>OW119925.1:50101438-50436959 GCA_933210815.1 Meta bourneti | reverse complement strand
TAGAACCTATTTTAACATGTTGTGATTAACTCTCCTGGTAGTCATTCAGGATGATGGCTCTCCACTCCTCATTACAAGCAACTCGTCTATCAGCTCCTCACAGGATTGATGGTCATGGCCAAATAGAGCCTATTTTAACATGTTGTGATTAACTCTCCTGGTAGTCATTCAGGATGATGGCTCTCCACTCCTCATTACAAGCAACTCGTCTATCAGCTCCTCACAGGATTGGTGGTCATGGCCAAATAGAACCTATTTTAACATGTTGTGATTAACTCTCCTGGTAGTCATTCAGGATGATGGCTCTCCACTCCTCATTACAAGCAACTCGTCTCTCAGCTCCTCACAGGATTGATGGTCATGGCCAAATGGAACCTATTTTAACATGTTGTGATTAACTCTCCTGGTAGTCATTCAGGATGATGGCTCTCCACTCCTCATTACAAGCAACTCGTCTATCAGCTCCTCACAGGATTGGTGGTCATGGCCAAATAGAACCTATTTTAACATGTTGTGATTAACTCTCCTGGTAGTCATTCAGGATGATGGCTCTCCACTCCTCATTACAAGCAACTCGTCTATCAGCTCCTCACAGGATTGATGGTCATGGCCAAATAGAGCCTATTTTAACATGTTGTGATTAACTCTCCTGGTAGTCATTCAGGATGATGGCTCTCCACTCCTCATTACAAGCAACTCGTCTATCAGCTCCTCACAGGATTGGTGGTCATGGCCAAATAGAGCCTATTTTAACATGTTGTGATTAACTCTCCTGGTAGTCATTCAGGATGATGGCTCTCCACTCCTCATTACAAGCAACTCGTCTCTCAGCTCCTCACAGGATTGATGGTCATGGCCAAATGGAACCTATTTTAACATGTTGTGATTAACTCCTGGTAGTCATTCAGGATGATGGCTCTCCACTCCTCATTACAAGCAACTCGTCTATCAGCTCCTCACAGGATTGGTGGTCATGGCCAAATAGAACCTATTTTAACATGTTGTGATTAACTCTCCTGGTAGTCATTCAGGATGATGGCTCTCCACTCCTCATTACAAGCAACTCGTCTATCAGCTCCTCACAGGATTGATGGTCATGGCCAAATAGAACCTATTTTAACATGTTGTGATTAACTCTCCTGGTAGTCATTCAGGATGATGGCTCTCCACTCCTCATTAGAAGCAACTCGTCTCTCAGCTCCTCACAGGATTGATGGTCATGGCCAAATGGAACCTATTTTAACATGTTGTGATTAACTCCTGGTAGTCATTCAGGATGATGGCTCTCCACTCCTCATTACAAGCAACTCGTCTATCAGCTCCTCACAGGATTGATGGTCATGGCCAAATAGAGCCTATTTTAACATGTTGTGATTAACTCCTGGTAGTCATTCAGGATGATGGCTCTCCACTCCTCATTACAAGCAACTCGTCTATCAGCTCCTCACAGGATTGGTGGTCATGGCCAAATAGAACCTATTTTAACATGTTGTGATTAACTCCTGGTAGTCATTCAGGATGATGGCTCTCCACTCCTCATTACAAGCAACTCGTCTATCAGCTCCTCACAGGATTGATGGTCATGGCCAAATAGAGCCTATTTTAACATGTTGTGATTAACTCTCCTGGTAGTCATTCAGGATGATGGCTCTCCACTCCTCATTACAAGCAACTCGTCTATCAGCTCCTCACAGGATTGGTGGTCATGGCCAAATAGAACCTATTTTAACATGTTGTGATTAACTCTCCTGGTAGTCATTCAGGATGATGGCTCCTCATTACAAGCAACTCGTCTCTCAGCTCCTCACAGGATTGATGGTCATGGCCAAATGGAACCTATTTTAACATGTTGTGATTAACTCTCCTGGTAGTCATTCAGGATGATGGCTCTCCACTCCTCATTACAAGCAACTCGTCTCTCAGCTCCTCACAGGATTGGTGGTCATGGCCAAATAGAACCTATTTTAACATGTTGTGATTAACTCTCCTGGTAGTCATTCAGGATGATGGCTCTCCACTCCTCATTACAAGCAACTCGTCTATCAGCTCCTCACAGGATTGGTGGTCATGGCCAAATAGAACCTATTTTAACATGTTGTGATTAACTCTCCTGGTAGTCATTCAGGATGATGGCTCTCCACTCCTCATTACAAGCAACTCGTCTCTCAGCTCCTCACAGGATTGATGGTCATGGCCAAATGGAACCTATTTTAACATGTTGTGATTAACTCTCCTGGTAGTCATTCAGGATGATGGCTCTCCACTCCTCATTACAAGCAACTCGTCTATCAGCTCCTCACAGGATTGGTGGTCATGGCCAAATAGAACCTATTTTAACATGTTGTGATTAACTCTCCTGGTAGTCATTCAGGATGATGGCTCTCCACTCCTCATTACAAGCAACTCGTCTATCAGCTCCTCACAGGATTGGTGGTCATGGCCAAATAGAACCTATTTTAACATGTTGTGATTAACTCTCCTGGTAGTCATTCAGGATGATGGCTCTCCACTCCTCATTACAAGCAACTCGTCTATCAGCTCCTCACAGGATTGATGGTCATGGCCAAATAGAGCCTATTTTAACATGTTGTGATTAACTCTCCTGGTAGTCATTCAGGATGATGGCTCTCCACTCCTCATTACAAGCAACTCTTCTATCAGCTCCTCACAGGATTGGTGGTCATGGCCAAATAGAACCTATTTTAACATGTTGTGATTAACTCTCCTGGTAGTCATTCAGGATGATGGCTCTCCACTCCTCATTACAAGCAACTCGTCTCTCAGCTCCTCACAGGATTGATGGTCATGGCCAAATGGAACCTATTTTAACATGTTGTGATTAACTCTCCTGGTAGTCATTCAGGATGATGGCTCTCCACTCCTCATTACAAGCAACTCGTCTATCAGCTCCTCACAGGATTGGTGGTCATGGCCAAATAGAACCTATTTTAACATGTTGTGATTAACTCTCCTGGTAGTCATTCAGGATGATGGCTCTCCACTCCTCATTACAAGCAACTCGTCTATCAGCTCCTCACAGGATTGATGGTCATGGCCAAATAGAGCCTATTTTAACATGTTGTGATTAACTCTCCTGGTAGTCATTCAGGATGATGGCTCTCCACTCCTCATTACAAGCAACTCGTCTATCAGCTCCTCACAGGATTGGTGGTCATGGCCAAATAGAACCTATTTTAACATGTTGTGATTAACTCTCCTGGTAGTCATTCAGGATGATGGCTCTCCACTCCTCATTACAAGCAACTCGTCTCTCAGCTCCTCACAGGATTGATGGTCATGGCCAAATGGAACCTATTTTAACATGTTGTGATTAACTCCTGGTAGTCATTCAGGATGATGGCTCTCCACTCCTCATTACAAGCAACTCGTCTATCAGCTCCTCACAGGATTGGTGGTCATGGCCAAATAGAACCTATTTTAACATGTTGTGATTAACTCTCCTGGTAGTCATTCAGGATGATGGCTCTCCACTCCTCATTACAAGCAACTCGTCTATCAGCTCCTCACAGGATTGGTGGTCATGGCCAAATAGAACCTATTTTAACATGTTGTGATTAACTCTCCTGGTAGTCATTCAGGATGATGGCTCTCCACTCCTCATTAGAAGCAACTCGTCTCTCAGCTCCTCACAGGATTGATGGTCATGGCCAAATGGAACCTATTTTAACATGTTGTGATTAACTCCTGGTAGTCATTCAGGATGATGGCTCTCCACTCCTCATTACAAGCAACTCGTCTATCAGCTCCTCACAGGATTGATGGTCATGGCCAAATAGAGCCTATTTTAACATGTTGTGATTAACTCCTGGTAGTCATTCAGGATGATGGCTCTCCACTCCTCATTACAAGCAACTCGTCTATCAGCTCCTCACAGGATTGGTGGTCATGGCCAAATAGAACCTATTTTAACATGTTGTGATTAACTCCTGGTAGTCATTCAGGATGATGGCTCTCCACTCCTCATTACAAGCAACTCGTCTATCAGCTCCTCACAGGATTGATGGTCATGGCCAAATAGAGCCTATTTTAACATGTTGTGATTAACTCTCCTGGTAGTCATTCAGGATGATGGCTCTCCACTCCTCATTACAAGCAACTCGTCTATCAGCTCCTCACAGGATTGGTGGTCATGGCCAAATAGAACCTATTTTAACATGTTGTGATTAACTCTCCTGGTAGTCATTCAGGATGATGGCTCTCCACTCTTCATTACAAGCAACTCGTCTCTCAGCTCCTCACAGGATTGATGGTCATGGCCAAATGGAACCTATTTTAACATGTTGTGATTAACTCCTGGTAGTCATTCAGGATGATGGCTCTCCACTCCTCATTACAAGCAACTCGTCTATCAGCTCCTCACAGGATTGGTGGTCATGGCCAAATAGAACCTATTTTAACATGTTGTGATTAACTCTCCTGGTAGTCATTCAGGATGATGGCTCTCCACTCCTCATTACAAGCAACTCGTCTATCAGCTCCTCACAGGATTGGTGGTCATGGCCAAATAGAACCTATTTTAACATGTTGTGATTAACTCTCCTGGTAGTCATTCAGGATGATGGCTCTCCACTCCTCATTAGAAGCAACTCGTCTATCAGCTCCTCACAGGATTGATGGTCATGGCCAAATGGAACCTATTTTAACATGTTGTGATTAACTCCTGGTAGTCATTCAGGATGATGGCTCTCCACTCCTCATTACAAGCAACTCGTCTATCAGCTCCTCACAGGATTGATGGTCATGGCCAAATAGAGCCTATTTTAACATGTTGTGATTAACTCTCCTGGTAGTCATTCAGGATGATGGCTCTCCACTCCTCATTACAAGCAACTCGTCTATCAGCTCCTCACAGGATTGATGGTCATGGCCAAATAGAGCCTATTTTAACATGTTGTGATTAACTCTCCTGGTAGTCATTCAGGATGATGGCTCTCCACTCCTCATTACAAGCAACTCGTCTATCAGCTCCTCACAGGATTGGTGGTCATGGCCAAATAGAACCTATTTTAACATGTTGTGATTAACTCCTGGTAGTCATTCAGGATGATGGCTCTCCACTCCTCATTACAAGCAACTCGTCTATCAGCTCCTCACAGGATTGGTGGTCATGGCCAAATAGAGCCTATTTTAACATGTTGTGATTAACTCTCCTGGTAGTCATTCAGGATGATGGCTCTCCACTCCTCATTACAAGCAACTCGTCTCTCAGCTCCTCACAGGATTGGTGGTCATGGCCAAATAGAACCTATTTTAACATGTTGTGATTAACTCTCCTGGTAGTCATTCAGGATGATGGCTCTCCACTCCTCATTACAAGCAACTCGTCTCTCAGCTCCTCACAGGATTGGTGGTCATGGCCAAATGGAACCTATTTTAACATGTTGTGATTAACTCCTGGTAGTCATTCAGGATGATGGCTCTCCACTCCTCATTACAAGCAACTCGTCTATCAGCTCCTCACAGGATTGGTGGTCATGGCCAAATAGAACCTATTTTAACATGTTGTGATTAACTCTCCTGGTAGTCATTCAGGATGATGGCTCTCCACTCCTCATTACAAGCAACTCGTCTATCAGCTCCTCACAGGATTGGTGGTCATGGCCAAATAGAACCTATTTTAACATGTTGTGATTAACTCTCCTGGTAGTCATTCAGGATGATGGCTCTCCACTCCTCATTAGAAGCAACTCGTCTCTCAGCTCCTCACAGGATTGATGGTCATGGCCAAATGGAACCTATTTTAACATGTTGTGATTAACTCCTGGTAGTCATTCAGGATGATGGCTCTCCACTCCTCATTACAAGCAACTCGTCTATCAGCTCCTCACAGGATTGGTTGTCATGGCCAAATAGAACCTATTTCAACATGTTGTGATTAACTCTCCTGGTAGTCATTCAGGATGATGGCTCTCCACTCCTCATTACAAGCAACTCGTCTATCAGCTCCTCACAGGATTGATGGTCATGGCCAAATAGAGCCTATTTTAACATGTTGTGATTAACTCTCCTGGTAGTCATTCAGGATGATGGCTCTCCACTCCTCATTACAAGCAACTCGTCTATCAGCTCCTCACAGGATTGGTGGTCATGGCCAAATAGAACCTATTTTAACATGTTGTGATTAACTCCTGGTAGTCATTCAGGATGATGGCTCTCCACTCCTCATTACAAGCAACTCGTCTATCAGCTCCTCACAGGATTGGTGGTCATGGCCAAATAGAGCCTATTTTAACATGTTGTGATTAACTCTCCTGGTAGTCATTCAGGATGATGGCTCTCCACTCCTCATTACAAGCAACTCGTCTCTCAGCTCCTCACAGGATTGATGGTCATGGCCAAATAGAGCCTATTTTAACATGTTGTGATTAACTCTCCTGGTAGTCATTCAGGATGATGGCTCTCCACTCCTCATTACAAGCAACTCGTCTCTCAGCTCCTCACAGGATTGATGGTCATGGCCAAATAGAACCTATTTTAACATGTTGTGATTAACTCTCCTGGTAGTCATTCAGGATGATGGCTCTCCACTCCTCATTACAAGCAACTCGTCTATCAGCTCCTCACAGGATTGGTGGTCATGGCCAAATAGAACCTATTTTAACATGTTGTGATTAACTCCTGGTAGTCATTCAGGATGATGGCTCTCCACTCCTCATTACAAGCAACTCGTCTATCAGCTCCTCACAGGATTGATGGTCATGGCCAAATAGAGCCTATTTTAACATGTTGTGATTAACTCTCCTGGTAGTCATTCAGGATGATGGCTCTCCACTCCTCATTACAAGCAACTCGTCTATCAGCTCCTCACAGGATTGATGGTCATGGCCAAATAGAACCTATTTTAACATGTTGTGATTAACTCTCCTGGTAGTCATTCAGGATGATGGCTCTCCACTCCTCATTACAAGCAACTCGTCTCTCAGCTCCTCACAGGATTGATGGTCATGGCCAAATGGAACCTATTTTAACATGTTGTGATTAACTCCTGGTAGTCATTCAGGATGATGGCTCTCCACTCCTCATTACAAGCAACTCGTCTATCAGCTCCTCACAGGATTGGTGGTCATGGCCAAATAGAACCTATTTTAACATGTTGTGATTAACTCTCCTGGTAGTCATTCAGGATGATGGCTCTCCACTCCTCATTACAAGCAACTCGTCTATCAGCTCCTCACAGGATTGGTGGTCATGGCCAAATAGAGCCTATTTTAACATGTTGTGATTAACTCTCCTGGTAGTCATTCAGGATGATGGCTCTCCACTCCTCATTAGAAGCAACTCGTCTCTCAGCTCCTCACAGGATTGATGGTCATGGCCAAATGGAACCTATTTTAACATGTTGTGATTAACTCCTGGTAGTCATTCAGGATGATGGCTCTCCACTCCTCATTACAAGCAACTCGTCTATCAGCTCCTCACAGGATTGGTGGTCATGGCCAAATAGAGCCTATTTTAACATGTTGTGATTAACTCTCCTGGTAGTCATTCAGGATGATGGCTCTCCACTCCTCATTACAAGCAACTCGTCTATCAGCTCCTCACAGGATTGGTGGTCATGGCCAAATAGAACCTATTTTAACATGTTGTGATTAACTCTCCTGGTAGTCATTCAGGATGATGGCTCTCCACTCTTCATTACAAGCAACTCGTCTCTCAGCTCCTCACAGGATTGATGGTCATGGCCAAATGGAACCTATTTTAACATGTTGTGATTAACTCCTGGTAGTCATTCAGGATGATGGCTCTCCACTCCTCATTACAAGCAACTCGTCTATCAGCTCCTCACAGGATTGGTGGTCATGGCCAAATAGAACCTATTTTAACATGTTGTGATTAACTCTCCTGGTAGTCATTCAGGATGATGGCTCTCCACTCCTCATTACAAGCAACTCGTCTATCAGCTCCTCACAGGATTGGTGGTCATGGCCAAATAGAGCCTATTTTAACATGTTGTGATTAACTCTCCTGGTAGTCATTCAGGATGATGGCTCTCCACTCCTCATTAGAAGCAACTCGTCTCTCAGCTCCTCACAGGATTGATGGTCATGGCCAAATGGAACCTATTTTAACATGTTGTGATTAACTCCTGGTAGTCATTCAGGATGATGGCTCTCCACTCCTCATTACAAGCAACTCGTCTATCAGCTCCTCACAGGATTGATGGTCATGGCCAAATAGAGCCTATTTTAACATGTTGTGATTAACTCTCCTGGTAGTCATTCAGGATGATGGCTCTCCACTCCTCATTACAAGCAACTCGTCTATCAGCTCCTCACAGGATTGATGGTCATGGCCAAATAGAGCCTATTTTAACATGTTGTGATTAACTCTCCTGGTAGTCATTCAGGATGATGGCTCTCCACTCCTCATTACAAGCAACTCGTCTATCAGCTCCTCACAGGATTGGTGGTCATGGCCAAATAGAACCTATTTTAACATGTTGTGATTAACTCCTGGTAGTCATTCAGGATGATGGCTCTCCACTCCTCATTACAAGCAACTCGTCTATCAGCTCCTCACAGGATTGATGGTCATGGCCAAATAGAGCCTATTTTAACATGTTGTGATTAACTCTCCTGGTAGTCATTCAGGATGATGGCTCTCCACTCCTCATTACAAGCAACTCGTCTCTCAGCTCCTCACAGGATTGGTGGTCATGGCCAAATAGAGCCTATTTTAACATGTTGTGATTAACTCTCCTGGTAGTCATTCAGGATGATGGCTCTCCACTCCTCATTACAAGCAACTCGTCTCTCAGCTCCTCACAGGATTGATGGTCATGGCCAAATGGAACCTATTTTAACATGTTGTGATTAACTCCTGGTAGTCATTCAGGATGATGGCTCTCCACTCCTCATTACAAGCAACTCGTCTATCAGCTCCTCACAGGATTGGTGGTCATGGCCAAATAGAACCTATTTTAACATGTTGTGATTAACTCTCCTGGTAGTCATTCAGGATGATGGCTCTCCACTCCTCATTACAAGCAACTCGTCTATCAGCTCCTCACAGGATTGATGGTCATGGCCAAATAGAACCTATTTTAACATGTTGTGATTAACTCTCCTGGTAGTCATTCAGGATGATGGCTCTCCACTCCTCATTAGAAGCAACTCGTCTCTCAGCTCCTCACAGGATTGATGGTCATGGCCAAATGGAACCTATTTTAACATGTTGTGATTAACTCCTGGTAGTCATTCAGGATGATGGCTCTCCACTCCTCATTACAAGCAACTCGTCTATCAGCTCCTCACAGGATTGGTTGTCATGGCCAAATAGAACCTATTTCAACATGTTGTGATTAACTCTCCTGGTAGTCATTCAGGATGATGGCTCTCCACTCCTCATTACAAGCAACTCGTCTATCAGCTCCTCACAGGATTGATGGTCATGGCCAAATAGAGCCTATTTTAACATGTTGTGATTAACTCTCCTGGTAGTCATTCAGGATGATGGCTCTCCACTCCTCATTACAAGCAACTCGTCTATCAGCTCCTCACAGGATTGATGGTCATGGCCAAATAGAACCTATTTTAACATGTTGTGATTAACTCCTGGTAGTCATTCAGGATGATGGCTCTCCACTCCTCATTACAAGCAACTCGTCTATCAGCTCCTCACAGGATTGATGGTCATGGCCAAATAGAGCCTATTTTAACATGTTGTGATTAACTCTCCTGGTAGTCATTCAGGATGATGGCTCTCCACTCCTCATTACAAGCAACTCGTCTATCAGCTCCTCACAGGATTGATGGTCATGGCCAAATAGAGCCTATTTTAACATGTTGTGATTAACTCTCCTGGTAGTCATTCAGGATGATGGCTCTCCACTCCTCATTACAAGCAACTCGTCTCTCAGCTCCTCACAGGATTGATGGTCATGGCCAAATAGAGCCTATTTTAACATGTTGTGATTAACTCTCCTGGTAGTCATTCAGGATGATGGCTCTCCACTCCTCATTACAAGCAACTCGTCTATCAGCTCCTCACAGGATTGGTGGTCATGGCCAAATAGAACCTATTTTAACATGTTGTGATTAACTCCTGGTAGTCATTCAGGATGATGGCTCTCCACTCCTCATTACAAGCAACTCGTCTATCAGCTCCTCACAGGATTGATGGTCATGGCCAAATAGAGCCTATTTTAACATGTTGTGATTAACTCTCCTGGTAGTCATTCAGGATGATGGCTCTCCACTCCTCATTACAAGCAACTCGTCTATCAGCTCCTCACAGGATTGGTGGTCATGGCCAAATAGAACCTATTTTAACATGTTGTGATTAACTCTCCTGGTAGTCATTCAGGATGATGGCTCTCCACTCCTCATTACAAGCAACTCGTCTCTCAGCTCCTCACAGGATTGATGGTCATGGCCAAATGGAACCTATTTTAACATGTTGTGATTAACTCCTGGTAGTCATTCAGGATGATGGCTCTCCACTCCTCATTACAAGCAACTCGTCTATCAGCTCCTCACAGGATTGGTGGTCATGGCCAAATAGAACCTATTTTAACATGTTGTGATTAACTCTCCTGGTAGTCATTCAGGATGATGGCTCTCCACTCCTCATTACAAGCAACTCGTCTATCAGCTCCTCACAGGATTGGTGGTCATGGCCAAATAGAACCTATTTTAACATGTTGTGATTAACTCTCCTGGTAGTCATTCAGGATGATGGCTCTCCACTCCTCATTAGAAGCAACTCGTCTCTCAGCTCCTCACAGGATTGATGGTCATGGCCAAATGGAACCTATTTTAACATGTTGTGATTAACTCCTGGTAGTCATTCAGGATGATGGCTCTCCACTCCTCATTACAAGCAACTCGTCTATCAGCTCCTCACAGGATTGGTTGTCATGGCCAAATAGAACCTATTTCAACATGTTGTGATTAACTCTCCTGGTAGTTGTCTCGAGGTATCTTGTTGAGAAAACCACCAGGAGGGTTCGTATCAACAAAACTGACCAGATCTTGATGAACGAGATATCTCGTCATTAGAAGAAAACTGGCCAGATCAAGATCTCATCATCATAAAAAATTCAGCATTATCTTGACGAGATATCTCGCCAAGAGCAAAAATTTTCAGACTTTGATGGACGAGGTATCTCATCGAAATCACTCGGGGTTTAATACGAGGCTAAAGTTTTATCGAAGTGACCCTGAGAAAGTAGGATTTAAGGTCATGATAGGGGTATTATTTAGTAAAGGAGAAGTGACTATTATATCCACGAGAAAGTAATATTCAAGTGAGCGGATTGGAGCGGAGTGTGAGAAAAAGAATACATTAAAGGCGAAAATAATATTATTCTAAAAGATTTAAGCTGAATAAAAAGGGAAAGGTTTTAGGCATATACTTAAATATTGCAATGACCAAAGATAAGACAATATGAGACTTATTTTCTTAAACAAGATTGCGCTCCTAATAAGCAATTTTCATGTTTTTCAATTAGAAATCCTAGATGAGACTTGATAGAGAGACTTCAGGCCTCATCATCTGACCGTGGTTCAAAATTAAGATGTTTTGTCCGCGGATCTTTCCCTTCCAGATTGATCCCAGACAGTCGCCAATAGCCCGTTGTGTTGCTCCAGTATGACGTTAATTAACTAATTATCTTCATTTTAAATATGTAAATTTTGTTTCGGACAGGCTAGCCTCGTTTGCTCCAGTTTCCAAAAAGTCTAACTTCGCCCCTGTATATTACGTTTGGTGTATTCCGAATATTTGACACAGGTTTGGTGCGTTCAATTGTTTGTTTGCAATGAATTCAAGGGAGAAAATCTAATTAAGTAGAGGAAAATGAAACATTTTTACTAGAACAGTTATGGAAAACAATCCCCATATTAATTGCCATAGTAATCGAAGCTCTTTATCTGATTAGACTGTCATGATTGCGATTGAAAGTGTTACAGTAATCTAAACATCCTCCTATTAAAAAAATTACAAGTACTCAGCAGTTACGAGCTAAACGAATTATACTGTAAAACATGATGTACAGGAATCAATTGCGAACGCTTGAGTCAATTTACATATTTCTATCAAAAGATTGCTTTCATGATCAAATGAGACCAAACAAAATTTATTAACGATCACCCACTTCTAGAATGCCGTTCCTAGCGATTTCTCAAAGAATGTTTCTTTCTTTCGTTTGAGGTCGTTTCGGTTGAGCAAACGTAATCGGTAGAACCGACCTTCGTAAACAATGTAACGGTTGGAAATAAATAAACATGACCATTCGAAAGATGCTGACGTCACCGAAAGGCTAATCCAAATCTCATTGGTAATCAATTTAAAACTAAAAAATGCATATTCGTCAAACAAAAATGTGTGACTGATTTTGAATGGCCTAAGTAGGGAAAAACGGGGTTTTCTGACTGGTTTCTAACACTATCAGTGGGATTCAAACACATTCTCTAACATTACAATGCTGCATATTTATTCCCAGTTGCAACCTTTAGAAATGTTATATTCCCAAAGGTGGTACATCACATGCGAGCTATTAATAGACTCTCACAGAGGTCCAGAGAGGCCCGGAGTCTTCAATTTTTAAGACCTCAAATAGATTGAAAATGAAACTATAGGCAAATTGAGGTAGATAGTTAATTAATGTCGCACTGGAGAAACGCAACGGGCTTTTGACGACGGTCCTGATCAATCCCCAAGGGAAAGATCCGAGGACAACACCACATAAATTCGAACCACGGTCAGATGAAGAGGTCAACAACTGAGGTGGCACCCCACTCTCCAAACTTCCACACCACGCCAACGTGGGTACATTTGAGGCCGCGACAGATAACGTGCGCCAGCCCCAGTATACACGACGGTCTTTTGTTGGACCGAGTTTTGAACTCGCAACCCTCCGATTGCTAATCCGTTACTCTTCCAATTGGGCTACTCAGGCCCTAAAGGCAAATTAAGAATTAAGCTATAAATGTAACTGAACCCTCTAGAATATGAAGCCTGATATAAATGGACCTAATGCTCTCCCACTTCAGAGGCTATTAATTATACAAAATAAAGAACAAACTTTGTGGCTAATTGTAAATTTTTATCCAACAGAGTCAACGTAGCTCAAAATCTTAAACGAGCAGGTGGGATTTTTAGGCAAGCCACACATTGGTCCAACATCAGTTCTGCGACACTAAATTGGCTGAAATATGCAAGCGTACGGACATGTTTTTTGTATAGAAATGGAGTACGCATACGCATGTCGTATGTTTTTGTCGCATGCTGCTCCAATGTGTGGTCGGGCTTAGCTGAGAAAACTTACATCCGATCGGATCATTGTGTGGTCGGGCTTAGATGAGAAAACTTACATCCGATCGGATCATTGTGTGGTCGGGCTTAGCTGAGAAAACTTACATCCGATCGGATCATTGTGTGGTCGGGCTTAGCTGAGAAAACTTACATCCGATCGGATCATTGTGTGGTCGGGCTTAGCTGAGAAAACTTACATCCGATCGGATCATTGTGTGGTCGGGCTTAGCTGAGAAAACTTACATCCGATCGGATCATTGTGTGGTCCGGGCTGCCCCTGAGTGGTGTGCTCAATGCATGCAGTCAAGAATAAAATAAGGGTGGCTATAAATACGCCAGAGTGCCTGCAACTTTAAATGCAAAATTAAATGCAAATAAACATACCCAGCAACACATTTCTGATGTATCTAATTTTATACTTATTTGTTCTTTGAAGGTTCTTTTTGCGACTGTGATAAAATATGAATCTGCATATTTTGCTCTTAATTTGCATTAAAATATTCAACAATCACTCATCAAGGGTAGGGATGCATTCATGCTGAAGCTACTTATATCAGAGAAAATCAATTTTTAAGCCACACAGGTAAAATATAGTCTGAGCCTTCAATTATTTTTTGATACGTACCTGATGAGGGTAGAAAATCAAATGTTTTTGAGAAGAGGAGAGGCTTATTGAGGTTTGTACGTGGGCTTCAGAAACGGCAGAAGCAGCAACAAGCAATTTTAAGATTAGCGCTTAAAACTAGAAATGTCTGCTACTGATTTTGTTTTGAACTTTAAATATACGCAAGGGGCGATTGTTGAAAGTGAGCTTACTGGTACTGGAAAACAGGATCAATGCTTAATCATAGAGTTCAAATGACGGCAATTGAAAAGTTAATGCATTTAAAAGTCAATATTGCTTCCTGTGTGTGTGTGTGTTCACACATCAAAATTTCTGTGTGGAATCTTATGGAGAATAATAAGAGTTAAGTCTGCTCTCTGAACGGATGGGTGTGTCTTAATAGCTTCTCTCAGTATTATAAACTACCTTTCAAAAGCCTCTGCGAATAGCGACGTTCTGGTCGAACAAAGATGCCGCCTGGTTTTCAGTACTTGGCAACGACACGTCATGCAAAGTTATATGAATGGGATTAAATTAATAAATCACAAAGACTATCTCTCTCTGCATCTCAAAAGAAATGTGGATGTAGTCATATTTATATCTCCCGGATCTGTTTTGATGGGGATGAAAATCAACTAAAAGTTATGTTAATCTTCAATTGTGCATTTAAATAATGCTTCTGCATATAAAAAATAGTTTATGTAGGCATCATGTGAAATAACTGCTATTATGGAAAAAGATTATTTTTCCACTGTGGATAAAAATAATTTTTTTCAAATCACCTTTTTCAATCATGATTTGCCTTCAAATATTTCAGTTCCAGCCAAAAAGTACATTCATAAAGCTTCATAAAATTGGTCGAAAATGAATTATTTTCATTTATACTTTTGTTCTGTTTTAGTATTAGAATAATTCATCTATAGGAGTGCTTTTAATTGGAGTTAAAAGATTGTATAAATTTCGCTTTTGTTAGATTATGTAGACATTATGTGAAAGCAATGATTGCTATTACGGGAAAATAATTTTTTTTCCATGGTGGACGAAAATACTTTCTTTTACGAAAATACTTTCTTTTAAATAACGAAAATACTACCTTTTCTAGTATGATTTGCCTCCAAATATTTCAGTTCCAGCAAAAACTGCATTCATAAAGATTCATAAAATTGGTTGAAAATGAATTATTTTCATTTATACTTTAATTCTGTTTTAGTATTAGAATATTTCATATAGGGTGGGAGTATTTTTGTTTGGAATTAAAAGGATTACATAAAAAATTTCGCTTTTGTTTTTAATTATTTTAACTTAGTTTTCGAATGTTATCGGGTATTTTACATTTATTTTCATATTCGTTTTTCTAAGGTTTGTTCTCTCGTAACTTGCACGTACTAAAAACAGCGAAAATTGATTACGAGTTGTTTTCTCTAATTTTCAACAATTTCGGTTTTAGAAATTTTCCTGTTTTGCTTACCGTTACAGTTCGACGCTCGCTTTGCAATAACGAGATCCCGGCTAGTTAATAAAACAACTTAAAATATCAACACATTAAAAAATAACATAATTGTGATGATACATTAATTCATACGAAACGACTCATGTTTTTTTTTGGCATCTAAGCGTATCACGTAATAATGAATCACCGTAACACACATTAAAGTATGAATCACTCCCTAATTCAAAAGGTAACCTATTTTAAAGGAATAGCATGTGCCTGTTGACACTTGTTTTTAAACCACGGTTTACAAAACAATTTCAGATACCTCATTACATGAAATATACTTATTTCATGTAATGAGGGAATTTTATGAAACATGAAATGCGTCTCGCGATGAATTTTGAAGAATTCCTTTAATGGTTATGAAACTAATTAACGGAAATTGGTTGTGATCTTGTTACTTTTAAAAATAATTTTACTATAATATGAAATACATCTTAAACTTAATGGTAATCCAGTATTTGTTTTACTAAATCACGTAAACAATGACATGAGATGCCAAACCAATAAAACATTTCTTATTAAGAGCACAGATTAGATTCCTCTGCCACATAGATTTGAAATTTTCACTAGATTTTGCAAGAGCGAGATGCGAATACTGGTGCATAAGTTTATTCCACGAGCTTGTTGATTTTAACTTTATATATAAAGAGTAAAGTGACTGCTAATGTCTGAGTAGTCACAAATAAAGGAAAATTGTTATCTATCTTGTGTAAAGTATAAGGAAGGATTCATCACTTTTGTAGTCAAGAAGATTGGATTGACTGAACGAGTGATGGAAGAACAGCCTTTATAAGAAAATGAAATTTATCAAGAGTAAGTGACGGGATCGCCGTGGCTCAGTGAGTTTGTCCACTTCTCTAGCAACCTGCGAGTTGCAGGCTCCGTAAGTTCAATTCCTCCCTAGGTGTATTTCTCTTTTTTGTGTCAGTAAAATTTTCCTTGTGTGTACGTCTATTTAATTGGCGTTGTTTGGCGCAGCATGGTCAAATATGGCCCTTGAGCCATAAAACAAAAGCAACTAAGCTTGAATTACGTTCTGCAAACGATGGTAATGAAATTAAGGTCTTCACAAATTATAGGGATACGGTTGCGCAATTGGTAGAGTCGCGAAAAAGCAACCGGAGGGTTGCGAGTTCGAAACTTAATCCAACCAAATACTGTCGTGTGCGTAGGGGCTGCTACACGCTAAATCTGTCGTGGCCTCAAATATCCTCCTATTGGCGTGGTGTGGAAGTTGGATATGTATGGTAGGTATTTTCAATTAACGTCGCACTGGAGTAACACTACGGGCTAATGGCGACGGTCCGGTATCAAACATGAAGGGAAAGACTTGAGGACAACACCACGTAATTTTGAACCACGGTCAGATGACGAATTGTGGAAGTTGGGAGATTAGGATGCCAGCTCACAGGTGTTGATCTCGTCATCTGACCGTGGTTCAAAATTTCGAGGTGTTGTCCTCGGATCTTTCTTTTCGGGTTTGATACCGGACCGTCGCCAATAGCCCGTAGTGTTCCTCCAGTGCGACGTTAATTTAAAATACCTACCATACATATCCAACTTCCACACCACGCCAATGGGAGGATATTTGAGGCCACGACATTAGCCCGTTCTGTCGCTCCTGCGAAGTAAATTGAACTACCTACCTTAACAAAATTATACGTTGCACTATGCACTGGCTTAGTTATTGCAGTGACAAACTAATGAATCATAGGGCCAAATGATAAGGCCAAGTAAATTCCATGCACTCGATGCGAGCTGTAGGCGCAGGTCTCATTCCTGCCAGGTGAATTCCTCCCTGGGTGTTTCTCTCTTCTGTGTCAGTAAAACTTTCTTGTGTGCGTATGTCCATTGCTTGACGTTGTCTGTTTTGTGTCTGGCGCGAAATATGACCCTGACAAATATGACCTTTGTGCCATAAAGCAACCCATGCACCCGAGGATATTCAAAATAATCCACCAACGGATGAGTATGTGTTGACAATTATCTCTTTCAAATATGAAATGAAAAACTACTCCTCTACACACACATACATTCAGTCGGTGAGGCCAAATGATCATTTAAAAAACGAATGTCACCATATTGCACCCAAAATAAAATTAATAGCCACTTGATGGATTACAAGCCTGCTGCCATCTCATCTTCCAATCCAATCCTTTTCCCCTACCCAGATTCAATCGCGTAACTCTTTCAGTACTCGAGAGCGGAAAACTTATTTTTTTTCCGATTTCTGAGTGTGTGTGTGTGGGGGGGGAGATCGTGGACGAGAGCGAGCCAACGGACGGCCCGAAACCCAAAACAAAAAGACCTTGGTCCGCGAGCACAAATCACGGCCCGGTCGCGTAGATGTGTAACGCACTCACGGCAATGGCTCCCGATGCCGTGTCGAGATATGCTCGGGCAAGAGAGAGAGAGAGAGGAGGAAACCTCACGAGAGTCATTGTCGTAATGAAAGAGCGAATCTCCTCCATAATTGAGAGGCTCCCATTTGAGGGATTAATCGGCGGACGGGCGCGGAATACTGAATCTGCGTCCCCCTCCCGAGGGGAGGGTCAGATTGGCGGGAGAGCTTTTCTGGTGAGTATATCGGACGTGTGCGTGTGAACGATGATTCTGTGGCGACGATTCCACAGCCGGAAGCCGCCGGGAAAGGGGGAATCAAAAATTAATAATAATGTATGGGTGTATGAGAGGGAAAGGGGGGGGGGGTTCGGTCACGATTGGCGTTTGTTGGCGGTGGGGATGTGCAACTGTGTAGCGGCTGCTGTGTGATCGAGTGGGCCGTTTTGATGGGCTTCGGCTATGAAGGAGGGTTTGCTTCGGTGTCGGAAGAAAGAATCGGATCGGCGAATGAATTTTTTTTGGGTGCTTTCAAATAGGTTTTGGGGTTTTGTGGCGCAAAGGCCACATTTGGATAATCCAGGCAAAGACCGTCGTGTACAGGGTGCACCTTAAATCTGTCGTGGTCTCGAATGTTCTCATGTCGGCGTGGTATGGATGTTTGGGGAGCAGGGTGCCAGCTCAGGTGTTGACCTCGTCATCTGACAGTGGTTCAAAATTACGAGGCGTTGTCTTTGGGTCTTTCCCTTAGGGATTGATACCGGATCGTCGCCAATGGCGTTGCTACAGCGCGACGTTAAATACCTAATTATCTACTCACCATATTTGGCCAAGGTGCCACAAACACAAGACAACGTCAATTAAAAAATGTCGTGAAAGGAAAAAGAGGGATTGGGAGAACAGAGAGTGAGATGAAAGTAGAAAAGGAGAGATTGGGGTACAGAGTAGTGGGATGAAAGCAGAAAAAGATCGCTTGGTGCACCCCGGGAGCACGACCTTCGTGTTTAGTATAGACAGTAAACTACATGGGAATAGTAAAGATAATCCAGGCAAAGACCGTCGTGTACAGGGTGCACCTTAAATCTGTCGTGGTCTCGAATGTTCTCATGTTGGCGTGGTATGGATGTTTGGAGAGCAGGGTGCCAGCTCAGGTGTTGACCTCGTCATCTGACAGTGGTTCAAAATTACGAGGCGTTGTCCTTGGGTCTTTCCCTTAGGGATTGATACCGGATCGTCGCCAATGGCGTTGCTACAGCGCAACGTTAAATACCTAATTATCTACTCGCCATATTTAGACCCAAACAAAAGACAACGTCAATTAAAAAATGTCGTGAAAGGAAAAAGAGGGATTGGGAGAACAGAGAGTGAGATGAAAGTAGAAAAGGAGAGAATGGGGTACAGAGTAGTGGGATAAAAGCAGAAAAAGATCGCTTGGTGCATCCCGGGAGCACGACCCTCGTGTTTAGTATAGACAGTAAACCACATGGGAAAAGATCACTCAGGTACCTAGGGTCTGTGAAGCCCGTACACCCCTAAAAGAGATGTGCCCCTGATGGCTTTGAAATAGAGTTCTTTGTATGAGAGACATTTCTATCAAGCTAAAAATATGGGTGGCGGTGGTGTTTCTGCGTATTCCGAATTTGACGGGGACCAGAGTAGCCCAGTTGGGAGAGTCGAGGATTAGCAACCGGAGGGTTGTGAGTTCGAAACTCGATCCGTCGTGTGAGTGGGGGCTGGTACGGTAAATCTGTCGTTGCCTCAAAAGGCGTGGCGTGGAAGTTTGGAGAGTGGGGTGCCAGCTGAGGTGTGACCTCGCCATCTGACCGTTGTTCAAAACGACGAGGAGTTTCCTTGGGTATTGATCCCGAACCGTCGCCATTAGCCCGATGTGTTTCCAGTGCGTCGTGAATTGAACAACCCCCATCCGAACGAGACGTCACTTGGCTTGTTTTCATCGACTATCTTATGAAATAGACGGAGCATGTGGGTGGGGTCGCTGTCGTAAGATCTGAGAAGTGTAGGTCGAGTGAGCTTGGGTCAATTGACTATCGAAGCGAAAACTAATGATTTTTATCACGCTTGTCAATTAGTCCTGCATCGGGATTCGTGCTTTCTTCACCTGGGATCTTCAAACCGAGCGATCGCGTGAAATAACATGAAGCTACTTGCAGATGCTCCGTCTATTTCATTAGAAGATCGATGCTTTGTTTTTCGAATACGATTTCAGTGCTCCGCCAACAAAAATTGCAAGTAACGAATTCCGAATTGAAATGTGATAGTTGATTGGGGACAGCGCAATTAGATTAAACCCCACACTTTGCCAAAACGGCGATAAACTACATTTTAAGGTAAACCAGATGTGTATCATGCGAGAGCATTTTGGTAAGGGAAGTAAAATCTTCACATTCCGCCTGGTTTTGTTTGTTTATGCTGAAAATCCCTCATATTACTATGGAATACCCATAGCTTCAATTGCCATCATACCAAATGCTTATTGATGGCATTAAAAAATATCTGAAGCTACCAATGAATGAAATATATCTGAAGCTCCCTCACTAATTCTTGATCATTAGTCCGAGCAAGATTTACCAGCTGTAATCAGTTTAGTGGAGTATTTTATCCGCAACCCTCCTCGTTCCGGAAATCCACATACCGGCCCCTGGTATGATCAGTGCTCTGTTACTGGATTCAACAGGTTCTGAGTTCGATTCCCGGTTTCCGGCAGGGATGTTTATAGTTCGGAATCCACTTCAAGCCGAAATTCCCGCTCTAATAAGCCCTTGTTCGGTAAAAAAGAAGTCAGATCAAATAAAAATCGGAAGTTCGCGTATGTGAATTGTTAGTCGTACCAACACAACTATTTGTACAATTTTCTTTGTAGTCATAACTTCTCATGTGTATTTACATGTATCCGAACATTTATACGATGCCTAAGTACATATATAAATGTTCAAAGACATTTATGTATATGAATCCTTAGTTATAATAAACAATTTTGCGTTTAGTCTGGTTTCAAGGGGCTAAACCAAAGGTGTACAAAGAGCCTGTCCAATATATAAATTGACAAACCTTTGATTTATGTCACTGCATTTGCTACTTAACCTAACAACCAAGGGTTCCTTTGGATCAAGTTAAGTAGTACATTCAATGACATTTTAATTTTACGAACCTCGATTTAACGAATCTCTCAATTTAATGATTTTCACCCATCCAAACATAAATGTGTCTCCTATATAAAGATGAAATAATCGCAATTTAACGAATTATTTAATTTACGCACAATTTTGAATGTATTGTCAGACGACGGTTGCTACAATTCGAGAAAGCAATAGAAAACCACGTTTTTTCTGCTAAGGGATTAGATGAATCCCTTCCGATTTTAATCGGGACGACTCGTGGCTATATATACGAATATTTACAGCTAGTTCACCATCTGAAATAGACGAGCTAAAGCCAAGGACCTACAGATTTGCCTGAACACTTACGCACTTACACTTACATTCACTTACCTCCCTCGAGAACGGATCACTCGAAAACCGAATTAGAAACTTTCTAATTTTCAATTTTTGTCTTATTGTTGAAATATTTTATTTCAAAAATAAGACGAAGGTTGAGACAAGACATTTATTGAAATTTTGTATTGATATTTCAAAAGATATGCACGTATGATTTTATTATACAGATACTATTTCAATAATTTAATACCACGATTTGAATAGCAGCTGTTCCATTAGGGAAAAGGTTTTTAAATTTTCAAACGAATTTTGTGGAGAATTTTTTCGCAGAGCGTTTTTTTATGGTGCACACTTTTTGTGCTCATTTTATAGTATGCAGTTAGAATTGATGAAATATGCTGAAAGATTGCTTTTTATCTCTCGCGTCGTTTTCCCTAATTTTTGCAAGTCCGGCAAGTAATTGCGCAGTTGTTCTTCACGAGCTAACGAACTGTTAAATGGTCAAAATAATAGATACATAGTTGTCTATTTCGCATTCGCCTGATTGTTGTATATACTTTTTGATATTATTCTCCTGACAAGGAATAATTTTTAAAAATACTAATTGAGTTGACTTTTTCTTCACTATATATATTCTGATAGTTTTGTGAAAAATATACCGGAGAATGAGATCTTTACTTTTGTGAAAAAATAGTGTTAGAGGAACATATACTAATAAAAAAATATGAATGATGTGGAAAGAATAACATGGGGCAATTTTTCTTTAGAAGGAATGATCCGCTTAATTTGACACTACATTTTCCGAATAGCTTAATAAAATACATTTCATTCATTCAAATCTAAATAATCGAATGCATCTTTCAAATATGTTAAATTGCATTAATGCAATTATTGCATAAAATAAAAATCTTTCAACATACTCAAGTTAAAATAATTCTTTCTTGTCCGTTATCTCAAAAAGCGTTGCCATTTCACGTCACCTAAATTTTACACAAAGAAGATCCGGACTCAAAAGATGTCCTCAATACTTTCAAGAAAAATTCAGAAACAGAATTCGTTATTTTTTTAAAAAAAAGCATTGCTGTTTGTGATGTAGCATCATCTTAAAAGTTATTGCGTGCAAATCTCATGCTCTATCATGTGATTTCTTCCTCAAACGCGTAAACCTTTCTCTTTTGTATGGGGCACATATCGATATCACAGATTCGAAGCTTGATGCATGTCAATCTCCAAATCAACCGCGTAAAATCTTGCAAAGTTCGGTTATGTAAATAATATCACTAATGGGAAAAAGGAAACAGAAAAGGAAAATAAACCAGAATTTGAAAAGTATTGAGAAACAAAAGCATCTGTAACCGTACAGAGAGAGAGAGAGAGAGAGAGAGCGAAATCAGAAGGTGCAAGAACCACCTGTCTGTGACTGACGCAGATGCGTACAAACCGTTGGAGTCACAAATCCAGGGGGCACCTGCGACGACTTCGATTAAAAAGATTGTTACGTTACGAAAAATACTGTTGCATCCCTTAAAAGGATGGGGGTGGCTTTTTTTATAAAAAAGTTCTAGATAGCTTATTAAAAATAAGTACAGCAAAATACATAAATTTAGTTTGCGGGGCTTTTTTTCCCCTTAATTGGAACCATCTATTTGAAATACTTTTTGCGAACGCGCCTCTAGGCATTTTTAAATCTCACTCTAAATGAATTGATTCACGTTGGCGTGGTGGAGGAAGTTTGGAGAGTGGGGTGTCAGCTCAGGTGTTGCCTCGTCATCAGACCGTGGTTCAAAATTGCGTGGTGTTATCCTCGGATCTTTCCCTTTGGGGTTGATTCAGAACCGTCACCAATTGCCCGTTGTGTTGCTCCAGTGTGACGTTAATTAAAATACCTACCTACCTAAATGAATTGATACGACGCTTTTCCATATTTTGAACACATTTTATTCTAATTATATGTAGATTTTTTGTTGAAGATTTTCTGTTACTTTTCTAAATGTTTGGAAACCAATGTAATATCGATAAACTTTTGATTGTTTCAATCTAAGCTGTCAACTAAAGCTATAGGTTTCTTCACCTAAAATGAATGCCAGCGATTTCCTTATTACAGTGAATTTCTGAGTCTTGGGAAAGAAATTGTTACAAGAAATCCGCATGAACTTTCAAGTGTAGGATGACACACCCATGCAACTTTCTAAAGATGTCCTGGATTTTTTACATATCGTTCCACTTCGAAGAGGATTCGTGGAAGATGGAAAAACACGCTTCACAGATTTCAACAAACATTTCTCACCCATTAGAATTCTGAACTCTACCCGAATATGTGTATTGATATTTTGATTTAATATTCAACTTAATTTTAAATACATATTTTGAAGAAAAATACACAATCCAGCTTTTCATTTGGTGGTACTCAAAAGAATACTAGCGTTTTTGCAATATCTGTAATACGGACAATGAAAGGCGATTGCCTACAGAAGACGATTCCAATTACTTACCCCTTCACCCTAGGCCTCACTACCAGATTAGATGATGAACACTAGAGTGGTAGGTAGTTGTATATACGTCGCACTGGAGCAAAACAACGGGGTATTGGACACTAGGGTGTATCGAAAAAACTAGACAAGAAAGTTGTATTTTTATTCTTTCAACTTGAGTGGTATAAAGTTGATAGTTACAGGAAAAGTAATCCTACAAAATCTTAGACATCTCAGTTAATGTTTTGAGCTGTCTATATTGGCTGGAAACGGAATCAAAATGTGGCACTGAAGTTATCTTGTTCGTTGTGCCTTTAAAAACTTTTGAGGCTTAAGGGGACTTAGGTCCTGATTTTCGGTAGGTCTTTTAAGAGGCATTTTGCTTGCATTATCATCTTAGCAAGGAGGAAAAACAGGAATACCTCCGTGTAGAAAACCTGACTTAACATGCTTACTGTTATAATCCACATTAAGTTCCTAGCATTTTAACTGAAGTTATTCCTAAAGAAAATAATATTTTAAAAGCATTCAAAATTGTTTTGCTTCTCTGTTGGGTATAAAACAATCTTAAATTTATCCTGTAAACGTATAGAACATTCAAAGTTGAGATTTTGTTTCAAACTTTTGATTGACTGTCTCCTCAATCGCAATTTTTGATTTGATATTCTTATCTCTTGACGCCACTAGTAATATAATTTGATATCAATCAAATATCTGTGTATCTCCCTGGATGTCATTTGAAGGCTCAAAAATGTGTCTGTAAAAGTTGGCCAAACGAATAAAATTATCACTAATTAATAAAAATTATTATTCTTAAAAGTGATAGATTACAAAATCCACTCAGCATAAGCCAAGTTAAAACTAATACTTTCTTAATTGTGAGTTTATGAGTTAAGGCAGACGTCCTTTTCTACTGAGAACAGGAACGGCCCTGTCCTTTGTAGAAAACAAAAGTACCCTCAGTAGTTGCCTACCTAACCAAATCTTAATGAGCCTTTCCATCTCAAAAATCTATCATAAAAAAATCACCTTTTATTAGTGTTTTTGATCGTAATAATGCAAATTAAGAAAAAATATACGAGATACAGAAAATACAATTTTTAACACAATTGCAAAGTAACCTAAAAATATAGACGAAAACCTAAGAATATCGCAACTTTTCGGCCATCTATTTTTCTGACCACTTTGCAAGTCAAATTTCTCAATACATCGTATCATTCAGAAACAAACCTGCGCATAAAAATGAGAAACTGAAAAAGAAAGAGACCAAATTGCAATATCATAGAGCAATTTGCATCTGTTAAAGCACTGCTTTCCGAAGATACATCACTGAGTACTTCAAAGGTTAGGAAGTATGCGTGTAGATTCCCCCACAAAGCTAAATTCATTTTAACTTCATTGCAAGTCTAAAATTTCCACTTTCAAAACAATTTTAAATACTCTAATTAAAATTGATAAATTAAAACTTAATCTTGAGGTTACAAATTGAGACTACAGCAATTTTAGAAGGTTGTTAGTATGCAACATTTATAATTGAAACTTAATGTATTAAAGTTTATCCAGAAATCATCATTTTATCTTTTTTACTCTTAATATTTAGAAAAGTAATTGATTTGTTTCAGCTTGGGCGTTGGGTTTTACCTTTCTTAATAGAATCTATCGTGATTGTCTTTGTCAAAAATCAACTCCATCCTCATCAAAAGACATAAAATCATTTCTACTCTAAAAGATGCGTTTGTTTGGCACATAATTAGTAGAAGAGGGAGAAAGGGAGACAACATAGACCCTAGAGGCATAACTGTTATTCAGTTTGGTAAAAAACAACGCACGTAGTTAACGGAAATGTTAATTGTACTTCTCGTTAGACAAGTTTTTCTCCTTTACAGCTACAATATATAGAGTTGAGTAACGGATGTTGCAAGCTCATTGATTTAATAAAAGCAGTCACTTTAAAATAACGGCGAGAACGGATAAGAGGAGGTCAAAATATTTTTTTCTGCTATAAATTATTTATTTTTATCATTGTAATGGCGCTTTTCAAGGTATTCTTCCTAATTGTCTGATAATTGTGTAAATTATTCCAATTTTTAAGGAATCCAATCGCGGAAATTTAAGCATTAAATTGTCTATAAGGATTGTCTATAGTCTATATGGATTAATATATTAAATTGTCTAAAAATCGATAAGGATAATTAGCCCTCCAAGTGTTTCGACGTGATATTTCGTTTAAGATCTGGTCAATTTTGAAAAGGACGAGATTTCTCGTCGCAGTAAAACTGCTTTATTACTCCAAGGAGAAATGAAGATCAAAGTATGAAAACAGCCCAGAACTGGTGACAGCTTGGAACAGGTTTTTGCACCAGAGGCTGCCCACTACAGGGTGGCTTACGACGCGAAGATAAACCAACAGGAGGTTAAACCAGCATTTACTTTTTTGCAATTTTCTATCCTTTCTTGTCAACTTGGATTAGTTTCTAAGAATCCTTCTTTCATTTGTTCGTTATTCTATGTAATGATGATAATATGTGGAATATCGAAAATATTTTTTTCTAAAGCCCGACAACTGATCTCTTCGACCTTAGGTAAGTCTCCGTTGCCCCTAACAGGGTCAAACACCAACATACATGCGCTTACAAACCGAGAATCGAACTTGGGACCTACTAGATGGCGAACAATCGATAGGACCACTATACCAGGTAATCGGCGACACAAAACTATACGATGGATGTACCCAAAGTTCTGGAATGTTAAAAAATTTATTTAATTAATTTTCGCCTGTATTACATTGTAATTTTTCAATACATTTTTTATTTAACCGTATGCACTTGTCCAGCGCGGTACGATAGTTTCTATAAAATAAGGTAGGTAGGTAGTTAAATTAATGTCGCACTGGAGCAACACAACAGGATATTGGCGAAAGTACGGGATCAATCCCGAAGGGAAAGAACTGAGGACAACACCTCGCAATTTTGAGTCACTGTCCGATGGCGAGGTCAATACCTGAGCTGGCACCCCAGTCTTCAAACTTCCACACCACGCCAACGTGAGAACGTTTTTGTCCACGACAGATTTAACGTGTATTAGCCTACACGTACACGACGGCCTTTGGTTGGATCGAGTTTCGAACTCGCAACCCTCCGGTTACTAATCCGCTGCTCTACCAACCGGGCTACATGACCCCTTCTATAAATTAAAGAAAATATAAAAATCGGTAGATAGGTCAAACTATGATTATTTTACTGCTTAATCTTCATTCGTAAGGATTGCTTACTTGGTATAACCAGTTGATAGAGTCACGGATTACTGACCGAAGGGTTGCGTGTTCGAGACTAGGTCCAACCAAAGATCATCGTGTGCGTGGAGGCGGGTGCACTTTAAATCTGTCGTGACCTCAGATATCCTCATGTTGGCGTGGTGCTGAAGTTTGGACAGTGCAATGCCAGCTCAGGTGTTGACCTCGTCATCTGACCGAGGTTCAAAATTACGAGGTGTTGTCCTCGGATCTTTCCCTTTGGGATTGATCCCGGACCGTCACCAATAGCCCGTTGTGTTGCTCCAGTGTGACGTTAATTGAAATACCCCCCCCCCCATGGCCATCGCCAATTACCCGTTGTGTTGTTCCAGTGCGACGTAAATTCAACTACCTACCTCGCACTTAATTTCATTGCAACTTGTGAAATAGTATTAAGTCTCATTTCAGAAATTGGTCTCAATATACTGGAATTCAAAGAAAAATAATCTCATTACGATCATTAAACGCACGCACTTTTTCATGGCGGGTTTCTATAAGGAATCCAGTTCTAAAGGCTTTGGTTTGTTTTGTTTTGGGGTTTTATGGCGCAAGGGCCATTAAAACCCCAAACCAATTTCATTTGGCCATGCTGAGCCAGACACGACATACAATATCAAGTAATAGTAACACACAATGAAAGTTTTACTGACACATAAGAGAGAAATACACCCAGTGAGGAATGCACCTGAGAGGAATCGAACCTGTGCCGCCTACAACTCGAAGGTTGCTACGCAGTGGACATACCCACTGAGCCATGACGCCTCCCCCCCCAATTCTATAGGAAATGAGTAGGGTGAATCTGAAATGTTCTCGGTTCGATTCAGAAACTATCTATAAACGGCTTTGCATGGCATCATGAAGAATGAAAATTAGAAAAAAATCCTAATCATAGTAATTATTTGATTTCATCCGGAGAATCCAATAACCCCTACACGTTAGGAGTAAATTTATTTGCAGATCGACACTCGAAGAAATAACCCAGCTTTTCCAATTGGGAATAACACGGATCCCGCCAGGTCTTATCCTTTGAGTGAGTACCTCTTCTCCCACAAAACTACTCTTATCGACTCAAAATTGTGGAAAGTAAAAAAATCATTGATTTGAAATGTTTTCCAAATTGGAAGTCACTTGGTATTATCGTTTCAAAAAGCTTTGATTTTATTAAAAAAGAAATGATCTTCACGTATGTCCAATTACTTGATTGTTTATTTCTAGTGCATGTTGAATATTCTAAGCTCACTTTTGTACATGCATCAGAGAAAATTTCAGCACAAATAAATCGGACTACTAATTTTATTTGATCAATTGCTAGTTTTAACGAAAAATGTTCGAAAGTTCCCACAACTTTTTCTCTAACCAAATGTTTCATTTAAAAAAAATTGCCATTAAGATTATTTTACAGTGTGTTATTTTCCTATTATTAACCATAAAAAACTTCATTTTGATCAAATCAAATTATAAGTTTTATTTTTAGTAAAGCAAAGATAAGACAGAAAATATCAGTTTTTCATACGTAAAAATTCGAAACTTACCGAATCTGCTTGTGAAGAAGTTAATGCTCTAATTCTCATTATAACTAGCAGAGCCGTCTCAGGAAGACTATAAGACTTGGACAAAGTCGTCCAAGTGGAGTTCCTTAGCTCCATTCACAGGAATAAATGTGTAAACAGTTAAAATAAAGCCTCAAAGTTTTTAATAATTTTAATAAAATCAATTATGTTAAATTTAAAAATCATGACAAGAAGTATGCAAACTTCTGAGCATACGTTTTTAAAACATTTCAATATATATAAATAAGATCGTTCAGTAAGCTTATATCCAGTATAAAATCAAGATAATAAGCAAGACTACTCAGGTCTTTAAACAATAAATATAAAGACCGTTATTTTTTTGTTGAATTTAAACTGATAATAGCAATATTAATCGGCTCATGATCAATTGCTCATGGTATCTTAGTTCGTGGGCCCCCTGAACAATGTCCCAGTGTACCCATGCGTTAAGACGGCGCTGATATAACTAGAACTCCCGATCTAATTATTCTTATTGCAAAAGATTCTGTACAGTAGAAAACCAAGACAAACCACTTATTTATCCATGAATGTCTGAAACTAATTATTAAATAAATTTTCTGCAAAAGAAACTATCAAAGTTACTAAACTGAAACTGCAGTTAGTCTATCTTGTTATTGTTTGTACTTCAGGTTATTCAAAATTTTCTTATTAGGCGAATAATTTATTGTCGATTTACCGAGAAAACATTTTTTTTCAATCATTTGAAATTATCCCTTGTTGAAACGTATATACACTTCAAATTCCACACTGCAGATTTACTAAAGATAAAAAGCCCCGTCCTGGTTCAGTGGGTTTACCGACTGCTCTAGTAGCCTACGAGCTGTAGACGCTCCAGGTTTAATTCTTGTAACTATCCTGGGTTTATTCTGTATCATTAAAACTTCCCTTGTGTGTGCATGTCCACTTACTCGACGGAAAATCATTGTTTGGCTCAGCTTGGCTACAGAGGTGTAGTTGGGGAATGTCGGCAGGAGCTGTGGGCCACTAGCGACTGAACATCTGAAGGGGTGGCATTTCAGAAATATTTATTAGAAGCTTTATGTTTTTCTCGGAAAAAATGTCTTAATTTTAAACACAATTTTGTCTTACTCACAGAAATATTTTCCTAACTGCATGTGAAGTAAGTGCTTTCAATCACTTCATTTTTAGAATACAGTGTTTAAGAGTCAATTATTCCTTTCATGTAGTCCCCTGCAATAAGAAAAAAACTATTCAGAAAAGAGAGAAGATACATAGCAATAATATTCTGTTCTTATAAACTCTATAGAGCATAGAGCAAGACAGAGAGCGATTGCTTTTCTTACTTCCATCCTGGGGATCCATTAGCAAAACTCGACCTTTTTTTAGTTTTTATGTATAATCAAATCAATACAAATTAATGTTTCGAACAATAATTTACTAACAAATACATATGATACTGATTAGTGTATTTTAGCTAAATATTTAAATAATATACCTTAGCAGAATTGTAACAACGTTATTTTGGTTTTGCATTGAAAGTGCCATCAGCCTCATTTGCCCAGGTCCCAAGAATTCTAGCTTCGCCTGGGCTTGGTCAGATCAAACCCTTGTGCCATAAGAAACAATCCACCAAGAAAAGATAAAATTACCTATGGGTAGTAAAGTCCACCTACTACAGTAAATTAATGCCTGCGATTAGAACAGTGTTTATGATTCCTCAAGGACATATTATTATTATTATTATCCACCGGCATTAAGTGTCCGCGAATTCGCGAATAACATGTTTCGGTACTCGGATTGTGATTAATGCTTCTCACGTAAATACTGATTCTTAACAATGTAACGGCTGTCCTTGTTTCATCCAATGCCTTATCTTCAATACAACATGAAAATGTCACTATTGTATGATTTTTTGATGTCGAGAAAAGGTCTACCTTTGTGGGAAAATGTCAAAAGCGATGGTATGGGGAATCCATCATTACGAGATAAATTTCTTTGGAGATTTTCACGGCGCTGTCTGGAATAAATCTCATAATCTTACGAGTCCGAATTCCTTAATATAAATACTACATTCGATAAATTTCAATTTGTATTTTAGTCTGCTTTAAGTTATACGGACTAACCATATATATAAAAATTCGTTACCTGAATGCAAGAACTAGGTAACTCAATATTTTTTACTTATGTGATAAAGGGAAAAGCAATTTGTCGTCAATCCCAGTTTCATATGCATCTGCATTTTTCATTAGTCAATTGAGAGAGCTCAAGTTACCTAGTACTTTCATTAAATTATGTATATGTGATCTCAGCTATACTAATTTAAATATAATTCAAAATACACCATTTTCGAGCTTCCTAGTTCTTGCATTCAGGTGACGAAATGCAGCCTATATTAGTAAACTTCAAAAACACTCGCAACACATTTTTTCCTGATAACTGTGACCCATCAAAGAAAATCTGACGTGTAATTCGGTTGAATTACCAAAATTTCGAACGTACTGGTAGTTTTACGAGAACAACTCCACTGGATGCGATAAGAAGTGGAAAGCAATTTCGCAATTTGCGAGCTTGCTGCTGGTGGAAGATAATCAAACCTAACTGCGTAATCCATCGGCAGTTTGGCAATAAATAATGCTATTTCTCCCGACCCAGTGGAGGTATGAGGTTCTCCTTTTACCATGACTGCGGGGCTACAACTTGTTGGTTCGGATGGCCCGAGGCTAGTTGGAACGACGCGTGCGCTACTACCTGTGACTTCCGCTTCTCACAGGTCACAGAGGAAGTCATCCCCTGCGCTCCCCCCTCCTTCCGGCAGCCAGGAAGGATTTAATTACGAGTGCAGCAAGCAGGGGGGGACAACATACAATACCACGGACAGATATCGAGGGGCAGTGCAGTGGGAGTCCTTTTTTCTCCTTCCCCAATTCTTTTTGTCGTTACTTATTATTGCTACTTTATTTTTATGGTTCGAATCGGACCCGAGTAATGAGATAAACCAGTTGTCAAGTCCTGATGAGGCAGGCGTTATCTGTAGAAGAAATTACTCCTTCTTCGGTCGCTGGAAGAAAGGATGGAAAAAATAGGATGCAACACTTTTAACACCTGTTGTGTCGTGCTGGGAGGACGGGAAGTTCAATGTATTGGACGGTTTTGGAAGATTTTTGTCTGTAAGGAGGGGAACGCGTTGTTCATTATCAGGTGAAGATAGGAAAACAATTCTGTTCCCACGACTGTTGAAGGGAATCGAGAATCGTCTTTCCACTGTTAGTCAATAGGACGTCAGGGTTTGACAGGTAGGGATGAGGGATCGGTGGATCTTGACGACTGGCCACCGGGAGAGTTCAATTTCCCGAAATCTGGACTTCTCCTGAGGAAGTGATTTTCGATTTTAAATGTAATGCTCGTTTGTTGTTGTCGAACCCAAACACCCTTATTATCATGCCTATTAACATTAATATAAATTATCCAAGTGAATATTTAATTTCTTCCAAATGAAGTAACAGCCACAGATTTGAGATTGAAATTAGCAAGAAAAATTATTGTTATAAACTGATATGAAGATAAAACTTATTTTTGCTAGTGCCCAGTCAATAGAACTTAATCATTATGGTACTATAAGGGCGGATTTGTGGAACCACTTTGAATTACTCTGATGCCCCATGGGGGGTCACGGTATACCTCACCTATCCACACATTCGAGACACTACCCATTTATAGAGGCCACACATTCATTACAGACCAACATACCTTAACCTCGTATTCGAACTAGGAACCTTTCGATCCAAAAATCCTGATCACTGGACCAATTGGTCAGTTAGAGTTAGGTAAAATAAATAATATATTTTACGGCAATAACATGTTATTTTGATTTATTCATTTTAAAAATCCTTTTCACAACGCAGAATAATATTAAAGGTTTTTATTTTGCCTTGGCATGAATATTTATGTTTAGTTTTGCTTTAGATTTTAAGCTTGCAAATTCTCATTGTTTGATGACTCAGTTGTTTCTTTCACCTGTTTCATGCAATTAACTTTATAATACTAGTTGAAAAACACAGGAGATTATATATGATTATTGTTTGATATTTTAGAAGCGTTGAAAGATTGAAGTTACTGACGATAGTTAATGAAATACAAGATTGTATTTCATTACACAGGGAACACAAGAACAATCATGCCTTTTTTTGCTGCTAGTTAAAATATTTAAAAATAAGTATACCATTATATACATTGAATCTTTCCCTTCAAGATGGATCCCGGACAGTCGCTAATGCTCATTGTGCTGCTCTACTGCGATGTTAATTTACTACCTATCTACCATTACATTACAAAAAAGTTTACAATTTCGAAAACAAGAGATTTACGATCACAGTTCTTTGGTTTGAAGGTTACAAATTTTATTAATTTACTTCGAACGCGTAAGACAAAATTAACTGAATAAACTATTCTTTCTGTTATTGGGAAAACTCAATTTCGCTTACTAATCAACTTCAATACCAGATAATCAAAATATAGTTTAAAATATTCTGAAAAGAAAAAAAAAAGATTTTATAACTTTATTTTTACATCTATCTACAGAAGCAGAGGTTTGGTTTGGTCTGTCGCCCTACCATTATTTTCTGCTGCACGAAGGCCGATTATTACAACCACAGAAATGCTCGTTAATATACAAAGAAATTGACACATCCGTTCACCCAAGTTGACCAGATCTAAACCTGGTAACTTGAAAATAATGTTACGTATTTTTGAAGATGAGAAATCTACTTTTAGAAAAACTTAGAATCACCAAAAGCACCAATTTTACAATGGATAGACTAGTAGAAATGAATCTTTGATTGAGTTAAATTACATACTATTAGTTTTAATACCACCAGGAATACTGTGCTATTTCATTAAGTATTAGATTATATACAGAACATAATTTCGAACAATTCCGATGGTTGCTAATCAAAATGTAGGGAGCAATGTGAAAATTGTAGTGCAGCGTGAACACATATTCACCATTTTTGCAGCTAAATGTGCTTGATTTGAGCTATGAACTCCATGATATTGCTAAAAGTATGCGGAAGATTTAGTTTATCGGTCTACGGCCATCAAAGTTTAGTAATGTTACCATATTTTTGTTTACAATACAACCTTTACAATAATTTTTTTGCTGCACGAAGGTCAATGATATACTATGTGCACTCACAGACAAATGCTCGTTAATATACAAAGAAATCGACACATCCGTTCACCCAAGTTGCAGATGCTATGTGCGGATCTGCTAGTATCAATAATATAAAGAGGTTGCATAAGATCTTATCGCTATTTTAGAAAGATACTTTTTACGTTGTTTTTGGTTACCTGACTATGAACTCTTTTATTATTACTTAAGGAGATTATTTATTTTTACACAAGGGATTACAGTAAGCATATAAAGTGACACATCTTTCTTGATCTAAGTACACGAATATCTGTGAATGGTTGTTTTGCAAATATTTATTAGATAAGTGACATCAAATAACATTACGCAAATATTCAAGCATTGTGTTTTGAAATTCTCTTTTTACTTTTGTGTTACTGTAGAGGAAGATTGATACGATACATTAATATTTGAGAAGATGGTCAGAAGGCTGAGAAGTCAATACAGAAAAAACAATGTCCATAACTATTGTTCTTATATCTAATAACGAATATAAAATCATTAAACTATATCGTAGTTTTACTATCCAAACGTCTTAAATCCCCCTAAAAAGGTTTATGGGGTTTTAACATTATTTGGTTACAATTATGTTTACTAAGCTGGTTTCAAAAGCTTCCATGCCTACATCAGTTTTAAACCCTTATCGGTAAATTTTAACCTCGGGTCTCATACCTGGTCTGCAATTCGGTATCGAGATTTTTATCGTTCCTGGATTTGAAGTATTACGAGGTTTTGATAATGAAATGAAGATATCATGCAATGAATATTAACGCATGAAATTATACTTATTTTGAGACTAAATTACTTACTTAAGAAAACGAAAAGTGTTTCATGCATTTGTGGTACTTTATTTCAAACATCAGAAACCAACACTTTCGTGTTGATGCACCACTGCGGAACTTGACACAGAGTGTAAGGTCATTGAGATAACGTTCCATGAGCTGTTTCTTCTACAAGTAGCAAAAGCATCTGCCCTTGTACTCAACGGTGGGAAAAGGTTGAAGGAATGACTTGCGGGGGAATCCCTTCCTGTCGACGAAAACAAGGGTGTCTTTTTAGTGAAACAGCAGCAGCCGAAACAGCGGTGTCTAAGAGAGGAAAGGTAATTAAAGAATCGAAACGATAATGCCTGCGTTGAAAAGCGTGACGTAATCGATGTTTTTGTTGTCTGCGAGTGAAAGCAGAAATTATGAATGAGGAATCGGTGCGCAGGAAGGAGGGGAGGCCATTGTTCTTAGGAGCCAATTTAGTAACGGAAGCCGCCCGGCTCTAGGTTACTCTAGCCCCGGGGGACATCATCCACTCTGCGGACATCTCTCTAGACAACTGCTGTTACCATAGAGGGCTGTTACTGTTTGGGGGAAACCGCCGAAATGATAGGCTTCCACGACAAACGGAGAAGGGGGAAAAACGAGTTATGGCAAGAGAACTAAAAAGAGATGAAGACGGGAAACATTCACCAGACGGTTTTTTTTCTTCTAAAGGACACGAATTTGCAAGGGGGAATCGGAAACCGATTGTGAATCTGTTGAGTGTAGTCTAACCCCATACCGAAATTAGAGCTCTTTAGGAGACAGATATTTTAATAACCTTTTTCAAGTTCATTCTATTAATTTAAAGTTTTTATATGGTTTGGCCAAAAGTAATCAAGGGTTCCAGTAAGACGGAGTGAAGTAAAGATGGACATTTTTATTGATGCTTTCTGTCAATCAATTGGGACCTGCTAAACTTTTACATTGTCGTTTTACTATAAAAACTTCAATTTTTTGATTTATGGGGTTTTAATATTATTTGGTTATAAATATGTTTACTAAACTTGCATCAAATGCTCCGAAGTCTACATCGGTTTTTTAGCCTTCATCGGCAAATTTTTAAATCTCGTATCTTACGACTGAAAAACAATTTGGCATCTAGTTTTTTTATCGTTCCTGGAAATTTTCGATTTCAAGATTTACGAGATTTTGATAGTAAAACGATGATATATATATATATATGAATGAAACTTGCCACACTGAAACTCAAATGAAATAAAATTACATTTACGTGGAGATATGGATACCAGAAACCAGTTTGGGAAAGGCACCTTTAAATTTTCATTTTGCCTTACTTAGAAAAGTTTTTAACCAATTACATGGGTTATTCAGTTTTTAAAGAAAATAAAAAAAACAGCTTAACGAAAATCAAATAACTCCAGGTGCAGTAAAATTTTTATCAAATAGTCTGTTTAAACCAATCTATGGTTTCTGCTATTCCTCCATAAGCTTTGAGATAACCCTTCCACGTCAACAACCACTGCCTCTTTGATTAATTTGTAAGTAGAGTCACAGATTAGCAATCGGAAGATGGCGAGTTCGCGATTCGATCCAACCAGACTCATGTACGTCGGAGTTGGTTCACGTTAAATCTGCTTGACTTCAAATGTCCTCACGTTGACATGGTGTGGAAGTTTGGAGAGTGAAGTTCCAGCTCAGGTATTGACCTCGTCACCTGACTGTGGTTCAAAATTACGAGGCGTTGTCCTTGGTGCTTTTCCTTGGGGATTGATACTGGATCGTCACCAATAGCTCGTTGTGTTGCTCCAGTGAGATGAAAATTCAACCACCTACTTACCTACCTTTGATACAGCTTATTTTTGAATGCTAATAATTATAGTTTATAATTTTAATATATATAGTACATTGATATTTCATAAATCTCTTTTTATAAAATTTATAATTTTTGTAGGTGATTTTTGTAGTGTGCAGCGTTTATGTAATTTTTTGGGGTCATAAATGCACTTTCAACTACTCTGGCAATTTTTGACATCAAAATCCTTATCCTATTAATAAACGTATATAAATTGTATGGCTGTGTAATTATATCATTGGAATGATATAAAAGGAATCCCCAGAACTGCAATCTTTTAACTCTTTCACTAGTGCTAATATAGTATCAATATTGTTTGTTTTCCTAATCTATAAAATACGTTGTTTATCAATTCTTCGCTAATAGCCCGGTGTGTTGCTCCAGTGCAACGTAAATTCAACTATCTACCTAGACTAATTTAAACCGACTTCTTTAGGAGGCAGTGCATTATCTCAAATTTCTATTTCATTTATAAAGAGGAAAATTGTTGTACATGGCAGATGATTGTGACTTTAAACCCAAGTCACACATTCATTGATTTTGCATTCTGAAGTCGGTGTTGGTTATTTTTGATCACTCCTATTATATTACATGCTGTATACAGTATGGAAGAAGGAATATAAATAGCTTGATTTCATACATAAATTTATTTTGTCAACAATAAATCAAATGCTGAAACCTAGTTTCACGTAGTTTTACCCATTATTATTCTTTCTCACAAAGAATATAGCGATATAGTAAGCAAATCGATTGGTCAAACGAAAGAATAAATTGGAACAACGCATTTACTGGGATTTTGAAATCAATCAGCAATCAAATAACACCAAACTATCGTAAAAGAAAGAATTCTTCCGGTTAAGGACTAATTTGATTTATTCTCCTTTTGACTACGTTTGACGTTAATTTTTAATATAATTGCATGCTGAGGTCGCTAAGGTATTACGAAAGAGGTACAAAATAGATTTAAAGAATCAGATGCAAAACATGTACATTTAGCATCCTCTCATTGACTAAACAAAAATAATGCAAAATAAATTGATTCTGAGCTTCAAACAAGGTGTAAAACAACTGGTGTTTTGAACAACAATACATGTGAAATCAATTCCTTTATGAGTACTCCACACACACACACATAAACATAGTCATTACACAAACATAATAACATTCGACAGTAGATTATACGTATCTTAATATATAGTGCATATTTAAGGGTAACCTCAATTTTTTTCCCGCTGACGCTAAAAAAGAATTTCATCTAATTTTGGAGAGGATGAAGATGCTCCAGGCTACGGGGATGATGAGAGGATGATGCATCTCGCCATCAAGGCTGAGGACAAAGGAGAACATGACAACAGAACAAGAGTTCCTTTTCTTCTTCTCAGCTACTGTTTACATCATCCGAAACTTTAATCAGAGTTCTTTTATTCTCTTGACGAGGACAAGAGGAAATGAGAAAATGGATCAACTTTTGTTTTTCCCAGAACTTGGTGGAAATCCATCATTATTATTTATTACGTTTTTTCATTTTTAAACGACGGGATTGAGGATAACGAGCCGATAGTCAGTTATTGGTGTTAGATAAAGTTTCAATAATCAGGGCTACTTGCCTTTAAAAGTTACAAAGATACTCGATAACTTATGTACCAACTTTCTATTCTTATATGTAAAAATATTAGTTGTGTTTTTATGTTAAAAGCGGAAACTTTAAGACAAATGCTTATTTATGAGTTTTGAAAGATTTGAAAGTGGCTTCACTCATTCAAATTTTTAATTATGAAACACTAAACTTTTAATTATTTTTAAAAATTAGATTTTATTTAGTACACAGCATACAAAAGTCTATGAATACGTCATATTGTAAGTATGTTTCAGTTTCAGTAAAGTACATTACATGTGGTCAAATTTCGATAAGAATATCAAACAATTGCATCTCAAATGAAGAAAAATCTCACGACTAAACATATTTGATGAAGGAAATTAAGAACTGATCAACAACACATTTTACAGATTAGGAAAACAAACTGTATTGATACTACATTAGTACTAGTGCTATGGTTAAGAGCCTATAGTTCAGGGGCACATTTTATATCATTCAAATGGTGTAATTACAGTCATACACAATTTATACGTGTTTATCAATAGGATAAGGATTTTGATGACAAAAATGGCCAGAGAGTAGTTGAAAGTGCATTTATGACCCCCAAAAAACTACATAAATGCTGCACACTATAAGAATTATCTATAAAAATTATGTATATATATTGTAAAAAGATATTTATGAAATATCAAAAAGCATATAGTATGTTAATCATTACTCTAAAAGCTCCTATTTATATAACAGATTAAAGCTGACCAATCAGTCTAGTGCATAGAGGAAATATAAAAGTAGAGTGAGTAATAACCCCTTTTAATGTGCCTAGGATCATGTGACCAAATCAAAGTGACCCTAAGATAACTTTCGGGAGGAAATGAACATTCATCATCTGATTGGCCCGCGCTACATAAAAACAGACTTCGGAGGTTTTACCATTTTGTCGGCACTCTATAAAAACGCTCATTCACCCACATCTACCTGTCATAAGATGTTACATCGCCAAACGGTAAAATGCCAAGTCGGTCAACAAAGTGAATTCTTCACTGAGCAGTCACTTGACTATTAGTCCAAACAGTAGTCACACTTTTTGAAGATCCTCTCAATAGCAATGCTCAGTCTACTTATATTTCACGTTTATGGTCTAGTAATCAGGGTGCTGGCTTCCTGACACACAGAGGGTGTACCAGGTAACTCCTGGTATACCACACTTACTTGGTACATCACAGGTGGGTGTACCAGATAAGTTTGGTACCAAGTAAGCCAAGTGGTTTACAATCCCGTCCTTGTAGCGTCATGAAGATTAATGACCGGGCATTGGAAAAAATAATAAAACCAATTAAAGCATAAACATTACTACGGTACAACTCGAGCAGTCTCTTTTCTCCTACCGAAATCCATAATCCTCCGAAGTGTACCCATGGCATGCATAAACACGACAAGAAGCAAGCGGTCAAGACTAATTACATTTTCATGGCCCATTGTCGAGGAGGAAATGAAGATAAATCCTCCACGTTCACAAGGAGCTTTCTTCATCCGCACACGTAAGGTGAGGGTCAAGGGTCACAGAGCCGCTCACAATAGAGAATGGAGAGAAAGTGGAAAGGGGGCGAGCAGAGAGGGGAGAAATTCGAACCCAAAGTTTCGGTGCCACAGACTTTTTCTTAAAAAATGTGGAACGTGCACTCGTTTCCGCTGCTTATTGTCTCCCAGAAAAATGAATAATTGGAGAAAGGAGGGAGGAGGCGTGTGAAATTGCACCCTTGTTGCGTAAAGGAGATGATAATCGCCAGGGACAGGACCTACTTAATAATCTCAAATACCAAAGGTCGGGTAAATTAAAAATGCAGGTGAATATCAATTATGCGATCCGGAGTTATCTCGTACTGATCTGAACTGTGTATGATGTAGGTCTTCTTTTGGGGGTATTTTATTTGGATTGTTTGTTTGCATCGTTGGCTTCTTTTGTATTTGTGTCGCTATGATTACGTGATGGTTTCGACGATTTAAAGGCAAGTGAAAAGAAACGCTTGGTCAGTTAAATAATTATGGTCGATTCCCGTTATAAGGCTATCAAAAGACTAACTTAATGTTATAGATTATAATAGTGTTATTTGCACTTTGCTTAAAATTCTAGGATTCCAGTTACATTTTTTTGATATTTTTTCTTCATGTAGTAGTTAGCTCAATAAATCCGAAATGTTTTCAGTTTTTAAAGAAAAATTAATTTGGAAACATAAGAGGGCCGTGGTAGCCCGGTTTGGAAGAGTAGCGTATTAACAACCAGAGGATTGCGAGTCCGAAACTCGATCCAACCAAAGATCATCGTGCACAAGGGGAGTGGTGCAAAGTTAATCTGTCGTGGCCCCAAATGTGTTCTCACGTTGGTGAAGAAGTTTGGTAGGAAGATACGTAGTTGAACTGGAGCAACACTGCGAGCTACTGATGACCGTCCGGGACCAATCCCGAAGAGCAAGATCCGAATATATCATCTCGTAATTTTGAACCACAGTCAGATTACGAGGTCAAACCTGAGCTGGGAACCCACTCTCCAAACTTCCAAACCATGATAACATGAGGTCATTTGCAGACAGATGAAACGTGCATCAGCCTCCACGTACAAGACAGTCTTTGGTTGGATCGAATTTCGAACTCGCAATCCTCCGGTTGATAATCTGCTACTCTTGCAATCGGGCTATCATGGCTCTGTGGAAGTTTGGAGAGTGGGATGTAAAGGGACATACAATTGTTTACTTATTTCGACTTTGGAAAAAATGGCCTTACAGAAATTTCGAGATGTTGACGTTTCCTTTTGCTGGTGACATTTAAATCAATTTCATCAAATAAAACTATTAAAACTCTACTCATTAAATTCAATTATTAAAGTCGTCTTTTAAAAAAAATCAGTCTATGAAGTTTTGAAAAACAGATGATCCTATCGATTCTTCGATGCTTATGTTAGTAATAACTAATAACTTTGCATAGCTCGTCGTTTACACAAGAAAATAAAATCTGTATTACTTATTATATTCATCATATCTAACCCCAGAGCAGTCAGTTATATCATTTTATTGTAACATTTTATGTTTTTATTTATAAGTTTGCGAAATATTCTTGATACTAGTTTTGAATGTTCAATTCTAAAGGTTCAGAACCCTTAAAATATCTTTTTACTTCCAATTACCAACACCGAATACGTACAAGAAGCACCGTTCTACCTCTTAAACACTAAAGTCATCTATATTTGACTAGAAAATGTTTATCATTCACGCAGTTGAAATATTTTCGAACGAATATATTAGCATTACTTTTGTTGTCATCAAAATACTAGTTAACGTTCTTAAATGTTCTATAAAAAGAATAATACACTAATCCCGGGTTAATTTTTATTTAGCTTTATGTATTCTAGATAAATAATTGAAGGGAAAAAGTTTTTTATGGAAACTGTTTTTTCCCTAAATAACTATTAAGAGAGAGAGAGAGAGAGAGAGAGAGAGAGAGTAAATCAGCACTTATACACATAGAGTAAAAAATTATTTTTATCATCGAGGCTGGAACACGAGGAATCTCACGGCTTTCCCCAAATTCAGCAATAACTGTGATCAGCTGGTAAACCTTGGTGGAAAAAGGCTACCTTAAGGTAAATGACTGCCAGGTTATGGTTAAACATATTATACCAGAAAGAATTTCAGAGTAAAAAAAACAAAGGGAAAACGGAGATTTTACTTCTTGTTAACCAAATGCTCTTGTATGAAACGTATCGGGTTACCTTAAAATGTAATCTATCGCTGTTTTGGAGACGTTTGGCGTTTGATCTAATTGGCGTTGACCAATTAACTGTCACATAATGATTCGGAATTCAATTTTTGGCATTTCTTTTGGCGATGTACTGAAATATTCGAAAGTCAAGTCAATTGACGCTATGACCGGAATGCTCACAGGAAACACGTTCCTCCGATATAACACTACCGCCACCTACCCCCCCCCCCCCATTTGGCTTGACAGAATAAGCCTCTCATAGAAACGCACACAACACATTTTTTGACTTCTTGAAGTGTAGATCTGAAAGTAAGTGCTGATAAAATCGTTTTTAAACAAGATCTGAACTAGGAAATAATAAAACCTCTCTTCGAAGAGTACACCTGACAAATAAAAAGTAGTTATACACGTTTTTTGTAAGAATAAACTAGTAGACCTTGAACCGAGACTATAATAAGAGACTCGACGACACAGAATGGATTCGAATAAAAAAGCGAAGATATAACTAATGGTAAACAGCTTTGTTTGAACTAAAAATAAAGAAGCTTGAAGAAATATACCTTTTATTGCTAGCAATTCATGGAAAATTGCAAATCTCGTTTTCTTTTGCTTGCTAGATCCTAGTTAAGATATCTTCAGATGTTCAGAGTTTTTTGCCTTTATATAAAATTGGTTACACAGAAATTCGGCAAACCGTTATCAAATCAAAGCTTAAAAGTAGTTCTACAAAAAATAACATGAAATATATTTAGAAAAAGAGAAGAATTGAAAAATACTATTTTCAGATATAGAGTATAATATCCAACTGCGGCACAGAAAAATCTACAAAAAGTTTCGAAGGTCTATAGTCCAATAAATACTACTCTTTCTGTCGTAACACTTCATTTTTAATAGTTTGATATTCAGGTAGGGCGATATAGATTGTAAGAATAAGATAAAATTTGCTAATCATATTTTTAGCGCTTTCTTCTAAAAACCGACTTCTACATTCATATTTCCATTCTATTCTTTTATGGAAGTAGATAAATAGTTTTTATTAAGATTTTAATCATCTATCAAAACATATTTCCCTTTATTTAATCAGAGGATTAGCTATACATATTATACCTTTGACTAGGTATTTTTCTAATGAACAGAATGGGATAAAATATTTCCCGTGTATTTTAAAACAAAGTTAAATTTCTTCCCTCTTAAAACTAATTGGTTTCTGTTTGGAATTCCAAAGCTCAACTCATTTGTAATTTAACATCATGAACGTTCAACTCATTAGTACATAGTTTCTCAATTATTCCAAATCACTCTTAGAACAAGTTGTATGCGATATTCCTCCCAAACTTGCCTCTAAGGTGTTCGCGATACTTATCAAACTTTCATTTTTCTTTCTTTTTATCGGAGATCTTGGGATTTCGGGAGTAATACTTTCTATCCTAGATCATTTTTTATGTAACATGTAATTAACAACCCTTGATCATTTCTTATGTAATTAACTTTGTCTCATTAGTACAGATTTCTTTCTTCTTCCATACCAGTATATTTCGCGGAGTATCATATTTCACAATCTATTTCAGAATATAGCGTCTTAATTTAATAAACGCACTTCCTACCTTGTAATTCAGTGTGAGAACTATCATAAAACATTGAAGCGTAATTTCTAAAGAATTCAATAATACGTCAATCTCGTTGCTGAGTTCTTGCTTCAGGCAGAAAACTGTTTCAAGATTACAAAATATATAAAATGTCTAACGAGTTTATACATTTGCGTATTTGTATGTCAACAGACATACGGTTATACGCATGATTACTTACAATTTCTAAAGAAAAATGGAATTCCCATTTCAAGGCTATTTCATTCCTATTCTAGAGACACGATTAAGAAACATTCTAATTTCCCCCTATTTTTGATGTATCAAGTTAATTTTTAAATTCTATCACTCTTCACAGAACCATTTTAAGATTAACAAAAACTTTAAGAAATGTTTTTGAAAGTATTACATCAGAATGGTTTTTTCCAAAGAAATTCTTTTCTTCACCTACATTAATATTTTAACGTATCAACAGTTGATTACTATTTTAATAGTATCGTTAAATATATTATTTAAAAATTGAAAGTACTTTTTAAAATTTGTATTTGGTGTAGAAAGTATGTCAGCTACAAAAACAATGGCAATTTTACATTTTAGATTTTTACATATAAAGTGAAAAAATCGCTTAAAAACAGTCGACTTTAAAGGATTATAGAAGAAATGAATCCTCATTTTTTTCTGAAACTGTAGAAGTATCAATTAACATATTTACTTTAATCTGACAAAAATTCAGAGGTAAAATTTTTCATTTCTGAATAAAAGCTATTCTAATGATAGCATATGTATTTCAAAACGATGGTCATCTTACATTGCAAAAATGACCATAGCTTAAAAAACTATGGTCAAATTTGAATATTTATGAAGTTAATCTTATATTAGTTTAATCTTATTCTTACTCTTAGATAAATTAAACAGTATTATGCATATTTATTCAGTTTCTGCTGCAACCAGTTATTTGGCGATATTCTTTAGTTTATAGCATAAATCCAAAATGAGAGAAATTAATAAATATTATGTTAAGGGATATAAAAAACATATTTATAGAAAAACTTTATTTTCTAACTGTCATTTATTATATCCTGCTATCCTTTACTTTTGGTTCGACAGCTTCTGGATATAAATATCGGTATGAACATTAGTATTTGTTTGGAATCTCTTTTAATCTAGGTCTCATTAGTCACTGAAACAAAAAAACGTTTGAATAGTGACACACCAAATCCTTTTAGTATATCATAAGGCTTTTTGAATGTGTTCTGCTGAGTCTCCAGTGTTATCTTCCATAAAATTTAGCCCTCAAGTTACGGGCTAAATTGAACGGACGGGCGTTACGGGCACATCTCCAAGTATACACGGTTTTCACGAACCCGAGTTACTCGAGTGATCTGTTCTTTTCCCATGGAGTTTACAGTCCTTAGTAAATACGGGTGTCACGCTCCCACATACCCAAGCGATATTTTCCTGTTTTCATTCTATTATTATATTCCCAATCCCTCCTTTTTCCTTTCACGACATTTTTTATTTGAAGTTGTATGTCTTTTGTATGGGGCAACTTAGTCAAATATGGCCCTTGCGCCATGAAACCTCAAAACAACCAATCGACCACTCGATTTAACATCTTAATCCAGTCCTTCATATAGGAAGTCACCAATACAATGTCACTGGGGTTCGTTAAATATTAAACGTTTTCTGTACTGTAATGGAAGTCTCTTTCCTAAGTTTAAGAGTTATACATTTAATAATTCATTACAGAGTGAAAAGGAAAATAAAAGGGAAATAGATTTATTTATAGAAGTTAAAGATTGAGTACACTCTTAGAATACAAAGTTGTATTCAAGAGTACGTCATCAAACCTAGAACCTGGTACTGGAATCCCGAATGCAGATTCGAGGGGGCCTGGCTTTAATTTTAAAAAATCTTAATTGCCTTTTAGCTTAATTGTTTCTTCATTAGTGCATAAGAGTTCAATAGTTCTTTTTCTTAATCCCTGTATCACAATTGGAACAGTTCCGTGATATACCCCTGCATAAAATGTCCCAAAGAAGTTACAGATAATTTTGAATGTCTTTCCATGACTTCCCGAAACAATTCAGTACATGGTCAAGACAAGCCATGTTGTTTCCCTGACAGTCAATGCAAATCTTACTTCCTGCCATCTATTTGATAGCTTTGGTGTAATCAGTTCTAAATCTTGATAATGTGCTGTCTGTTTTTCTCTACTTAACGCACAAAGACCTGGAGAAATAGTCAACTTCATTTCTCCAAGTCATTGTGCGTGCAATAGTTCCTTTAAATGCGTGTAATAGTTCGCTAATGCTGTGAAATGTCTGGCCTTTAAAATTTTTGATGGTGCTAGATTTTAAGATAACTTGAACCGCGATCACGATAAATTCTCAAAATAGGAGTGATAGAGAAAACCATGGAATTAGAGCATCACGTTTTTCTAGTATTATACATTTTTTAATATCATCACAAATGCAGCTGATATGAGGTTGTATCATAACTGCAGTAAAAAAATTCTTGCCCAAAACTAAAACCCTTGATTGGACAATTGTTTGACAATTGATGTTACAACATTTTCATAGTTTGTAGGTCAGTATGATCGCATCTCCCGCGACCAGTTTCATCATTTGTTTTCTTTCTGTATGACAATTCTTTTATTGTATTTTACCCACGACTCGCTTTTCAATGTCTCGTTTACACACAGATTGAATCTACCCAGGCTTACATAACAAAGCATCCTTTTTAGGACATACGCTGCATCTTGGCCTCAATATCACGACAACGTGGGTATTCTATTTCAACTAATTCTTTCAGAGGGATGTGGATTTCCGTGAAAGTAAACGAATTCATATTAAATGATCTTTTCACTGATGTTATAAAACGATAACGAAACTATCTTTTGGTTTTTGTGTAGCAATGCGATACACAGAAAGATAACATTTTTACCATAATATTCACCAAGATAATATGTGTCTCTAAAGAGTAAATAAAGCTCTCACTCCCAAAACAGAAGGTTTCTTACTTGCTTAAAGGTAGGTATTCGAATTTGCGTCGCACTGGAGCAACAAAACGAGTTATTGGGGAAAGGTCCGAGGACAACTCGTAATTTCGAACCACGGTCAGATGATGAGGTCGACACTTGAACTAGCATCCCACTGTCCAAATTTCCACACCACAACAACGTGAGGACATTTGAAGCCACAACAGATTTAATGTGCACCAGTTCCCACATACACGACGTCCTTGGTTGGATCATCCCGTTGACGTGGTGTGGAAGTTTGGAGAGTGTTGTACCAGCTCATAACCGTGGTCATGACCTCGTCATCTGACCGTGGTTCAAAATGACGCGGTGTTGTCCTTGGATTTTTCCCTTCGAAATTGAACCCGGACCGTCGCTAATAGCCCGTCGCGTTGCTCCAGTGCGTCGTGAATTCAGCTACCCACATCGGTTGGACCAAGTTTCAAATTCGCAATCCTCCGGTTGCTAATCCGCGACTTTTATCTGGGCTACCGAAGTCCCCTTACGTTCTCAAAAGAATCCGAAATAAGATTTTTTTTAAATGCAATATAATACAAGATACGCTACATTTCCTTTTTCATAAACACGGACAAGTGTATTTCAAAGGTGAATTCCTAGTGTTTAGCACTTCGTCCCAAAGGATGACCGTTGAGCGACAAATCAAAATAAATTCAATGAGTTATAGAAGTTAGTCAATATTTAATATGTTAAATTGTGCTGTCATACAAACGAATAACTAAACCAACACTGAAAAGTACAGAACATAATGCACAAAATTGTGTTGATTAAGTTAAGAAGGGTTAAATTAAAAAAGGTACTCTTAGTGCAAAACTTTGAGAGCCATAGACACATAACTATGTCATGGAATTATTACTTAACATAAGGTATTTAAATTGTTTCAAAGTTTTACAGCACAAAGTTTATGAAAATTGAATGGTTTATGTTGAAGATTTATGTGATTGTCTATATCTGTATTACTAAATTTGAATAATTTAAACGATTTTTCCGTTATTTATTGTTTAGAACCCGTATCGTAAATTTAAATCGCGATACAGTAAACTCCTTTTTCCGAAAATCACGAGACCAAGGAGGAAGTTAATAGGAATCGTCGTTAATTTTATATTTGTTTGAGACAAGTATATGTCTCAAACGCAAAGTATTGGTTTCGCAAAGTATAGGTTTCGTTCAAACGAGCATCGACTGTATTTGTTTCAAATAGTGAAAAGCAGGGATCGTACATAAAAGAAACATGATTTGCAAACTATCTAGCTATGTTTTGGTTTAAAAGTCTTTATATAACATAAATATAGAATTCCTTTGATAACTGTCTTATTCAAGGGTGATTTCTTTGGAAGTTGAAATCGGAATCTGATAACAAATCTAATATCCTGATGCATTTAACCTTTTCAAACAGCACTTAGTTTGAATTTTTTGTAAACAGTTTTGTTTAGATTTGAAAAAGAATTCAAAATTCCAATTGTATTAGCAGCGACTGGTTATATCTGCTTGGAGTGTACACAAAATAATTCAAGAATATCTCTCCTCCAAAAGTACAAGTATAATCGGGTGCCCTTTCAGCCCTTGTCCATAACCATCTATGGTTATGGACAGCACAGCACTCGTGGAACGTTTACAAATACTGGTGGAACTGGTCCTAGCACAGCACTGGTGGAACTATAACAAATTTCTAGATACGATTCCTATCTTTTTTCAAAACACCTTATCTTACAGCACAATAAAATCTTAAGAATAAGTCATTTGTACAGAATTCGACACATACACTCTTCTCAATTTTTTAATCCTTAAAATCTGATAGAAATATTAGCAGTGGCGTAGAAGTCATAAAAGCCCAGAAGCCTGGCATTTCCTAATAAAAATTTTTCAATTCAGTAGGGAAGATAAGGCCGATAAAACCTGAAGCAAAAACGACGAGAAACGTAAATCTGAGTAAGCGTCAGTTCCTATTTTAACGTCCATGATTTCCATCGCATCAGAGAATGCAGATTCCGTCATTTCAGCCTCAAATAGTTTCTTACTATGATTGGTTAAGTGTGTTTGTCAGGCGCAATAGATATGCTTTCAAATAGACTTCTTTTCTACCTCGTGTTCCAACTGAAGATAGCGTCCAGTCTAGATAATATGAGCAGTGTATCCTCGAGATTATATATCATTCTCTCCTCATTTTCTCACCTTTGTAAAAGACTGTCCAAGCTCTAAGACAACGTTTGGATCATCCACACAGAGTTGGACGTGGTTTCCATGCACCTTTCGGGATCTTTTTTTAACTTAGGGTCGAAAATTATTTGTATTGTATCGATTTTTCGGGAAAGAAACAACGGCAGATGTTGACTTATAAGGTTGTCTAAAGCTAAACATAATTTTTGTTGTTCATCGAATCTTGGCAATCCCAGTTATCAATACTACTCTTGGTACTGTTTGTTCCCATCTTTAACCATGGGTAACAAAACAAAAATATATAGTTTTAAAGTGTTCAATACTTTTCCTACTCAGATCAACCCGGCCTGGGTGAGATGGAACTACCTGGAAATTATGCTGTTGTAGCCTGAATTAAGGGGAATATCTTATTTTTCAAAGCATTTTCAAATTGGTATTCAAGCCTCCTAGTAAGAAAATAACTAATTTCCTCGAGTACCTGTTTTTGTCTTTTAAATGTTTGTTAGCTGGGTAGAAATAAGTCAAGACAAGTAATTTGTGGGCATGTCGTAAGACAGTTCACAAAGGGTAGTGTTGAATTCATTGACCTTCGAATGAAATAAACGGAGCATGTAGGTGGACGCAATCGCTCTCATAAAATCACAGAAATGTATGTCACGTGGATTTGGGAATCGAAGTGAGCCGATTGGCTATCGAAGCTCAAATTAGTGTTTTTCATCACGCTCGTGAATTAGTCTTACATTAGGATTTGTGCTTCTTCTCAATACCACGTGACCTTCACTCGGAGAACTTCAAACCGAACGATATGAAAAAACACGAGTCTTCAAAATTGGCAATTCTCATGGCGAGAAAATTTTTAGCGAGTACCTTCTTTTATCTTTTAAATGTGCGTTTACTGTGTGGAAAAAGTCAAGACTAGTAATTTTTGCGTAGGTCGTAAGATACTTCAGAACGAATGGCGTTGGATCCATTGACCTTCTAATGATATAAATGGAGTATGCTGGTGATAGAATCGCTGTCTTAAGATTACAGAAATGTATGTCATTCTTGGGAATTGACTTGAGTCGATTGGCTATCGAAACGTAATTAGAGTTTTACATCAATCTCGTCAATTAGTCTTACAATGGGATTTGTGCTTTTTCTCAATACCACTCGGAGATCTTCAAACTCAGAGATCGGCGAAACTAGCACGAATTTTCGACGAAAACTGACGAAACAATAATTAAGTAATTTCAGGCGAACACCTTGTGTTTTGAATATGTGTTGAATTTAAACTGAATGGAAATGTCTCAAAACTACTGATTTTAGATTTTCCTGCTCTCGATCCAATCTCTGCATCGTCAGTTATCAATATTATGCTATCTACTGAATATCAGTAGTTCAGTTCCCCCTAGACTTTCCCCTCGCAGTGATTGAAGAGAGATCTTCATTTCGATTTCACAAGCATCCTCCGAAGGAACATGCGAAAGACTCCATAAATCCCCCGCCCGAGAGCCTAATTCCCTCATTAGCTGAAATCGGAATGTGTCGAGCACCAAGAAGCCTCGTCTTTGGGTCCCAGTTTTGTGGAGTTGGGAAGGGAAGAGACGATGCGTGAAGCACGGCTAGGAGAGGGGCATACAAATGGGCTCTATTAGAAAAAGACACACAGAGATAGAACCGGAAGCCATAATGATCGCCATCCTGTGCGGACACACCCACCATTCCGTATCGAGCATCATTTTCAGAGGCAACTCTTCCTTCGGCCACCGATGTGCGTCCGAAATTTGCACGGCTTCCTAAAAGATGGTTAAGAAGGAAACAAGAGTAATGTGCCAGGGAACAATCAACTCTGACTGACTCGATCGAGTTTGTGCCTTTGGGATCGGCCTTGGATTTTTATCTCCCTCTACCTCCTGCGGCCCTTTTTTCATAGCTCGTAATTGATTTAACTACTGTTGTTATTTAAATCGGTCGTCTCGTCCTGCATCTGTTCGCTTGTGGTGAGGTCAATTGCTTTTGGGATGAAAATGGTGGGACCTGTGGATTATTGGTGACCTTGACGTTTTTTTAAAACCTCGGTCGTTTGATTTTTGTGACATTGTTGTAAAGCGTGTCATTTGATATAGAGATCCAGTTCTTCCCTGATAAAAAATTTACCTTCGGATTGTGTATTCTTACAGTGGTGCCTAAATTACCGACAAATTTGGGAAATCCCGACTGGTACAAAATTTATTTTTAACAACAACTTAAGCACTCTTAAACTAAAGTGACAGAAAATTAATAAGGTAGTTGAATTAATGTCGCACTGGAGCAACACAACGGGCTATTGGCGACGATCCGGAATCAATCCCGAAGGGAGAGATACGAGGTCAATATCGCGTCATTTTGAACCACGGTCAGATGACGAGGTCACACCTGAGCAGGTACCCCACTCTCCAAACTTCCACACCAGGGCAACGTGAGAACATTTAAGGCCACGACAGATTTAACGCGTCTCAACTCTAACGACGGTCTTTAGTTGGATCGAGTTTCGAATTCGTAACTCTCCTGTTGCCAATCCGCTGTTCATCCAACCGGGCTACCACGGCCCTGAAAAAATAATTATTAAGTGCTAAAATCTATTAAGTTTCGACAATAACGAATTTCAACTGTTGAATCTGCTCACTGTATTTGATAGCTAGACTGACAGTGATTGAATTCAAAGTATAGACGGGAGAAGGCAGTCTAAAGGTCAATCTTGTGTCAGTCAATTTTTGAATAGGTGTGAAAGCTCGTTAAGAGAAAGGCTGCCATATCAAAAACGTGAGTGACAACTTCTTATCACTGCTATCGCTTTCGGCACCGAACGATGAACTAAGAGCCGGCATCCTTGCTAAAGTCACCAATTGTCGAAGTGCTTTGTTTTAACGTGCACCATCCCCCACGTACACGACGGTCTTTGGTTGGATAGAGTTTCGAACTCGCAAACCTCCGGTTGCTAATTCACTACTCTTCCAACCGAACTACGACGGCCCACATGATATTTTATAAAGAAAAGCGGAAATAAGTAGTAATAGGTTTAAGGTTTTAAGTTAGAGGAATGAAAATTCATAAAATCAGTGTATGTGGGTGGCTATTTTAATGTAAACATAAACTAACAAGAAGAAAACATGCTCCGATTAAGAACTAATTTGATTTATCGCAATTTTGAAGTTCGAGTAACGTGCCAAGTAACGCCACTAGTTACACAAAAGGTTACCAAAATACTATAGCGCTCTCTGTGTTTAGCGTTACAGAAAAAACATCTGTTGGTGAAAGTATAAGCCACTAATTATTAATTTCTTTCAGTTTTAAAACCTATTTCGATTAATGTATAGAAAAGAGAAAACAATGTTCTATTAGGAGCAGAGTGAATATGGTGGATTTATTGATTTTATAATGATTCTTATGAGAGAGAAGACCGGAATATATATTCAGAATATTTTTATATTTCAGAATATTTATAAGCTGGAATGTTCAACTCGGACTGACGCAACTCAAACCTATATGACAATTTTTATCATTTCTAAAAACTATGCACCTGTCACAACAAGCACGACGTTGGTAGATGTTGCTCACTGTTCCCACATTGGCGATTCAACCATGGACCTTCTAATGAAATAGACGAAGAGTGCTCTCTATCGCAGCTTCATATTATTTTCCCCGATCGCTTGGTTTGAGGATTTCGAATGAAGATCGCATGGTATTGAGAAAAAGCACAAATCATAATGTAAGACTAATTGAATAGAGTGATGAAAAACACTAATTTACTCTTCGGTAGCTTATCGCCTCAAGTCGATTCCAAAGTCCACGTGACAAACATTTCTTTAATCCTATGACAGCATTCCCCTCCAACATGCTTCATTAGAAGATCAATGGATCATCACCTGTTGTGAACTATCTTACGACATGCGCAAAAATTACTAATCTTGACTTATTTCCCAGTCAACACACATTTAAAAGAGAAAAGCAAAGGAAATTAGTTATTTATTTTCTCGCCAGGCTTCAATTTCCAACTTTGAAAATGTTTTGAATAAGATATACCCTCTTAATTCAGCGGTAACTACAAAATTTCTGGCAGTCCTTATCTTACCCAGGTCGAGTTGATCTGGGTAATAGAGGAATTGAAACACTTTGAACTATTTATGTTTTGTTGAAGAGAAGTACAAATCAAATGAGACATTAAATGTTTTCAAATGAACATGTACAGCATATACTTTATCCACAACTCTAATAAAAGTTGATACAAAGTATAAATGATCGTTTTATTGTGACAGAGGTTTTACGTATTTTTATTCCTTTCACAGGAATCAACCGATTTCATCCGATTAGTGGATGAAATCCACGGCGTTCCACGTGTACTCAAATATTTGAACGGATTATAAGATTTAAATGTTTATGGGTTCAGATTCTCTTACTTTTTGCCAACGAAAGAAGATAATCCAGAGCGTAGAGCAAGCTTTTAATAAAATTTTAGGATTAACTTTAGTACAAAACTGATTAAGTGAAAAGAAACGTGGGAATAGCATTTCTGTAAAACCTGCTGTCATTTCATCAGCATTTTGTGAGCTGATAATAATCGATGTTTACTGTGCTAGGGAAATGAAAAATGCTTGACAGAAATGTCAAAAATTGCCACATTGATTTATAGTGTTTGTGTAACTGATCCGTATTTTGATGAATATGTATTCATTACTGCTAAATTCTCTATGTATTATTATTTTTTCAATACGCTTATTATGAACTTGGCTTTATTTTTCATTTAGTTTCATAAACATTTTGATACTCCCTTTTTTATAAAAAAATAAAGTCATTTTGATTTTAATAAGTGCTTGGCGTTTCCTGTTGATATCGGAACATAACAAAAAATATGAATGCTTTGGACTCGTATCTCTAAACGTAATGGACAGAAAGAATCCCTGTTTCGTTTCAAATAGGATAACATTCAAAAAATATTTTAACCATTTAAGTATTTTTCAAATTTTTACCGAAAAACTGTTTTTCCCTGAATGAATTTATTTTCATTCGAATTCCTTCTTAACTACGAAATAAAAAAATAATGAAAAAGCAAAAACGTTTGATAAAAAATCCAATTCTGTATATATTATGTATCATGCATGTGAAATTTATTTTTACGTAGCTTTCATAGTTTTCTAGCAACAGTCGCATTAAGTTGAAATTGAACTTAGTATTCGCTTTTAATTTAAAAAGTTAGATTATTTCATTCTGCTTCGCTTACTTTAGTTAGCCTATTTCGTCGGTTGTAGACTAAAACATGGTGAAACATCGAATAAACTGATTAGTTGGTTATTTTGGCGTTTTATGGTGGAAGGGCCTTTTTTGGTCAAGCTTCGCCGAAAACAAGATAACTTCAGTAAAAAATGTCATGAAAGGGAAAAAAGGAGGGAAACAGAGTAGTGAGGTGAAAGCAGAACGTGATCGCTTGGGTATCTCGGGAGCGAGACCCCGTATTTATTAAACGTACTTTACCCGTACATACAGCGTAAGACTGCGACTTGCAGATTGGAGAGTTAAAATGAGCTAGTCGAGTATTATTTCATAGCGTTTAATTTGCTATAAAAGGTATTCTCCGGTTCACAATAAGAGAATTTTTTTAATGATCAGTTCAAAAACTATGAAATGGTTTTTTTGAAAACTTGAGTAGATCACATCGAGAGCTTAAAACAATAACACGCGTAGTCGTGTTGCGCACACGGTTGCCGAGATAGACTGAGTCAAGCGCAGAAATATTGAATAATTTCCCCCGTCCACTGGGAGGGGAGAATCGCCCGCACGATATATTGCGCAGTTGGCGAATTGGATTCCATGTTGTTTACGAATATGCTAACACGATTACTGCTCACTGCGTATTTTTAACGGTACAACCGGGTTTAACGGTTCAGTCGGGACCATTTTTGTCACAGGTGGTCGGCCGTATGTCACCCCATATTATCCATGGAGTTAGAGTAGTTCTACGTCAAAATGTTGTTTTTACGCAAATTTACTTCGGCTCATTTGGGGGGTTTAATTGAATTAACGTCGCACTGGAGCAACTAACGGGCTATTGATGACGGTCCGGGATCAATCCCGAAGAGAAAATCCGAGGACAACACCTCGTAATTTCGAACCATAGTCAGATGACGAATTAATACCTCGCTGGCACCCACTTCTCCAAACTTCCACATCACGCCAATGTGAGGACATCCGAGGTCATGACAGATTTAACAAACGACCCCTCCACATACACAACGATCTTTGGCTGTATCGAGTTTCGAACTCTCAACTCTCCAATTGCTAATCCGCTAATCTTCCAAAAGGGCTATTTGGTTTAGGTTCATTTGGACTAGAGCTTCACCACTGATTCTCTTGCTTCAAAATAAGCACATATCCAATGTCTTGTCCATGGGAAGTATATAAATGTACTACAAACATGCTACATCTTCATAAATAACTGATCAGTAGAAAGAAGGAATACAATGCAAATTAACGGGAAAATTGGCATGTTTCACATGTCTCTCAATACAATCTTGCAATTGTTCGTCGCATCACACTTACAATTAGATGGTGCCTATGTAGTTATTACGTGTCTCTTTAATTGCGCTCTCTCGCATTGTATTCAGTTGATCGCATAATGATCTATCAATTACAGACAACTGTGATAGAGCTGAAAGGATGAATAAAAGCAATCGGGAAATATAGGTATCTCAAGAAATGTCAATGAAAATCTCAGACCATTCATCACAGAAATTTCTACTCATTGCTTTCAACAGCGTAGGTCTTTCTTCGATCATATCCACTCACAACAAATCTTTTCACTTTTCCAACTTATCGCCATATCAGTTAAGAGTGATTTCTTCCTCAAAACTGACACGATACACAATACAAATCTCAACATTTGGCTGTATTGCTTCCAATCATCATTGAAATATTTGTGTGTTTACCTATAATATTCAAGTTTGCCGACCAATTGGTTTCGGGATTAATCCCGGACCGCCACTATTAGCCCGTTGTGTTGCTCCAGTGCGATTCAACTACCTATCTGCCGATCAATCGGTCTAATTGTCAGGGTGTTGGATTCTAGGTCGAACGGTTCCTGGTTCGTATCCAGAACAAAGCATGGATGTATGTCCATCCTGAATGAATTTGTGGCCTCAATCAGGTTGTGCGTAGAATGCAATATAATAATGTGAGGTGCAACATACCCCCCCCCGGGGGTGCACCAAGGCAACGCTAAGTGGTTTTACAAATCCCCACTTGTAGTGCCATGGTGGAAATGTTCAATAAGTTGGCCGGGCATTAGAAAAAAAAACATTTAAAAGTTTTGGTTCACTAATCCTATGAATCACGCAATTTCTTGTGTTTAGCATCGATTTTATTGAAAGTAATAATAATTCTGGAATTTCAACATGCATATCAATCCATATAAATAAAAATGGATGTGTGTGTGTATGTTCTCTATACAAATCTACACCGTTAAACCAATCCACATCAAATTTGGTGCACTTATACTTTGGAACCTTGTGAGTAACGCAAGCTACATATTACTCCCGTTCTCTTTAACCTACATGTGCAGAGGGGACTAAATCAATTCGTAATTGCCATAGGAAAAACAGTGAGCATAAAACGATTGCGGTACGCAACTCAGTTTGCTTTACCAGTATTGATCGAAAATCAAATTTTCTAATAAAATTGTTTTACTAGTATTGCTCGAAAAACAATTTTTTCCGAAACGTTATATTTAAACAATTTAAAATTCTAATTATGTTTGAACTGATTTTTTATTTCTTTCCACAATATGAATAATTTAGAAATATTTGAATGATGAAAAATGGATAGTTAAAAAACTTAATTTTACACAACTTACATTTTGTAATGGATCACGAAAAGTCAAAACAAAAAACTCATTGATAATAAAAGCGTAATTTTACAATTCGGTATCTGGCAACTCCCAAATTAATGTTTTATTTTATAAATTAGATTTAGAATTCCGTGGTTGTGTATTTGAGTTAAGGCAGAAATGTTGCGGTCATATTTGAGCATTTCTAAATTTTGTAAATTTGTGTTCTTTTTGTAAATAATTCATTATTGTCTACCAATATTTACCAAGCGTCTTTTTCGAATTTCTCTATTTCAGAATATTTTCATGACGTCGAAATTTGGCACACTTGTTCAGATCTTTCGTTTTTCAGAATTCTACATTTTTCAATGACCAGAATTTCGTTTCCGTTTGTATTTATGTGTTCCATTACTTTTTATATTACATATATATTATTTAGGAGTTAAATTGTAATGAATTATTTTGATTTTCTGCTAAATACCACTAGACATGGGTAATTTCTTGGTTGTATATGTACATTTCGACGAACTTTCCTTAAGTCTTTGGTTAAATACATTATAGTTTGTAGAATTATGTTTCATAAAAATAAATGTAAACCTTTTTAAGTAAGGTGTATAAATTCTTATTTTAAAATGATTGGTACAGTTAAAATAAAGTTATTCTAAAATAAGATATGCTACGTTAAATCAAAACGGGTAGCCATACGTTGTAATTCAAAGATATTTCAAAATTTTGACATATTTTCATTACAAGACGATTAAAATCAATTTAATTTACATTTATTTTTCATGTTTCATGGGTATTATTGAAAGCTGTACTCCATAGTCAAGTAACTGCATCTATCATTCTAAATAAGTACGTGGTTTCCATATAGAAACTGAGTCTCTCAATTGAAAAAAGTACCTTAAGGTTTCGATTTAAAACTAAATTTTTCTGTTGGAGGAAAGCAAATTTTAAATAAGACTTTGCTGATCTTGGAATAATATCATAATAAGGAAGTATGTAAACTAGGATTGTTGAAAAATAGAATTTTTTTGTCTTAAGTGGCAGAAGGTCGGGGTTACTTACTTGAGGTTGAAACTGTTCGCATTGAACTTGGTACATATGAAACATTCATTAAAAGCAGTGATTTTGTAAAAAGTGTAATCAATTTTTTTGAGTTTGCTTTGTCTACACTGATGACATTTGTTTTAAACTAGCTATTCCACGTGCGGCTGAATAGAATTTTCAAGAAAAAAATGTGTGCTTCAAAATAAATTAATCACGAATATCGTAACAGTTTAATTTGCCATCCTCTCTCAATGATAATGTAATTCGAAAACATCGAATCCATGGTGCAAGGGTACCACAAATAATAAATATTGATTGGAAAACTGAGTGCAAGACTATACGCTGAAAGTTCCTCACTTTTACTGAAAATGAACTTAATTGGCATTCGTAATCACTCCAAAACTCAAAATCGACTTCTGAAGAAGTCAACTCAGAAAAAGCTTTTGTAGTTTGTCTAACAGCTAGAGTGTTATGAATATGAAATGGATTATATGGATGGATATATTATGTTTGCATATTTGCGTCCACACACACAAAAGTAAATTGCAGAAGCTATGATAAAGTTAAAACGATGTTAAAAAATATTTTCTGTGCACTTAAATGATGCTTGCATTTTTCTATGAAATAGAATCAACATTTAACCAATTCAACCCGAGCATCGCCGGGTAATTCTGCTAGTATCTATATATAGGTGCGTTGTGCATTGCTTTTTGGCCATGATCATACATTTCCTTTCAATTATAAGGAAGGCAATTCTGTTACCTCTAATTGACTCTCTCCTCTCATAGCGCATTAATAGTTAAAAGTTGTAGGAATAAGTGAAATGGGTGTGAAATAGAGCTTAAACTAGAAAAACTATGAAATTTTAGTGATGCCACAAAATTCATATTTCATGAAGCCTGTGTATCATAAGTGCAAATATCATCCCAAGTTACAGAAGTTCAAGAAATTCCATTACTATCTCATCGAATAAATTGATTGGTAAACTAAACTCTTGGTTGGTTTTTTGGCGAGATGGCCATATTTGGCCAAGCTGAACCAAACACAAGACAGACACCGTCAAGTAATGAACAAACACATACAAGGAAATTTTTTTTAACCAGAAGAAACATACCCAGGGATTGATCGAACCTGCGCCTGTTACAACTCTCAGGTTGCTTGCGCATTGGGCAAGACAATAGAGGAGATATAAAGTAGAGTGATTAATGATAACCTTTTTATGTGACCACGATTACGTGACCAAAACTAGTGGTAACGTGACCCTAAGACTACTTTCTTCTGCCGGGAGGAAATGAACATTCATCATATAATTAGTTCACGGGAAGGGAGGAGGCGACCATCCATTGATTCATCTTCTAATTGGTTCGCACGATATAGTAATAGACTTTGGCAACTTCAACATCTTTGTCGACACTATGGAAATGCTCATTCACACATCTACCCTGTCATAAGATGTTATATCGACACACGAGGCGATAAAATGCCAAACCGGCCAACCAAGTAAATTTTTACAGGGCAATCACGTGACTACTAGTTGACATGTTGGTCACACTTTTTGAAACTCCTCTCAATAGCAATGCTCAGTCTACCTATATTTCACGTCAATGGACAAGACCACTGAGACACTGCGGCTCCACCAAACTCTTTGATTGATTGATAGTTGGGTTTTATGGCGCAAGGTCCAAAAAAAGGACAAGCCAAACTCTTAGAATGAGAAGCTATAATAAAATTCCTTTCAATTATATCAATCCTATTGCAAATTTACATGAATCAGTCTGGTTCTCAACCACTCAATTAAAAAGTAGTTTTACGAATGAAATGTATGAATCAAAATGAAAAAAGGTATATTTCTTTCGGTAATTACATGAAAATGTAAAGCAATGTGCAATAACAACTGAACGTCAAAAACTGCATTTTTCCTTTTAAATACTGGACATATCAATCATAATGGAGGAAGGTAAAAATAAAAATCAAAGGCATCAGTGAATATAAATTAAGCAAAAAGTAAAAACAAAAGTATTGTTCTCAGTCGAGTTTTAAAGAGATTCCGGTTAGAATGAAATCGAAGTAAAATCAGTTTGACGAAGTGCTTTCTTTATCTGACAGGAAATCCTGACCCTCGCAAATCTGTGGTTTGAAAGTTTTCCCGGTTTTTTTATTTATTTTCCCTTTCCGTCATCCAATATACCTTGTTAATTGCAAATTAACGAATAAAGTTTTGACACGAGCTGCGTTGACTTAATACATGTACATGTAATATTATTCAATATTACATGTACATTTTATAAAAAATCGATTATTTTTCTAATTGTTGTCATGATTAGGTTGAAAACGATTGAAATTGAATGTTTAGGCTGCTTTTACAAGTATTTAAAAAATAATAATCCTTGGTATCTATTAGGTAAAAATAATAAAAATAATAAATAATAAACATATTTCCTAATAATAACCTTGAATAAAATAATAATAGTTGCTCCTGTTTAAGATATAAGGACATGACAATTCTTTTTCTCACCATGCAGCTTAAAAAGAATGCAGGCGATATGATACTTAAAGGCAGATGTTGCTGGCAATTAATGTAAAACAATTGACCTGTTGAAAATTGTTTTTCATATAGACTAGCCAGAAATTAATTACGGTTATCTGGTTATTTTTATGACACGAGGATCAGGCCTGACCAAGCTGTGCCAAGCAATGTTTTCTCAATTTCATTTCGGATGGTTGGGTTTTATGGCGTAAGGGATATATTTGCCCAAGCAGCACCGAACGCTAGCAACAAGAATCGAACCTGCACCGCCTACAACTATCAGATTGCTAGCGCAGTGGGGAAACCCACTGAGCCACAGTGATCCCCAATTTGACTTCGGAGGCCCATAATAAAAACTCAATTCTTCGATCTGAGAATCAGGATATTCTCGGGATAGTAAGTGTAAAAGTTTGCTGAATTGTTTTATCAGGTTTTTCTCCATGTTGGTTGTATTTTATGGGGCAAGGGTCATATTTGGCAAGTTGTTCCAAACAACGTCAAGTAAATGGACAAACATAAGGAAAATTACTGATACAGAAGAGAGAAATACACCCAGGAAGGAATCGAACCGCTTATTGTCCAAGGATTACAAATTCTAAATTTGGAGATGAGTAGTACTTGTATCTTTGACAAATGAGGTTTACCAAAAACGTTGCATATTTTTGTTTTTAAAATTTAAACCCTTATAAATGGTGCAAACTTGGCCCAGAAAATTATAATTATTTCATTTCTGTATCAGAATTGTTGCTTAAACTGCAATATCGTCGGTTCTTGTGCTTTGAAATTAGATTTATACATTTATTAATTATGAAAAATAGCATCCTACCTGTACAAAGATTCAAATAGGAAATAGAGCTTATCATCCATATGATAAAAAGTAATATTCTCAATTCTTGGGCTTAAACTTTCAAAAATAATCTAAAGAGAACAGTCTTATATTCAAGAAAAAAGCTTGTTGTGAACATATAGTGAACGAACGAGGAAATGATTTTTTTAGACAAATGCATCCGCGTAGTTCTTTTTAATTGACAACATTTTGTTAATATGAACGGCATGTCCTTTATGATGTATAATCATATGAGTTAGGTATCTTTCCGAACATGATTGTAGATAAGTTTCTTAATTATGATCAATAGAAAATATTTCCAGGGAAAATTTTTACATTTTAATGATGTGTGAGAATGTTAAAACCTGAATAACAGAAATATTGAAAGTTACTAAAATGTATCTATACATTGTGTTTTCGAAATTGGTTTGATCATATATCTCAAGAGGGCTTCAAGGTATTTGCAAACGAAAGTTACACCCCTATCAGTTATATTAATAATTTTAAAAAAATTTCTCCTATCAAAAATAATTTGCTAATTTAACTTTTCTAACTTTTTATTATTTTCACAATTGTCACTCACTATCTCGCGAAATGTTGGAATACTTTTATTAATTTAATTAAATGGTTGGATAACCAAACTTATGTAGTTTAAAACTGAAAGCTTTCCTCGAATATTAGATAGCTTTAATCTTAGGAAAATCGTAGAGTAACGAAAAACACCCAAGTTTTGTTAGAAAGTAGTTGCTAAGAAAATAGAAGCTAAGTATTAAAAATCTAGGCAACCTTTTGGGCCTGTTAAACATTCTTCAGCTATGATAATGGTTTACACAATAGATAAAAGAAAAAATATGACATGCAAAAGATTTATACAATAATAACGCAAACTACAGGTTGATGCCCACAGTTTTCATTGTTTTACGTATTTGTCATTTTAATAATACATTTATTTCATCAGTACACTTTTAACTAAATTAAAATTTCTGTAAATTCGCATATCTGTTTGATTTACATTTTGCTATCAATGATATCGTGAAATATTTGTATCTATCTTCTGTGTATTCGTGAAGTATTTATTTATATATCTTTTGTATAAGTACTATGAGAAGGATTTTCAATGCAAACAAACACAATCAAACGATCTGCGAAAATTTTACTTCAGTTGTCCAAATGTTCCGCATGCTACATATCGGGATTACGTTAAAATGTAGCTTATCGCCGTTTTGGCAAGGTTTGGTGTCTAATTAATGCCAGTTGACCAATCAACTATCATGTATCAATTCGAAATTTATTCTTTGAAATTTTTGCTGTCTAAGTGCTAAAATCGTATTCGAAAACCAAACTTACTGACGTCATGTTCATAATGCGAATAGGAAACTCGTATCGACGCACAAACATTTCCGCCACCTATATTTAGTTTGACCGATAGGTAGGTAGCTAATTGACGTCGCACTAGAGCAACACAACAGGCTATTGGCGACGGTCCGGGATCAATCCGAAGACATCACCGCGTAATTTTGAACCACGGTCAGATGATGTGACAACTCCTGAGCTGTCACCCCACCTCCTAACTTCTACATCACGCCAATGTGAGGACAATTGAGACCACAACAGGTTTAACGTGCACCAGTCCCCATGTACACGATGGTCTTTGGTTGGACCAAGCTTCGAACTCGCAACCCTCCAGTTGCTAATCCATTGCTCTTCCAATTAGTAATTTGATAAGAAATGCTTCATATTGATAAACATAATATCAATTCGAAAGTAAAATCTATTGAAAAATTTACACATTATGTACTACGAAATATTTTTTATTTATATGCATATATATAAAGTATATATTTAATAGTTATGGGAATAGCAGCAGATTATTTATCAGTATTTTAGGCATAAAAACAATATTGTTCCCAAAACAACACCGTTCAAAGCCATCATTGGAATTACCAAATTGGAAGTCCAAATTGCTGTTAGGACGTTATTAAATAATTTAAGAATCCGAAAAAGAAACTTGACGCAATAGAGCTCCAACTATGTAGTAAAAAAATTGTAATTGTGTCAAAATCTCTTAATGATTATCATTAATCGATGAGTGGTATGATTTTCGTTCTCATTTTTTCCCTTTCCCATCGTTTTTTAAAGGAAAAACTCGTCGCAAACTCATTAAAACGCGATTTTTCTTAGATCACCGGAAACGAACAAGCCCGTCCCACCGAAGTAAAAAAAGAACAAGAAAAAAGTCTCAGGAAAATAAAAACGTTCGAAACGACGTCGAACGAGGATTGTTTGCCCCCGCCTCCTTCCTTCGAATATCTATCTGTCGAGACGAGAGAATTCTACCCTCACTCAAAAAACTAGTCGAACGATTCTCGTCTTTTCGCGGAAATGGAGGTTATTCGACTTGAGATCAAAAAGAATTCCGAATTCCACCTTCGAATCTCCAGTCTTTCGGTCTATTTTTTTTATTTTATCTTTCAATAGGATTACTGCTTTAGCTTTTGGTTTAAAATTATGTAATACATCACTTTTGAAGTGTTGGTGTATTTTTGCCTCAATAAACTCCGAATTTTAATTTTAGTAGATTTTATTGATTTGTTGAGACATTTTCTGTCAAAATAAATGCAGGTGGCGGTATTTTTTCTGCACCGGAACGTGTTTCCTCTACGTATTCCGAACGTGATGTCACTAGGGTTGTTTTTTGAACACGGTTTCAGCATTCGTCGATAAAAATTCCAAAGAATGAATTCCGAATTGATATATGATAGTTGATTGATCAAAAGGCAATTAGATTTTACACTGAAATGGCGATAAGCAATATTTTAAGGTAGTCCCGATAACTATCATGCGAGGGCATTTGGGTATCGATTGGTCGTCGGTTGATTTTATGGCACAAAACCATATTTCATTTGATTAGCGGAAGTAAAATCGCATTCCGTCTGGTTTGTTTATTTACTCTGGAAGTTCCTCTCATATTGTTACAAATATTTTCGTTTGAGTCATACTTAATTTGATACCAAATCCTTGTTCAGCAACAGAGAGATCGTATACCTTTGAGGCTATCAGAGCAAGAGTGGCCTAACCCACAAAACCCGAAAATGCCAAAACAATTATTTTTGGCACCTACAGTGCACTCTCTTGACATTTAATGCGTTTGCAATATAGATTTTAACCCTCCTCAATTCATATTATGGATAAATAAAAATATGTAAAAGATGGTGCCAAGAAAATCGCATTTATCTCCATTGGGTATGTTGGTGGGTTAGACAATTCTTGCTGTGATAGCCTCGGTTACTAGTGTTGCAACAACTGTAATGGACCACACAATAATAAGTGTATTGGAAAACAAGTGTGTAGGATCACACTTATATTCAAAACTTAAGCCTAATGGCTAAGCACTTTAAGGGTTAAACCAATGCGGAAGGAGAGCATAAATGTTTTTATGTTAGAAGTAGAGTTAGTCTTCATCTGGACCAGAGTTCTAAGAAATTAATAGGGGGCTTGAGTAGCAATAACCACATTCCTTATCCATTCCATTATTTAATCAGCTTTTTATTCAATTTTCTTGTAATCAAAAGCAAATGTTCATTTTTAAAAATATTTCATAAGATGCAATAGAGTTCTTTTTTCTGGTGTTTCTATTAAATTTGCAATACTAACTTCTTCGTTGGCATAGACCAAGCATTGTGGCATTCCAAGATTTGGTTGAGATGCATTCATTAAGTTTCGGCATTCCGAGATCAGAAGTTGATTTGCTTGTATTATGATTAGTCAGGAAAAGATTTTCTGAAGGGCACACGGTGAAAATAATTTAATTCATTATAGGAGCATTCCACTGTCACGTATGGGACAATACCACACAGATTTCAGTCATGAAAACTGACTGTATCTTTTAATATTTGGGTATATTGGTCATTTTGATTCCATATAAAAAAGCTAATATCAAATCGTCACGTATGGGACATCTTAATATGACCAGAAGTGTAATTCGTGACGGCTTGATATTTAGTACCTTTTGAATAGGAAAAAAATGACCGATTTCCTCAAAAATTTGATATAAGCTTACTTGAAGGAAAGATAGTTTAAGTACAAAAAGTAAACTATTTTGATTAATAAAGGATAATAAAAGAGCAGTCATTTCCATGACTGAAATCTATGTGGGATTTTCCCTTACATGGCAGTGGAATGCCCATATAGCTGATACATAAGAAGTACTAGGCCTCAGCCTCGTTGTTCCTGTATGGAAAATGTTCCGCTCTATGCATGATTCGTCAGAGATAAATATTAGACGATAAATCATCTCATGATTTTGATTTCTAGGTTTTAGAGTTCTGTTCCTTAGCTTATGTTGAACTATTACTGCCAGGGTAGTTCGTAAATTACGCCCAAAAAGCTTTAATCTCCAAGCCGATAATACTTAACTTGAGTAGTCTTTTTTTAAATCTTATTAATTTATCCTAACCCACCAACATGATTTCCTTCAGAGTAGGGCTCAGTGGGTTTCCGCACTGCGCTAGGAACTTGGGAGCTGCAGGCGGCACAGGTTCGATTCCAGTAACTTACCCTGGGTGTATTCTGTACTCTGTCTCTTCAATAAATGGTTGCGATAGCTCGGTTGGAAGAGTAGTGGATTAGCAACCGGAGGGTCGCGAGTTCAAAACTGGATCCAATCAAAACATCGTCGTGTTCGTGAGGGCTGGTGCACATTAAATCTGTCCTGACCTCAAATGTGCTCACGTTGGCATGGCGTGGAAGTTTTGAGAATGGGGTGCCAGCTCAGGTGTTGAACTCGTCGTCTGACCATGGTTCAAAATTACGAGACCAGCCTACCTACCTCTTCAATAAAACTTTCTTTGTGAGTGTATTTCTATTATTTTGAGTTGTCTGCCTTGTGTTTGGCACAGCTTGGCCAAATATGGCCCATGGGCTATGAAACACGATCCAACCAAAATGAGTCTTTCAGACTATGGGCCTCCCTTTCTCTTATTGGTGACTATATTTTGAGGACTTGAAGTATCTTTGGAGTTGAATTCCTGTTAAAGTATCATATGAGTGATTTGGTTTCTAATGAGGGTCGCATCGCTTACAGTTTGTCCTGATTGAAAATTAGGTTATAATTTCGTCTTATCTGATGCTTTTTCTAAATACATCTTCAGCCATGAGTTGCTAAATGAATGCCTTGGAGACATGATTTTTACAAAAACGACTTACGCAAAGTTTTCTGTGATAGAATCACACGTAATACGCAGGGCCTTTTCTAAGTGGTGTGCTGGGTATGCACTTGCACGTATTCAGAAAAAATAGGGGTGACAGAAAGACAGCATGCTTCCAACTTTAAATAAACATGCCAGCAATAATTCGATGTTATTAATTTTTTACTTATTAGGTCTCTAGGGTTATATTTTCGATATCAATAAAAGCCACTTTTGATTCGGCATATTTTGTTCTTAATTTGCATTAGTATGTTGTAAAAGTACTTATAAAGGATGTTTTAAGGGGGAGAATTTATGGGGGTAGAATCCTTGGGGTTAAAAATGTATCAAAAACATACTATGTCAGTTACATAGTCGTGCATTACAAGTAAAATATATGGCTGAATGCGTCAATAGTCTGAAAAAATATAAAACTTAATATTCCTTTAACATTACGGCATTTAAAGAACCGTAAAAAGGAAGACCTTGGCCATCTGAAATGATTTTCTTAACCTTCCTAATGGTTTCGACTAGATATCTCGTCCATCGAAATCTGACCAATTTTTCTAATGACGAGTTGACATCTCATCATCAAGATCTCGTCAGTTTTGCTAATGACGAGATATATCGTCCAGAAAACCACCAGGAGGGTTAATACGAGCTTGATGAAGGGGTTCTTTTAGAAAATTAATATTTTTGAGAAGATGGAGTGGCTTGCTGAGATTTAAACGTGGGCAGCATATCCCTCAGGTATGGCCCTAGTGTACACCCAAAAGCATGCTGATCACTCTATTGAAGCAACAAAACGCATCCTACAATTTTTGTAATAGCTGGCCCTTATTTCAAATTTTCGCCAAGCAGTCTGTTGGGGTCTGTCCGTGACAGGTCGAAACGCAGAGGCAATTACAAAAACGCAATTTTATTCCGCTTCAGGTGAAGGGAAGAGAGAGCGGAAGCGGAAAGTGTCCCTCCCCCTAGAAAGGGACCCATCTAGAGAGCAAAACTTATAACTCCCGCTATTTTTACTTCCTTCCCGAGAACAATACCTTCCCTCTGAATGAAAGACAGTGATGGAGATTTTTTATCATAATCACCACTGTATCTCATTAAAGCTGACGTATTTTGCATTCAACGCGACAGGCCCGGGGAAAAAAGTAAAAAAAAAATAGGATAAGAGCTTTCACAGTACGGATTTAAAAGTTTGCAGGTGAAATTCAGCATTTCTTTAGCTGTTGAATGAACGCGATTGCTGTGAAAAATATTATTAGCGTAATTTTATTGTGTTCAACAAATGCTAGATAATTTTAGAAGAAATATGAGACGTTTTACTTTTAATTCATAGTAAACACTTCAACATTTCATTCCCTTGTAAATGAAATGCTCAATGTAACTAGGCGAATATAAACTTAAAGAAAAAATTCAATTTAACAATTCAAGGGCCATCGGGCAACATAGTGGTAAGTCGTATAAATATGTTCCAAAATGAAAAAAAAAATATTCAAGAGAATCAAAAAAATTCTGATCGTTTGAAATAGTGAGTAATACTTGAAAGTTTACGATGACTTGACCTCCTGAATAGTTGCTATCCTATCATAATTTTGGAATTTTTCAAAATTTGAAAATTGCTAGCCTGAAATATTTGAAAAGTGGCTTATCACTATGTTGCCCGAAGCCCTCAATTAAGATCACCACCAAATTCTCTAAAATGAAATTATTCTGATGTTAGTTGAGAAATTATTTTGATGAAATTTTGAAATGAATTTTTGTAAATTTAATGCATTTCTTATACTATTTGTATCTTATTCAACACACGTGAAGTTTGAACAACTTAAAGAGAGTTCGATTAATAAACACCATTGAAATTTTCTGACGCGAATTTGGAAAATAAACACTCTTCTTTCTTGAGCTTTCAAGTATTTCCCAAACCTTCTTTTATACTTTATTCAAAACTAAAAAATTTTCAAAATATTTTTAAGATAGTACTTGATTTAATAAGAAAGCTTCTGGAATGCGTTTATATCATATGGATCCTCGAATTGGATCACCCTATTTGCCTGAGTTTAACATTGAGTATTGCTAGAAATAAAAGAGAAAACAAAACGAAATAACATTACAAACAGATTTCGAATAACTTAACGATCATAAACTTTTCAATTAATCATATTTTTGATACATCCGGTATAGCTTGTTTTGCTTAAGATCTTGTGCCATAAAATCCAAAATCCAATGACTATCGATTTTATACTGATCTTCATTTTATTTTAAATACAAAAAGGTTTTAAGTTTTTAATACAACAAAAATGTAAAAAGATCAATGGAAGAGATAGGAATTTCTTGACCCCAAAATTTGACCATCAATTTTACCCAAGTCCGTGTTAATGAACCATTACATTTATAATGAATGATTAATTATATGTGAAATTATATCTCAAATCTCAGTGGTGCGTAAATGTAATATCACATTTCTGTACTTTGGTAGAAAAAGAGTCGATGTCTAAATTAACTGATTTTGACTCATGTCCACACGTTACTTTAAGGTTATAGAAAAAATGCTAATGACAATAAATTATAAAAGAACTAAAACATTGGAAAGTATTTTTGAAGGATGTATTAAAAATAAAAAAACAATAATTACTAAATCAGTAAGTAAATGTTCAATTCTTTTTATTTTGATAAAGTGCAATCCATTGCTTTTCGTTTCTTATTTTTCTGGTGTTTCTATTTACTTTGCAATACCTACTTCTTCAATGGCATACACCAAGCATTGTGGTATTCTGAGATTGATTCATGTAGTTGATTTGTTTGTATTATGATTATTCAGGAAAAATTTTTCCTGTTGGTCACACAATACAAATAACTTAATCTCTTAATATAATCTCTTCTGTAATTTAGTAGGAAAAAGGCCAATGTCCAAACTCTCTGTTTTTGACTCACGTCCACAAATCACTTCAAGGTAATAAAAGTTACAATAGAAAAGTTGTAATGTCCTGTCAATATATTATGAAAGAATCAAAAGATTGGAGAATACTTTTTGTAGGCTGCATTAAAAATAAAAAAAAATACTAAAACAGCTCTTACTAAAAACCTGCAAAATGGACATTGGCTTTTTTTACCTAAGTAGAATTTGAAATTTTGAGCAAAATTTCAATCGTACACCGCACATGAAGCATTCTCTTAATCTATAATTTTAATTTACATATTTTAAACATAAGGTGCGACAGTTTTATCATAATTGTTTCAGTCCTTTTAAAAGAACAATAATTAGGCATTATAACTAATTATTCGTCATAGCAAAGAAGATTATCTATGATTTAGAAATTAATAAATAATTTGAGGATTACTAACATCAAATTTAAATGGTGAAGAAATTTCGACCGCGAAACTTTTCTCTTCCCCAATCCTTTTGTTTCCATGGACACAGTGTCGTGGGGATGTAGCCTTCTAAATCCACTTTTACTTAGAGAGAACGCGACCTGAAAAATCAGTAAACCAAATCTGGCACAGTTTAAAGAAAATCGTTCGTGCACCTTGTCGTAATCAGCTAAATTTTAAAAGCTATCCTATTTCTTTCTAATGTTACGGCATTGCAGAGAAACGGGCATTTCCATTGTTGTGTTAGTATACTCTGTCATCCTTTAGAGAACTTCAACTGAACTGCATAATAAAATATTTCTCCCCCTTCCCATCTATATGGTCATTCAATAGTCACAATTACCTTTCGACAATAGTTTGTGTTTACGTTCTTGCGATCTCTAGATATGCGAAGTATTGTGTTTTGAGATTCTTTCTGTTAGCGAATATTTCATACACCACTATAGGATAACAGTAATTTTGGTAAAGATGGCTAAGAATAACGTCATTTTTTTCTTCTGGCTCATATGCCTAATTCTTATGGTATGAACTTCGCTTGCGTTACCTTTCAATTTCTATTGGAGATTCACAATATCAAAATGACGAAATCTGCCATTTTGGTTCACACATTTCCGTTACCTTCCCCGTTATTTACTCGATTTCGCTCATTCATTAGATATAGCTGCGAGTTTTGTGAGGCGAAGGTACAATTCCTGTAAATTACCCTGTGTGTATTTTTATTTTCTTCTTTCTTCTGTATCAATAAAATTTCCTTGCGTGTGTCCATTTACTTGCCGTTGTACGTCTTGTGTTTGGCACCACAGCCGAAAAACCCAATCAACCACCCTTAAATTCAACCACCCAAACGGAGCCTTCATGGAGCCCTACTCAGAGGCCTCAGAAATTTTTCCACCGGCTCGTACATCTAATACAATATAATCCTGGCAATATAAATTTTGTATTGAATATATTTTCCTTTCCTATAGAAATTAGAAACGCCGGCGTTCTTTGAAATGTTAATGTTTTTAATTACTGATCTCGAATTTGGTATTAACATTTTACTTATTTTATTTTATTTCTGCCGTACTCCTTACATGCTATCTATAAATATCTTAGCTTTGTTTAGGGAAAGTTGATTCGATAAACCAAAAAAAACGCACTATAAATAATTTAATTCACTTTAAGAGAGGAATATAAACATGACTTGTGAAAAAAAGATTTTGCATTTAAATTTAGTATGAAATGAATCTAATTTAAAAGAACATTTTGAGCTTCGATAAAGCAACCCAAAAATACGTATTACCAAAAGCGTCGCTTTATTATTCACGAAAGGAAAACAAAATGTTATTTTGATAGCGTGCACGCATATAAAACTGTTGATCTACTTTGACAGAAGACATTTACGTTCGTCCCGAATTATAGTACAATTAATATACACTTGTCTCCAACAATAGTGGAAGAGCTTTCGAGTGTGTGAATTCGCTGTCAGATTAGCATCATTTAAGTGCAGTGCGCTTTCATAAGGTCATCGTACCGAATGTAATCCTTGCTTGAACACCAGAAGGTAAAAAATGAAAAATTTTGGGAACGAAACTTCCAACAAATTTGACCATGAGAAAAAGAGATGTGATGACCCAAAAATCAACATCTCGTGTTTTTAAAGCATAAAACTGTTCACTAGCTTACACTTAAAAGATGAATTACTCTGTTCCTGTTGTTTTCTGTCATTTATTTTTGTATTGTTCTTGACGTTAAGATTGATGAACCAGAGATAAGACTGATATAATAATAGCAAGAAATACTAGCTAAAATACATAGCGATGTGTTGAGGATAAAATATTTAGTAAGGGATGGCAAAAAAATATAATTTGTTTATAAAATTGTTAAAATCTATTCTTTTGATCCACAGAATAATTACGTTCCTCTTTCTTGTTTATACGCCTTTCTGGGCTTCAAACTTTTTGTATACGTTTGAATTTAGTTTGAGTTCCATTCTTTGAAATTTGCTACGTTTTAGTTGTTTAAATTCATTATAGCATTTAAATTAGTGCTTGAAATATTTATTCACCAATACTAACTATTTAAGTACCAATAATTCATTTTTATAGATTTATTTAAAAATTAAAGATGGGACAGTATCTTGACGATATTAAAAAAAAACAATTTTTTAATTCTAATAAGCATCTTTGGAAAAATATTCTTCTCAGGTTTTCTCTCTTATTTCTAGTTTAAATTGGTGAAATAACAACACGTTATCCATTTAATTCTTAGAGTTAGATTTGTGTTGTGTCCTTGTTCAAATAGTCATTAACAACTATTTAATAGTCACTACAACTATAACTGTAACCAATCCAAAAGATTAACAATCATCCTAACAACAGAAATGAACGATATTCATAAAATAATTTGCATCATTATGTTCAACGAATGTACAAATAACGAAACCAATCAATGACCCATGGATAATGTAAAATTTGGCTCTTTATGAACGAAAAACATTTAAAAATAACGTAAAAATATTTCTTTGTAAGTAAACTACCACGAATAAATTTTACAAAACGATATTTATTCAAAAGTAAATATTAATATTACCTTTTTATCATACAACTAAGAAGTATCTGACCTAACTCAAGTTGAGTTAGTTAACTATAGATTGAAAAAGTGAGCAGAATAATCAATTTTCCATATAGTACCACCGCGTCACGAAAAAAGTTTTTAACGCCTGGTCGACATTTTAAAAATTATATGAAGATAAGGTAACATATTACCATTTATCAAAACAAAAAAATAGATAGATCGATTTGACAGCTCTTTTTTTTTTAAAGAAAATCAGTTTTACACAAACTTTTTCCGGTGTAAGTTGCTTAAATACAGCTTCAACTCGTAAAGTAGATAACCTCGACTTTCTGTCACTACAACAGAATTTTTAACATTTCGAAAGTCCTAGTTCAGGTATTTTCTAACATTAAAATTTTATCAGTATCGGCAAAGCTCCATTTGAAATTTGCTTTATTTTAATTTACATGCTGTTTCAAATCGAATCCTTTGTGTGGTTATTGCGTGCGATGGAATACGAGTTACAATTTATTTAAAAAATATTTATTTATTTTAGTCAAGAAATTAGAACGAAATAAAACTAAAGTAGGCGAGAAAACAAAGTTCTGAAGTTATTAATTCATAATTGTCTTTTATCTCATACAATCTTAGTTGCTTCAACTTTTCACTGAAAATTTAAAAATGCAAATTTAAATGCGAGCGAAAAAATTCAGAAAATAGGATTACTGCACATGGCCAACGAATACGAGTTATTCAGAGATTTAGTTTTGAATGGAAACTACGTACCTGTTTAGAATGAGAATGGTGGTTTTACTTACCTATTGAGTGCGGCTTTCAATAAAACCAAGTAGTTTTATTTAAAACATGGAAAAGAAATGCAGGTTTTAATGAGTTTAATCATTTTGTAAATGAAACCTATGTCAAAATTTAAAATACTTTGAATAAATTCGATTAGCTTCCAGTCTTGGTTCAAAAGGTTTTGTGCTGTATGTTTTAGTTCTTTTTATATCAAAAAAGTTCTACGACCACATGTGTTTCACCAAGGACATTTGAAGAAAGTTAATCGAACTGTACACATGCCGTCCAGAAAATAAACACTCTTTAGCAATAATGGAATGAAACAAATTTCTACCTTGCTCTAGAGCAAAATTTGATGTTTTATTCACTTTATATCATGTGTCCCAAATATTCAAAATTATTTGTATTTTGAAAAGAACAAATAAGTGAAGCATAAAATCTAAATTCCATAAAAATAATTTTTTTAAATAATTGCTTTTTCAACAGTACTGGTAAAATAATCCAAGTAATCGCAGTGCTCAATATACATTCCAGCTTCTCCAAAAGTACCAAATTACGGTTGATTTAGTAGTTACTCAGATGTTTTAGCATGAAATTTGCCTAAATATGTAATCAAAGAAAATTTAGATCATGTATTCACTAAACTAAAATATGTTTTATAAAATGAGTAACATTTTATTAAAATGTATGGCATAAAACTTATGTGATGATTGCACAAACACAAAAACAGACATAAAACGGGAAGACAGACACCGTCTGATGCAATGAAGTTCAGTCACTAAACAAATGTAAGAACTCAGAGTATGTATTCATGAAAATATATCTAGCTGTTTGTACTCAGTGCGGCTCACACATAGAGACTCGAACGGGGAAACCACTGATTTTGCATTATTGTGACCCCAAACGGATAAATAACTTGAAATTTGACGAAAACATTAAATACACAAACACTCCATTTTTATTAATACTGATTATTCTTTTAAAAGTACATATTTGATGTCAGAGGCATTTTCCGTCAAGTTAAATGTAGGTGACGGAAGTGTTTCTGCGGAGGTACGGTGTTTCCTGTAAGTATTCTGAATGTGACATCACTTGGCTTGTTTTTCGAATACGATTTCAACCCTTAACCAATAAAAATTACAAAAAGAAATTCGGAATTGAGGTATGATAATTGATTGGTGAACATCAGATTAAGTGCAAAACGTTGCCAAAAATGACAATAAACTTCATTTTAAGGTATCCCCGATATGTAGCATGCGATAGCATTTGAACAGCGGAAGTAAAATCTTCGCAGACCGTCTGGTTTGCTTGACTGCACTGAAACTCTCATACAATTTTTATTAATGATTTATTTTTTTTGGATTCAAAATTAAATTTATGTATTTTTCTTTATTGGTATTCTTCTGCTATATGACAATAAAAAGGAGATAAAAACAAGGAATGAATCGGTAATAAAAATAGCGGTACGAAAAGGTTCTTGGTATTTGTTAATGGAATACTGATCTTGAATAGAAGTTATTAAGTTTCATAACGCTTTACCGTTCTTTGCCAAAGAGAATATATCCACTCACGAACCTACACTAGTAATGGCGAAGAGTCTAAATTACCCTGCCAGATAATAGTTACTGACAAACGGCGTTAAACTTTTAGTAATCATATATAATATGTTATTTCCTCAAGAAAGTCGAGTGTCTTAACCAATTGAGTCATGCCAATCGTTGGAACGAGGATAGAGAAAAGAGACTTAATAAGCCATCTTTTAATTCCCACGGTTTTACCTCTTCCAATTTCTCAAAAATTACACACCAGTAACTTCCGACCGTTTTACTTTTCCTCGTTGTCATCGGAATGAGAAGAGCAAAAACCAAAACTTCATCTCAATATCTCCGTAAAAAACTCGCCTCCCACGTACAAGACCTAATCATGGCCCAAGGGAAGGGAGTCTCAAAAATAAGGTGTTGAGATGCCGACTGCGTGTGAAGCTGCTTTCGAGTGAGAGGTAAACAGTAGGGAGACGAAGAGAGAGAGGAAAAAAGGCACGGGAAAAAAATCGGGTAATTGAAGTGGCGTGGATTATTAGCACCTGCCAACAGTACAACCTCCCTGAAGTGGAAATGGTAGGAGAGTGGTCGTTAGTCGAGAGGAAACGGGAGGTAGATTACCTACTACAACTACAAGGTCGAATGGCATTTGCTACTCGAAACTATTACGCCGTGTGTTACGATCTTTCGTTTACCATTGAAAGTAAAACGGCAGAGGAAAAAATCAAGCTACGCAATAACCTTTCGCTTGGAATAAAACAAGCTGGAACCTTTACACCTTTCTAAAATTAGTTCCTCACTTTAAAGTATAAGGGAAGCCTATAAAAACTACATATTTTGATTCCGAGTCCACTTATTCACCTTATCAAACTACTGACCCACACTCGAGTAACTTCGATTCAGGATTGGTGATGTACAAGCTGTTAACTAAGTCGCAAGATCTCAGCCAAATGTTTGGACTTTCAATGGAAAGTTTGTTGCATGGTAAATATATTACATTTCTGTTTCAATAGACTTTTTCTGATACGTAGCCATCAGGTCTGACCCTGAGGGATTGGTTGGATTGGTTTTGATGTCGCAAAGGCTATATTTGACCAAGCTGCACTGAACAATATCAAGTAAATGGACATACATACACAAGGAAAGCGTTATTAACACAGAAGTGAGAAATGCAGGGAGGAATCCAAACTTGCACCGCCTACAACTCGCAGGTTGCTAGCGCATTGGGCAAACCCATGGAGCCACGACCCCGTTCCTGAGTGGTGTGATGGGCGTGCACTTGTATGTAGTCAGAAAAAACAGGAGTGACCGATAGACAGGGGAAGTATGCCTCCAATTTTAAATAAACATGCCAGGCATAAATTTTTTAATGTTGTCCTTGTTCGTTGTTTGCAGGTTCTTTCTGTGATTTTAATGCAAGATATTTTCGAACCTGTCCATTTTATTTTTAATATACATTATATTCAAAAATTACTCAAGGGGAGAAGTTTTCAGGGTGTGAGTCCGCAGAACTCGGATGATTTTAAAATTAAAGAGCTATCCAAAACACATGCTGAACACACATGCATTATATCATAGAAGATCGAAGTTTCGTTCATTACAGGTAAATATACAGTAAATAGTGAGCCCGCAGAACTCGGATGATTTTAAAATTAAAGAGCTATCCAAAACACATGCTGAACACACATGCATTAGATCATAGAAGATCGAAGTTTCGTTCATTACAGGTAAATATACGTCTGAATTCGTCAATAACAATCTGAAACAAAGCAATCTGAATAACAGTCTGAAAACAATCGAAAAAAATCATTACATGCAATGGTCATTTAACATTTAGGGAACCGGGAGAAAGAAGACAGCCATCGACTATTTTATATTCGTGTTTGAGGAAGGGAAATTCAAATGTTTTGAGAAGACTAACGGCTTGCAGGTGGGTAACTTACGTATCAGGAACAGTTCTGGTAGCCATACAACCTCACATAATTCTAAATATATCTGAAGACACGTGCAGAAGCGCCCATTGTGTACGACAATGCACACTATTACAACTCGTGGCGCATAAATCAGGCTAATCTGCTTCACACGTTCTTCACATTTACACATGGCTTCAGAAAGATGTTTTAGATTGGGATTCGAGGGAAGATATGAATTAACCATCGCATTATTCAGAATTATAAGAACTGAAATAAGCATCAACTTCAAGGATAAAAAGTCCACCCTCCAAAAGATTCCGTCCTCTGATAACCACTCTTCGGTCACATGCAATGCATCTAGTCCCTCATCAAAACGCTGGTCACACATGCAATTCATCTTAGCCAAGCCTTAGCGAACGGCAAGAGTTGAAAAACGGTCTCCAGTGATGAAAATGATAAAAATAAAAACAAACAAAAAATTAAATGCTCCCCACGTCCGCTGGTGATGTCGCGAGTTTTCTTCGGCACAAAATGGGCCGATTTCAAAGTAAATCGCCGATTTCCGACTCCTTGCGAAAAGTTGTCGTCACAGCTGACTTATTCTTCAAAAAGTGTCCCAACCAAGGACGATGACGGAAGCTGATTTTTCATTCCAACTCTAGAAATCGAATTTTAACGACGAAGATATCTTGGAACAGCTGTTGAAATTCAAATTTAATTGCTTTGCAGAAACTTGGTTACCCTTTTTCAAGATCTGTCTGTCAATTTATGAAATTATCTCATTAGAAAAACGGTGGAAGTAAACAAAATTAATTGAAATTGCGTAAAGGAAAATAGTAATATTGAAGTTTTCAGAATAAAAGTAAAAGGAAATATTCATTACCCACAAAATCATTAACTTCAAATTTGTAAAATGAAAGATTCGAATCAATACAAATCCCGGTATCTGATTACATTTATGTTCCCATTAATAATCTCCCTGGTGAATATAATGTTTCCTGTTAAACTGTATCAATGGATTTCCTTTTTTAAGGCTTCAATAATGTATAAAGCTTCAGAAATTTTGAAAATGATATAATTATTAGAACTCGGATGTTGAAAACAAACATTTCTAAAACTATCTTCAAAAATGAATAATCTATTAAAAATTAAAACTACACTCAAGGGCAAAAAATTATTGTAGAAATTTGATGAGAGAAAACCCAGAAACTGAGAAAGAAAAGAAAATGAATGTTCACTACACCTTCCACCTTCCTCAGACATTTTCAGAAGTGAACGATAGAGATCCCTGTACCCCAAACTAGGGAGCATCAAACATAGCCTTAAACAGATCCAGCCTACCTTCGTATAAACCTCAGGCTACCATCACCTCAAAAACATTTGATTTTCTACAAGAACTTATTCAGAAATAATTTGGATGGCCAGTCTTCTTCCTCCCGATTCCCTAATAGCTCAGTTGGTAGTCTCAGATTAGCAACCGGAGGGCTTCAAATTTGAAACTCGATCGAACCAAAGACCGTCTTGTACGGGGTTACTGCACGTTAAATCTGTCGTGGCCTCAAATGTCCTCACATTGGCGTGGTGTGGAAGTTTGGAGAGTAGGATGTCAGTTCGGGTGCTGACCAACGTTCTCATCTGAACGTGGTTCAAAATTACCACCTGGTTGTCCTTGGATCTTTCCTTTCGGAATTGATCCTGGACAGTCTCCAATAGCCCGTTGTGTTGCTCCAGTGCGATGTTAATTCAACTACCTACCTTGTTCCCTAAATACAGTAATGTTAAATGAACATTACATTTCATTATTTTTTCGACTGTTTTCAGATTATTGACGCATATTTTATCTCTGAAACTTCAATTTTCTCAGATGTAACTAGCTTCAGAATGTATCGGATAACTTTTTAATTGCAAAACCACTTCGGGAAGGATTCGAGCCCAATGGGGGCTCAATGAATACATCCTTGTCCTTATATATTACCCTTTCCCATACATTTTTATTTAAATCGCATAACGAACTCACGAAGAACGAATAAGTATAAAGTTAACTATATCGAAAAAGCCGTACTCACTTATTTAAAGTTGGGGTATATCCGGCGCTGTCTTTCAACCTACTCCTTTTTCTTTTTGAGTACGTGCAAGTGTACGCCCAGCAGACTACTCAAGAACGCCCCTGTGGACATAATTAACAGGATAAGCTTCTTTGAAAGATTTTTTTACTTTGATCACCAGTAAATCCTGTTTTGAAAGCATAATACAAAGGGAATTTTTTTAGAATGTTACAAAATACAAATCAGCATCCTAAACGTAAAAAGAATATAATAAATTCCTGAAATGCTCAAAAATGGAATGGTCATCCAAAATCCGGGTCCTGCGAATTGTATTTTGTTTGTAATTCGAATATTCATAAAAATTCAGTTAAAAGGAATGAAGTCAACTGAAAACGACCGGGATTTAGGGAGAGAATCTTTGAATCAGGATATGTCCAATGAAATAGTATATGGTTATGGCAAGTCATATTCTGAGACAGTTTCAACTTATTTCGCTTTCTCTTTCCATCAAAGTAACCGGTCATGCGTAAACATTCTTGAGAATTAAAATAGCTCTTCCTTCTGTCATTCCTAAACTGGAAAGAATGCTGCTAATGCAGTACGTACTGGTAAAAGTTTTAAATTTTTTTTTCGTAACTGAGATAGCAGAAAAGTATGAATCGATTGTTTATGTGAATATTGAAAACGATTTTTTTACATTTATATATAAATTTGTCTTGCTTTTAATGAAATAAAACTACCAAACATATTTTTTACATTTCTTGATCTAAATAATTGATAAATGCATTTGACATGTCAGCGCAAATAAAGAACGTTGGATAGGTACCATAATTAAGAGATTGAATGAAAAGAAACTTACTCATTACCGTAATTTCTCATTTTAATTCCTATTTTTATATTGACTTCCTATTACTTAATAAGGGCCGCTGCAGCCCAATTGGAAGAGTACCCAATTAGCAACCGGAGGGTTACGAGTTCGAAACTCAGTCCTGCCAAAGACCGTCGTGTAGACGGGACCTGGTGGACGTTAAATCTGTCGTGGCCTCAAATGTCCTCACGTTGACATGGTGGAAATTTGGAGAGTGGGATGCCAGCTCAAATGTTCTCGTCATCTAACCGTGGCTCAAAATTACTTGTCCTTGGCATTGTCCTTGGATCTTTTTCTTCGGAATTGACCTCCAACAGACGTTATGTTGCTCCAGTGCGACGAATTACCTACCTACCTATTACTTAACAAAACAAAAAAAATATTGCAGAATAATAAAAACTGTCTAAAATCATTTCTACTTTGTCTTTTTATATTTGTCTTACTTTTTAAAAAGCAACACAGTTAAACTTTCTCAGCGGGATGTATTTAACATAGGTTTATCAGTGAGAGCTTGCATTGCAGAAGATCACAGAATGTAATAAATAATATAATTTTAGCACGTCATATTAACAATGGTTGGGTTTTATGACTCAAGGGCCATATTTGTCCAAGCTGCGCCAAACACAAGACAGACAACGTCAAGTAATCGACATACATCATAAGAAGGGTTTGTCCACTGCGCTAGCAACCTACCAGTTGTAGGCGGTGCAGGTTCGATTCCACCCTGGGTGTATTTCTCTCTTCTGTGTCAGTAAAACTTCCTTTGTGTGTATGTCCAATTACTTGACATTATTTGGCACAGCTTCGCCAAATATGGTCAGTGCGCTACAAAACCCTAACAAACCAAATCAAGGAAAGGTTTACTGATACAGAAGAGAGAAAAATACGCTAGGAAAGTTAGAGGAATCGAACTTGCTCCACCTACATCTCGTAGATTGCTAGAACAGTAGCCAAACCCACTGAGGCATGGCGGCCTCCATATCAATAATGAATCAGAAATGATGCCTTTAAAACATTATAGTGGTTTTTCTAAGTTTTCAATCATATTGTGATATTATACACACATTATTTTTGTATCATTAAACAAATATTTGCATTTTAATATTTAATATTTCAAATAAAATTTAAAGATAATCTTATTCTGATACCAATCTTACCTTGATAGAGAAAGGAAAATTTGCGTATGTGGTGGTAATTCAGTGATAATTTTCGTTACAACACAGGTCCTAGGTAAAAAAACAGTTTATTCAGAACAACGCGAACATTGTAACTACAATCAGTATTATTAGGGCTGCAACCCTACAAATTTATCGTTCTATATGCATCATGATAGTCACTAATTAACAAAGATACTTGGACTACATACTAAAGGGCAGCTCAACACTATAGCGTCCTCTTATGAATTTCGTAACAAGGGCCAATGTCCATTTGCAGTTTCATAACAGCTGAATGATAATTATATTTTAAATTTGTAATACAGAATGCAAAATATACTTTCCAATGCGTTCATTCTTTTAGAATATATTGACATGAGAACATTGGTACTTTTCCTTTTTTCAACTTTCATTACCTTGAATTGATTTGTGGGCAAAACTAAAAGTCAATGTTTTATAGAATTTTCTTTCTGTAAATTTTGTTTCTTTCTAATCTTGCTTAGAAAACATTTTATTTAAAAAAGAAAACTGGAAAATTATTCTCTGAAATTATAACTCACTTATCCAACTCACGAGATAAATTTTTTTTAGATCTTTACTTGGTCCATCCTTAATCTCATTGGAATACACAGTAGTTATCAACTCTTTCAGGGGAATAAGTTAAGTGAATATAATCTCGTCCTTGATTCAATGGCTTGCGACAACGCGTAATATATTGCTCAACGCTCCCGCTTACTCATACTTAACTACCTGCTGCAACAGATAAAAAGGAAACACGGCTTTTGACGGCGGGGGTAAAAAGAAGGAAAGCCGGGTTATGCAAGGAAAATAGATCTTAACTGACAAGAAACGAGACAATTTCCTCTCGAGTGCGATGTACGCACACTTTTGAAAAGAAATTATCACCCAGCTATAACGTCATTAAAAATACATTTGTACTCTAAGCTTTAAGCGACTTAAAATCAGCGACTAAAAAAATATTGGACTATTAATTTTGCTGAAAGAGTTTTTACGAATTGCAATTAGTTTACCATAAGTATATGCATCTAAGGAGAGCCATTTGCGAAGTCCTTCAGCCGTTCTACATATTTTGAATAAATTCCCGACTCTCTCCTGTATATTGCTCATACCTACAATCCATGTAATCCTTTCCTTGAAAAGTTAATAGAGTAAAATTAATTCGCAGATACGATTGGCAAGGAATTTTAAAATTGAGTTTATTTGACTATCAGCATTCAGTGTGTTTGCAAACGTCAAGGTTTTGATAAAACGTATTTTGAATCGATTACCAAGGAATTAAATTTCCATTAAGTTTAAATTAAATTATAATCCTAACCTTAAGGGGGTATTGAATCGTCCAGTTCGAAAAGTAAATAGCTTGGATTTTTGGAGAATTTTGTTTTGGGTATTTTATTCTGTCAGCCAAGACTTTCCTGAGCCCAAAAGAATTAAATCGAGTTATGATTACAGAAAAATTAAGCCTCACAGTCGTTCGGTCGTGAATTTTGACTTTTGGAATCAAAACTACCAAGAAACGGAACTCCAAATATTCGAGTTATTCTCTTTTTGAATTAGCAGATTCATTATATCTAACGTCTACACTGCGTGCGTGTGCGAGTCAAAAATATAATTAACATACCTTTGACTATTTCATCAACCGTGCTGTCGAAATGGCATAAAATTTGGAATGCTTGGGTAATATCCTGTTGTAAATACAACAATAACAAAAAAAGAAGCAGGAAATGAAAAACTACTTTATTCAATTAAATATAAAAATTTAGAAAGATAATAACACGTAATTTTCGATTCAGTACAAGAAAACGATGAGCATAATGAATATCAAGGAGTGCAGTGACCTCTAAATACAACTTTCTTATCTTATGACTTGTCCAAGAGATCAGAACAAGTCATCCTACTGAATAAAAGCACATCGGAACTCTTGAGCATCCAATTCAGCACGCCAACCTATACCATGACAGCATCACATTTTTTTCTGATGTTAAGCATTGATTAGCATTATGACAGGTTCCTCGTTCTCTGACAAAAATCTATCCGCAATCTATTCCTCGATGAAGTTTTAAAAGTTGTTTGTAGGAGTAGGATAAAAGTCCTAGATATCTGACCTAGAGATAAATTGCATTGGGCCTCCAATAAATAATTTGTCTTGAGACTCTTACTCCTACAGTGTCTGTAAGCCCTGCTTAAAGTTGTATGGTAGACATCTTTTGTGTGTTGCTTAATTTATGCAGAAAAACCAGTTCTGCTGTCAGATTTTGTATCTGGTGAAGCATTAGTTTGCGTCCAACAACTGCTATCTTATAACTATCTCCATATCTTAGAGATGAAAATTTTAAGCCTCATTCACGCTGTGAGAACTCAATGTGTGACTATTCTGACTCAAGATTTCCACTTTTTCAACCATAGTAGTACCTACGTAACGTCCATGTTCACCCAGAAACTCGGCATTCCCTAATAAAAAATTTAATTCGGGAAAATTCGGGGACAAAATAATAATCTACAACACGTGAAGCAAAAACGACGATTTTTTTAAACGTAAACCTGAGTGAAACTCTAATTTCGATTTTTAACGCCTTTGATTTTTACCGCAAGAAACCAACCAGGAAATGAAGACGCGTAATCATTTCAGCTTCTCATGGTTTTTCACTGTGATTGGTTAATGGTGTTTTATCATGCGCAATTGGGTACCTTCAGCAGACTCTTCATCCCTCCCTTGCCTTTGATTGAGGCTAGTATCCAGTAGAGATAATATACGTAGTTGGCTCTTGCTCATGGTCCATCATTTTTCCTTCTTTTCCTGCCTTTGTAAAAGACTGCCTTAAGCTTTAAGACAGAGTTGGATCATCCCTACAGAATTGCCAAGGTTGGGCGCAAGTGCGCCTTTGGGGCTCCGTTTTAACTTAGATCTAAAATTATTTGTATTGTATTGTATTTGAGGGGGGAAAACGGTCGTTGACTTATAATGCTGTCTAAAGCTAAGCATCAGATTTTTTGCTTTCCATCCAATCTCGGCATCCCCTACTATCAATGTTACTCCTATGCTACCTACCTAAAAAGCTCAATCTGATACACTCGGTGCAAATTAAGTTTCTGGTCAACAACTCTTTACAGGAATTACAAGATAGTTGACTCATACTCAGACAAGATACTAGGATAAGCAATATTTATTGAATTGTGATATATTTGCGTATCTGACGTGATCGGACTCTTAAAAGTATTCAAACATTGTTGAGGTTGCAACTAAAACTTGTGCTGTTCTATTGGTTTAAGTTTTTCAATTTGTATAACTTATCTTATAACCGAGAAAGTTTGTTGCGTTTCTAGGTTTCGTCATTGTCTGACTGCACATGCGCTCACTCTATTAATAAAGTGTGATTATGTAGGCTTAACATACAATTTACCAGTGTATAACACTTCGAATCATTTAAAATTTCTAAAAAGTGATCTCATTATGACTGCCAAAGTCAGTTTTTCGGGCTTGTTTACTTTATGAATTCCAATTGGTACCTGGGCTTTGAAGGCCACTCAAAAAATACCCCCTCATTTGGAGATGATGCAGTGAGTGAACGCTGTAGTCGAAATCTGTTCCAGAAAATTACATCAGGTGATGAGACTTGAAGATACTTTCTGTTCCGGCAGACCATCCAGCATACGAATAAGGGGCCTTCCCTATATCCATAGTGACCTCAGCTGGTCGGGGCGAGGGACTGTGCCCCAATTAAAAAGAAGACCATCAGGCTCCACGAGGCCCAGTTGAAGGACAATATCAAATTTGTCAATAACTTGCAAAACAATTTTATATGAACAATGAAACCATTCTTACCAATTTGCATCGACTTGGAAAAACAGGGAAGCTGAGCCAGTACGTTTCTCAAGAACTGAGAGCAATCAATACGCTCGAGCTGCTAACCATTCGCTGCCAGAACCAGACCATCAAACCGTATATTGACTTGTGATGAAATGTGGAAACAATACAACATGAGACGTTCTCACCATTGGTTGTCGTCAAAAGATTCAAAGCCATTGACGTTAAAACCCAGTGTCCATCAACCAAAGGCGTTCCTTAATGTTTGGTGAACCACCTCCAGGAATGTTTACTTTGAGGTTCTGCCGGGAACCATTACATCTGAAGTCTACTAAGCACAGTTGCAACTGGCTTTAGTGGGATTGATCCAAAAGCAGGCAGCATTGGTTAACCAAAAAGGGAGTTGGTTCTCTTACACCAGGAAAATGCCAGACCAAACACAGCAAGAGCGTCCAAGGAAACGATTACCCAATAGGCGGGGAACTTCTACCTCATCCCTCATATTCCCCAGATATCACACCTTTAGACTCTCGTCTTTTCTTAGCCATATAAGTAATCGATGATTCCAAAATCGACAAGAGTCGAAATGGAGTTGAAGCACTTTTTTAATACCAGGCAGGAAAACTTTTATAAAAAAATTAATAGAAAAAGTTGTTGGATCATTGGGAAAAGGTAATGGAAGCCGAAGGTGACTACTTTTATGAATAAAGTATTGTTTGATCCATTTTGTGTATCATTAATTTCTGTTGATTGAAACGACACGAACTTTCTTGGTTACCTGATACGAATATGGCTTAACTTTTGAGTAATAGTTTATTTTACAATACTAAATATGATAAAAGAATGGCACACGTGACAGAGAGGAGCAATAATGAACGATTTCAAATGTACTGTAAAATATCGTCACATAATATGAATTGAGAGAATCGTATTATGCCTGTGATTATTCTGTTATGCACTTGCTTTAAATAAAGTGTTATTCATAAATACATTGATAGCCATCGAAAATACACCATGAAGAACAAGCGATAACAAAGCCATATCTCCGTTCGACTAGTGAAACGCAAAGAAATCAGTACTTTACGTAGACGGCATGAGCGTCAATAACTGCTGCTACACGTTTCGTCATTGAATGAATGTATGGCTTTGAATGCATGTTTGGTATATGTCAGTCCATGCTGCTTCCACAAGTTGCTCACCCTTGGTTTTTTCTAATGGCATATTAAAGTCAATCTCTAAGAATTATCAATTCCTGATTAGTCTATAAAATTCACAATGCCAATAATTTTGACCCTCGAGACATTATTGAAAACAATGTTCCTGGTCCACGCAATTTCAAGGTGATCGGCAGCCATGATCGGATCTTCATATGCCATGATGCTGTAAGGGGATTGTATGAGTGTCAATTTTCGAATTGATTTTCGTAAACCTCTACAGGGAGGATGGAAATGGACCATGTCCTGTGAAGAACAGTGTCTCTTCCTTGGTCCAACCTGCTGATTTCAGTGATACTCTTGGCTAAACCTCATGAACTGTCCTGCCTGTTTCCCCCTCATCCCATTCATTTTTCCACGCACCAAGTAGACAAGCTGTGGGTTCCCTCCTATAATGACACGTGGACCGTGGTGCCAAGAACGACCAATATTTATAATTCGTGTTTTTCTCTGCAAAATTACTTCCTCAAAATGGGAGGCGAACGGAATTCCTCGAAGGAGTGAGCGAGAGTCATCTGATTGCCCCTCTTCCATCCCATCAGGAATATCATCCTATGAGAGGAGGATACACTGTTTCCTGTTATAGCATGAGAAAAGAGAAAATGACTAAAAACCGACGGAGCGGGACAATAATTTTCTCTGTGCCTTAAAGTTCTGTCAGAAGTGGGAGGAAAAAACAACAGCATCAAATAAAAGAGAGAAACCTGCCAAATCCCATGAGGAACAGTGACATATTGCGCCACAAAAAGTCGCCGCGGAGCTCCTCGCGTGGACTTTTTATTTAACTCCTACATCTCATCCGCCGCTGTTTCAGATAAGCGGGGCGTCCGAAAGGGGGAGAGAGCCGTAGAGAGAAAGGTGAATGAGACGGGACATCCTGTCCCATTGACGGGACGCGCCGGAGCATGACCGGACCCAGGATGCGCGCACGTAAATAAACGACGCCGCTCACGCCATCGTCCGAAGGGACGTGCAGAGAAAGTGAAAGCTTCGCGCCCGTCCGATCGGCATACACCGTGCTCCGACACCCTGCGAAACATGTCCGACTCCCTTTTTGTGGTTGTTGCCACTTCCAAAAGCCATTCCCACTCAGACCGACACTATGCGGTTTGATTTGGTTTGCATAAATCAACAGACTACCTCTTCCACTTTATTACTAAATCAGCCCCAGGACCTCAAAGAAATATTCAATTCCGACTAGGGCAGAGATTTTCAACATTTTTCATCTCCTGGTACACATGAACTGACTTCTAAAGTTCTGCGGCACACCAAAAATGCTGCGCATTTTTCATCTCCGGGTACACATAAACTAACTTCTAAAATTCTGCGGCACACCAAAAATGCTGTACATTTTTCATCTCCGGGTACACATAAACTAACTTCTAAAGTTCTGCGGCACACCAAAAATGCTGTACATTTTTCATCTCCGGGTACACATAAACTAACTTCTAAAGTTCTGCGGCACACCAAAAATGCTGCACATTTTTCATCTCCGGGTACACATAAACTAACTTCTAGAATTCTGCGGCACACCAAAAATGCTGTACATTTTTCATCTCCGGGTACCCATAAACTAACTTCTAAAATTCTGCGGCACACCAAAGATGCTGTACATTTTTTGACGAGCTGACAATAGATATAGTTTTGATTAATTTAGCAAAACATAGTAAATACCCGCCCTGATGCCTGCCATAGTAAATACCTGTCCTTTATACTGGTGATACTTGAAATTTGTGAACACACTTGTCCAAAACAAAACCAAGATTAAATAAATCTTACACAATTGACACCATCCGTACAGCATATCAATATCAGTCTTGCGGCACACTGGTTGAAAATCGCTGAGCTAAGACATCCAGAAACCCCGCATTAGGGTAGGTACCGTGGTCCGAGGTTGGTAAAAGGACCAGGAAAATGTTGGAAAATTTGGTTTTGTAGTGTAGTTTATCTCTGTGCTTGGGAAGTAGATGACACTATATTGCATTTTATTGAAAATAGACTTTCTACAATATTCTTGTCCGACTTTTTTCGCTCTTTCTAATGGTATACAAAACTAAGTAAAATATCAAACGAAAATATCTGCCTCTTTGAAAACGAATTGTGTTAATTGAGGGAGAAATAGAAAAAACTTTAAACTGCTCTCCTGCAAAATTTTATTTTTGTGACATAATGTCATGTGCCAACGAGGTAGATATATTTTCTGTCTGAAAAGTTAAATCTTCATTGTATTTTCTGCTCAGATGTTTTTCTCGTCATCTAATCGCGGTTCAAAATTACGAGGTGTTGTCCTTGGATCTTTCCTTTGGGATTGATCCCGGATAGCCACCAATGTTGTGTTGCTCCAGTGCGACGTTAATTAACTGCCAGCTGCCTACCTTCATTGCATTAATTTAACAAGGCTGTGAAATTGAAAAGTAATAAAGAAAATATTATGCATCTGTGCAACTATACAATAAGTACTTGGATACATATTCGTATTTCTGGAGGGGGCCCGTCATCTAACCTGATACCGGGACCCAGCATGCCCCACATCTTTATACCCAGAAGAACATTGCATGGGTGATGTACAAACGATTTATGAACCTCAAGGAGCCTCAAAAAGTACATGGCAAACGAAGAATATGCTTAGGATTTGATGCGAATCCAACATGTTCACAATTAGATTGAAATAAACAATTGTGGGCTAACCATCTCAAAAAACGAAAAAATAAAATGTTGTAGTCACTGGGATATAGTACATTTAGAGATAGAAAGATAGGTATATTCCAAAAAGTACTTAGTGGTAACATTGGGTTAATCAAATTTCTGGGACTAACAGGAGAACGAATACTTATCTATTTCCACCAATATAACCTTTCTGTATTACTCCAATGTTACAGTGAAGACTGTTTTTCGTATCACATGAGAAAGAAACCTAGAAACCATTCCAGATTCACCAGTTGAACAATGGATTTATGGAAGCCATTGCATATTCTCAATAGAAAGATCATTGGTAGAGCGGAATGACCATTCCAATTCTTTATTGTCCCAGTCCGTTTGCTCTAACAGTGCGTAGGCATGATTTTTTTTCTGATTCTGGTCATACAACTAAAATTCTACCCTTAATGTTTTGTAGTATACGTCAGCAGAGAATACTTAAAAAAGTAGAGCTTAACTCAATGCTACTGAACTTTGTAAAAGCAAGACAAATACAAACTCATGTTTAAGTAAAAATGCTCACACTTCAGAATTGGTCGAAAACAGAAATTATATTCTCGATTGTCCTCAAGTATTTTAATGATTAACACATTGTGCATGTTGGACGGACATGTTCAGGTTTCACTCTTTCTTCCTCTTGGCAGTTTCTCAAGTATTTTTTTACAAAGGTAATATAAAAGAAATCACTCTAGTTCTCGAGAAGTTTCCATACCTCTTTGACCTACAGACTTACGTGCATAAACTTAGCGTTTCTACGAAACTCATCTGCTCGACTCGAAGACAAAACAAAGACGCTTCCCCGTTCATGTCTCGTTCTTTACGGTTAAATGCACAAAAAGGAAACGAGAAGTCTTAGCTATATCTTTATCGCCATCTGTGAAGTGTGTATCTTATGCGAATACAGAGCTTTCGTCATTGTAGTTAACACTAAAGTACGGAATTAATATTTTTATTTTACAGATACAGTGACGGAGGAGACTACTGAGAAATATTGTCGAATTTTTCAAAAAGGATTTATTCTAGACAATATTTTAATGTTATTTTTCCAGTTAGAAGACAGCGATAAAGATAAAAGTATAATAACTGCATGTTACAGAAATCTGAAATTTCAACTTTACATGGATTTGATTTGATCCACAACTCTGATCTGTTTCTGTAGACACGCTTGTTTGCGTTGAGTTACTTAATTGTAAACTATACTATAATATTTCAACTATATTTTCCGCTGCAAGCACCATGATTGCAAGTATTTGTCGTTTTATGTTCATGACAAGATGTTTCATTTGTCAATCACTCGTTTCGCATTCTATTGTATTTCGTTTACATCTTACAATTATTACTTACATTCAGATATATTAAAAGCTTATTTTCTGTATCCGTTAATACATTCTTATTTTAAAATAACACTATAATACATTGACAGTAAAAAATATTGCCAATATGTTAATAGCATGTATTCACAAACAAGACAAAGAAACTGAATCTGAACTTTTCCCGCATTTTTGTACCATCAATTGGAAAAATGTCAAAAGAATATTCCAGTTTTCAGGCATGGGTATGTTTTACTTATGTGCCAAACAAAATTCTTCGATTTGTCTCTATTAGTCGAGTTAAAGCATTTTTAAAAATTGTATTAAATTTTGTTAAATATGGATATTTCAAATACACAATGGGACCAATAGGACCTCTTCCATAACGACAGTGTTACCGGTACCGCGGTACCGGTGCCTAAGCAAGAAAGAGGCGATAAATGCGAAGTTTTTGTTTGGACTGTAATCTTTTGTCTGTTTGAATAAATATAAATAAGTCTAAAATAGATAATTTAATTTTTTTATGTGATAAAGCTGAAAACAAAATTATAAAATAATTCTTTTTTTTATTTGTATAAGTATTTGTATGCATATGTATTTGAGTACTTCGTATACATTTTTGAACTATTTCAGAGGGCCAATTCAGGCCTCAGTACCAAGTTAGGTGTCGGTCCCAGTATCAGATTAAGTAGAGGGTCTAATATAGGAAAAGTCAGCTTTAAAAAGTTTCTAGTTTGTTTTAAATAGACTGGAAATAAAAATATGTATCTCAAGTACTCAGTGTACATCTTGTACAGCTGCTAAAAAGTTTCTCCTTTCCACTATGCAGGGCCGTTCTTGAAGTACGAGCTGATCACCTGCAAAACTCAGGAAGCTGCCCTCTCTTCTCAAAAGCATTTTATTTTTTAAAAGAACTCCTTCCATCAAACACTTAAACAGAAAATAATTACCCAGTCTTTTTTCTCCTGGTTCCCTGTATTGAAAACTACTAGTTTTAATCCACAATTTATTTTTTCATTTCACGAGTCACATTTTCAAATTCTTAACTCAAAATACATGTTTAGCTTTAATGATATCATACTTATCGTATTAAATTAGTTTGTCATTCGTCTCAGCACATGTCGATGGAATTCAGGAATGTAAGTGTAATGGAATATATGGATTGATATATGGCTTTTTAAGAGAGAGAACTTCACTGAGATTTCTATAGACAAAATATACTCAATTCCCCATCTCTTTGCTATCGGTCTTTCTTAGGATTGTTCATAGCAAGGCTACAGGAGCTCAAGGTTCCTCCCGTTTTTTCTTAAGAGTCAAGTATCCTTTTTCAAGAATGTCTTATGAAATCTGATAATAAAAATTACGTGATTTACAAAATACTTACTAATATTTTTACAAATACTTAAACTGACTAATAATTATTAATAATATTTACTAACATTTTCATTTAAAAGCCAGAAAAGAATTTGTTTATTCTTAATCTTAGTTAAGAGTGAGTTTTTTTGTAACCTGAAAGGTAAATTAAATTTTCATCGACTTGAAAACATCAATTCGAAGTGTGTAGATTTGGTGAAAACTTCTACATCAATCTTTAAGGATAGGCTGGATTTATGGGTAAACAGCTTGAGCTACACTAGTTTCGAACTAGCAGTTTCTTTGGGCTTTCTATAGATTCTTTAGCAAAGGAAAAAAATCTTATTGTAAAAGTACAAGTCTCTTACTGTCACACACCTCAGTTCTTGCAGGGTAAATCTCCATTCTTTTATGTAACATAACACTAAGATGGACAGTGGGATGGGATGGCCGATTGAGGTGTGCTGCCGAAAGTAAGGGACGTGAAACAGGATGTAACACATATCATGTGCATACTTTTGGAGCTCGTTTTCAGGTATAAACTACTCGATTTGGTTGCCTTTATAATTCACAGTAGGGTGATGTTCAGTGTAACGGAAGGTAATAAATTAAATTAACGACGCACTGGAGCAACGCGACGGACTGTTGGCGGGATAAATCCAGAAGGGAAAGATCCGAGGACACTCCGTTATCCTGAATCACAGTCAAAGGACGAGGACTACACCTGAATTGGCATCCTACTCTCCAAACTTCCACACCACGTCAACGTAAAGAGGGCACTGCAGATTTAAAGTGAACCAGCCCCGTATAAATGACGATCTTTGGTTGGGCCGAGTCTCGAACTCGCAACCCTCCGGTTGCTAATTTGCGACTCTACTCTTTGGGCTACAGCGGATTCCTGGTATTCAATGTAAAAAGAGTTATTGTTGAAAGTGATTGGAACTGTCTGCTTTTGTTGCCTTTGTTATTAATTCCCCTTGTGTAAATTATGTACTGTCTGTCTATTTTTTAAATTCTGTAATATATTTTATTTTCATCTACGCTGTACTATGTATATAATTGTTGTTATTGTTATCCCAGTATCGCTTTGAACGAACCTTAAACCCCATGGGTATGTTAGGTGGCCTCGGTTATGAATGGATAAATTTATATGGTACTCTTAACTCATTCAGTCTTAAAAAGGTAAGGTATGTAGTTGAAGTTATGTCGCACTGAAGCAACACAACGGTCTGGTTTGGAAATAAGGGATCGATCTCGAAGGTAAAGATCAAAGAACGACAACTCGCAACATAAAAGCACGGTCAGATGACGAGGTCAACACCTGAGCTGGCACCCATATCTTCAAATTTCCACACCATTCCAACGACAACATTTGAGGCCATGACAGATTTAACGTGAAGGAGCCCCCACGTACACGACACTTCGTTTGTATCGAGTTTCGAACTCGCATCCCTCCGGTTACTAATCCGGGACTCTACCATCGGGACTACTGCGGCCCCTTAGAAAGGTAAGGATGGTGGGCATACAATTCCAGAACGAATGCATCAACGTTCTCCATTATCATAAAATTTGTGGAAAATATCCCTTGCAAAAACCTAACTTTTGTTCAAATTTTCATAACCCTCAATGGGAGTATTATTAAATCAGGATAAATTATGAAGTTTTGGGAGAGAAAAACTCCACCATTCCCCATAATTACAACACTATACGCTTACTATGAGTATTTTCTCAACCCCTTTCAAAGGAACATTTTATCAGACGTCTTTTTTCAGACGTTAACATCAGAAATAACATAGGACCAGAAATTAAGAGAATAACTGCTACTAATCGCTGTTTCTTTGAACTGCGTAATTATTTGAAGTCGTACCTGATCAAAATACGAACCAAATTATTGATATGCAAAGCTTTAATTAGATTGATGCTGTACTATGCCTCAGAAACCTAGACTATGTCCTAGAAGTGTCGGAAATGCACTGCAGATTTTCATAGGAAATGTTTAAAGAAACATGTTTGGTGGATACAGATAAATGAAGTGTGGCGAAGAAGGTCTCATACCATCTACACAAAGAAGCAGATATTGATATATGTATCAAAATACAGAGATTGAGATGGGATGGACAAATCATTCGAATATCCGTGGGGGGCTTGTACATGTTAAACCTATCGTGACTTCAAATGTCCTCACGTTAGCGTGGTATGGAAGTTTGGAGAGTGGGGTGCCAGCTCAGGTGTTGTCCTCATTATCTGACAGTATTTCAAACAAACAAGGTGTTGTCTTCGAATCTTTTCCTTTGGGATTGGGGTCCGTCGTGGCTCAGTGGGTATGCCCACTACGTTAGAAGCCTGAGAGTTGTAGGCGGACAGGTTCGATTTCTCCCTGCGTGTATTTCTCTTCTGTGTCAGTAAAACTTTCCTTGTGTGTATGTAAATTCCTTGATATTGTATGTCTTGTGTTTGGCGCAGCATGGCCAAATATTTTTCTTCCTACGTTAGGGAAAGCCGAGGGACCATAATTTCCTACGGGCAGCCCAGTACAAATTAGCCCGGTTAAAAAGGTCGTCAACTAAGATGTGATCGTCAGATAAAAAAGTGCAAGATAAAAGATGACTAAAATCCATAAAGATCCCCGTCGAACAAAAGGGGCAGTCAGGAGAAGCATGCACCTATGCGGTGTAAGTGTCCTCTTAAAAAGTCGTGTCCAGTTAAAATTCGAAAATTTGTCGTAGCAATATTTCGTGGCAAATTAGGTGGAACAGGGCCAGACAAAAGCTTGCTCCATGTTTTGTCCGTGGCCTTAAGCTTTTGATGGTCGCAGACGGACTTATTTATCTTTCGCTCTAACCTGCAAGCAAGGAGGTAAGGGAGAGGGCTGGGGTAGAAGACAACCATTTTTAGCTAGCTTGTCTGCGCGCCCATTGCCTGATATATCACAATGACTTGGTATCCATTGGGAGGCAACGATCCAACCAGAGTTCAAGATGTCACTGGCAATTAAACGAGCTCTGGCCAAGCGAATGCAATGAGGTTGTTTATAGGAGCATGGTCAAATATGGCCCTTGGGCCATAAAACTCAATCCAATAACCCTTTGGGGTAGATACCAGACCGTCACCAATAGCCCGTTGTGTTGCGCACACTGGAGCAACACAACGGGCTTTTGGCGACGATCAACTACCTACTTACCTTCTCATGAGCATCGGGTCAGGTAGAGCGATCTCGAGAAATCGAACGCGATCCGCGGCATCTCCCTAATCGCCGTCCCTCGCCTCTGCAGCTAAGATCTCCCGGAGAGTCACGCATGGCCGCCCAGATGGACACCCGACTCCTTCTCCTTTGAGAGCGACAACTCCCACAAAGGGAAACCGAGGCGGACCATAGGGGCTCCGATCACCGGGTGTCCTCACCGCACAAAGCGCCCTATCTCGCCGTCCCTGTCATCGAGAGCCCTTGTCTGTCCCTTTATGTGTCCTGCCAACGATGGAGCCCGATAAGGGGACGCGAAAACATCGCGCAGGGCGTGTCGCGTCTTCCCAGGCCACCGGCGGAGGGGCCAAAACAGGAGTTTGCCAGAAAAATAAGACTTGTTGAGGAACAGAATCTGAGAATGCGTCATTTACAAACAACTGGAGGAATAATCCTCGTCGTCAATCTTATCCGGAAAGGGAAGGGGGTTGTGGAAGGGAAAAAACGCGACCTCCGAGAGGTTCTTTCCCGGGATCATCAAATTACACGCTTCGGTAATGCTGAGTATTAGTTCAACAACGAAATTCGGGTCGCTGTTGAGTTTCTTTGGAGGAGGGGTAACGGTATGGAAATGTCAAATTTCGACAATTCAATTCGACCCCGTGCGGTAGGAACCCCGAACTTCAATTTTCAACCCCCGAATGTTATGTTGTATTGCCAATTTGTATGGAAAATGTTATCCATAGCGTATTTTTCAAATATGTCACACATGGTTGCCCGTGGCCTCTGAAATATCTGATGAAAACATGTTTTTCCATTTCAGACCATAATTGATCTCTAAGGTACTTAGATTTCAGGGGATGAAATGATTTTGGCCTGTGTGTGCAAGAGAATAATTGACTTTTGTTAACATTTTTTACTTTAACTGCAAAAATTGCTTATGGGTCCCGTTTGGTCAAAGGAAGGGACTGTTTCGACTGCTGTTAATATGGATGGTAATAAGAAATTCCAAACTAATCTGATTTTATAAAAGAATTCTTACAATTTTCATTTCATTGTATGCTTCCAATTTACAAATTAGTCATCTGTAGAATTAAAATTCACGAAAAAATCCGTAGTTTCCTGCGAGATTAATCCATTCAATAATTTAATTTCGGTTGTCGGAGGAACAAAGAAGTTTGAATCAAAAAGTTGAGTTGCACAACAAATGTTAACACACAAAATCTGAATTTCCAAGTTTTAATTGAAGCTAAGCAGTTCTACAATAGATATAGAACTATGGATGAGTAACTTTGAACACAAAACAGCATGCGATTCACATTGACCAATACTTTAATATATATGTCTAATAAGATCCTCTCTGATTCCAAATCAGCTTTACAGGCATTTCCACGAATTAGCCATTGTGAATATCTCCGTGTTTTGGATTGTACATTAATGTTTTCGGGCCTTACAGAAAATATTTCCTTCCAGTGGGTACCCGTACATTGTAGCATCTATGGCAATGAAAAATGCAAATTTTTGACGTGAATACGTCTTTAAAATCGGTATGGAGGTCATCGGCAGAAACTTGTACATCACGAAAAGTGTTGATATCTCAAAGCCCTAAAACTCCAGGGGGAATCAGCCTATGGGTATAAATGACCTACCATCGTGTAGAGAAAGTTAGGCCAAGTCGACCAGGGTGACCACTAATCCACTACCCCCTCTGACCTTTGTACTGCGTGGTGGAGGAGATGAGTCACATTTCGGGCATACGCTTGCCTGCTTAACCGTTGTAACTTCAGTTCTAATCGAAGGGTCGTGGCGAGTGCGTGCTTAAATTGAAGAGAGCGACGAGTTCTACAATTTCATTTAACTAGTTGACAGTTTAAACCATTTGTGTGAAAATTGTGTGCAGTGGAAAGTGACGATCTGTCGAAGATTTCACTATGAAGCCAAAATATTACACTAAATTTCAATTGCGGCATAGGGAACTTAAAGAGCAGTTCAAGACGAATAAAATGATACCAAGAAGTCTAAGTCTATGACAAGTGCGGAGAGATCTAGAGCTTACCGAAGACGCAAGAAGGAGCAGGCACGCGTACGGGTCGAAGTCGCTGGACTATCTAACGAGTTGCCACCACGCTTGGAAACACCACCATCGACCTTACCTTTGTCAGGAATATCAGCATCGATACCATGCCGTTTGTCTCGTACTTTAGCTATCACAGACCCATCATCCATAAGGTCGCCATAGAATACTAAGCATTACCTACACTCTAACACCACACTGTTATCTATCCACCAAAACTGGCTAAATAAATAAATGTCAAACAAATACCCGCGGTCTTCATTTCACCAGCGACCCACTTACCAGGTATTCCGCCCAAAAGTATTCACGAACCAAACCTTACGGTACAGTGGGGACTGTGCCTACCCGCTTTTTTTTTTGCCTGAAAAAGATGCTTTGGTCCTCCAAAGACCTTCTAGACTAGTAACTCATAATTCATCAAGGTTAATAACATTAAACTAAAGAGGGATTTCAAAACAGAGAATACTTGCGGACGTCTAGAGACAAGAACTGGGTAGCTCAATAAAAATATTTCTGTTATCCCTATCCTCCACGGTAAGGTAATTGAATTAAAGTCACACGGGAGCAACACAACGGCTATTGGTGACGGTCCAGGATAACCCTGAAGGGAAAGGTTCGATGTACACGGAGAGCAGCTATTGCTTGCCTCAGACTTTCGATCTAGTACGATTACTTATGGGCTCACCTTTTTTTAAATTGGAATTGTAGTCCAATTAAATAAAGGTGAGCCCACAATCCGGTCGTCGGTGCAACTCCAAAGTAATATTATTCGGTGATCCTTGATGGAACCGTAAATAAATGCTGACGGCTAAATGAAATTGAAAATGTGTGCTCTCCCATCAATAATATAAATGAAACCCGCCAATCGGTTCTAGTCGTCAGGGTGCAGGCTTCTGGATCGAAAGGTTCCTGGTAAATTCAGAGTAAGGCATGAATATTTGTCTGGAATGAATGTGTGGCCTCTCTATAATGGTTGTGCCTAGTGTGTCTATAATGGTTGCCTCTAGAATGTGTGATAGGAAAGTGAAGTGTAACGCGAACTTACCTCCCGTAGTGCAACAGGGTAACGTAAAGTGGTTCACAGATTCTGCCCTCGTAGTGCCATGATGGAAGTGTTCAATTGGCCGGGCATTAGAAAAAAAATTTAGTATAAATGAGTACAATCGGATCATATTCATTCTCCTGAAATATAAAACATTTCACACAGCTACATATACTACCTGTGGTTTCTCACTCACCAGTTCCTTAAAGTTTTACAACCGCTTTGCTAGGTCATCAATACTGCTCTCACTGTATGCCGTACAGAAATAGGAAGTAACAGTGCAGAAAACTTTATTTAAAACATTTACGCGATCAATTTCAAACTTCTCGGAGAAGAAACATTCCAGAGCAATCTATTACCTCTCTCATCAGTTATAACTTTTTAAAAATTTATTTAATAGATCATTTTCGAAATTTACTAGACAGCAGTTTCTTTCAATAATGCTGAAAAGACAACTTCACAGATTGATATGATTGATAATTTTCGCTCATATCCTTTGAAGAATCAGTACAATTTTAGGAAATGAAATGAAAAATAAAGACATGTACTCACACAAAACCTGTATAATTCTTTAAAAAATATAAAAAAAAAACACTGAGAAAACGAAATGCAACCGTTTTATCATTAAACCTATGAACGTTAGCACGAACACACTCTTTGCATAGCCATCCAAACTCTTTAGAGTACTCAGTTCCCTATCAAAATACAATTATCCCCCGCGTAATAGCATGGGGGAAGCCCAAAGCATGTCTGTCTTGTCGGCGACGATGGACGTGAACTGGTTTTACGGCTGCTATTATCCACTCTTTCCGCTGATCAGTACGCCCTTATCATGGTAAATCGGCGGATTTTCTTGCTCTTTTTCATCCCCTATCGCTACCAGTTTAGATTTGTTCATTGCTCAATTTGACTGGGTTTCTTATCGATTGATGTGTTTGCGTTCGAGGTAGCTTATTCCTGAGACTTGAGTCAAGTACGTTTGTATGGTTGTGAAAAATTACCCGTTCTCTCAAATATTTATGGGATAAACCTTTCATAAGTAAAAAAAATTTGTTAAAATACAACATTCAATCAATAAAAACACTTTAAGCTGCATTAAATATTCGTATGTCACTCTATATGGATTTTTAGTTTGGGGTTTCTATGGCGAAAGGACCATATTTGGCCAAGTGGTCCCCTCTAGTTGTGGAACGAGGTAGTTTGACAGCGCAGCGCAAATGTTCCGTAAATCCTGCAACTCGTTGTTTTGCTTTTCATGTTACGTGTCCAAGGGGCTACTTATCAGCACAATGATACACAGCCACATACAGCTCGCCTCTCGCAAGAGTATCTCCATGGAGTTGAAACCCTTCCTTGGTCAAAGATATCCCAGATATGTCTTCTATTGAGCATGTCTAGGATATGCTAGTTAGTCAATTGCACCATCACTGGAATATAAGGGATCTGGAGCTGCAGCTGCAGAATGCTGCATATACCGCCGCCAAAGAGAAAGGTTACAACTTACTAATTTTTCTGGTGTAAGTCTACAGTTATAAAGAGTACTAAAGATTTGATATTTTAATAATTTTTATATATCTTTCTATACTTTGCTCATAGTAAGTTTCATTGGGATTGAATATTGGTTTCGGGGTGTTTCAAAGTGTATACAGAAGCATCTATAGGAAACTAATACAAAATTTCAGTTGATCAACTATTGCATCATGATTGTTTATTTTGTGTCACTGAAGTGTACGGCAAGTTGCTTATTTCCTTAATGTTTATTTTGGATATTATCCAAATTATTACAGACCATACACAAATATTTTATTATCTTTAAATCAGAATTTTTTTTTCGCTTGGCGTGGTGTGGAAGTTTGGTGAGTGGGGTGCCAGCTCAGGTGTGACCTCGTCATCTGAACGTGGTTCAAAATTACGTGGTGTTGTCCTCGGATCTTTCCCTTCGGGTTTGATCCCGGACCGTCGTCAATAGCCCGTTATGTTGCTCCAGTGCGAGTTAATTAAAATACCTACCTACCTACCTTTTTTCGCTTAAATGTGATCTGTTACAGTACATTTTTTTATTAGTTTTAAGGATAATTAATATTGCATTCTACTTAAATTATACAGTATAGAGAGAAAGTACCTAATTTTACAAATCAAAATGAGCTTTTGTTTTTACGTCAAATAAACGGTATTTAAATCTTACATACAATCCTTACAGCCAGTTGCTTTCATTACATGATTTTCTTCCTCAATGGAAGTTTAATATCCCTGCTCTAGAAAAATACTTCAGCAGTCTCTCTTCAAAAACACAATAATTCATCAATCATCATGACAACTCTCAAATGTACCAGATACCGTGAGATTTTGAGGGAATCATTCTAACCTATTTTCCTTGACTTTGGAATTAGGTTTTATAAATACTTCTTCAGGTGGTTAAAGTACAAATGTTATCGAAACCAAGAACCAAGTCAATTTCACGTTCATTCTATCCATTTTAAACTTACTTTTAAAATTTTCTCCTGGTTATGAAGAATGTATATTTATCTCATTACTACACACATTTAAAACAGTTCAATACACATTGCAACACTGGCACTCTGTTGGAAAAATATAGGAGCAGTACAGAAAGGTATATTACAATGAAAATTAATAAATGAAAGCTTAATGAATTAGTTTTTCTAAATTAAATCAATTTTTCCCTTAAAAGTTTTTGCAAGATGATAGCCGATTGGTTAGTACGCTAACCCTTGGCTCAACAACGCACTACCTTAGTACCACTTGCTCGGCACAAGCATGGATGTTCGCAGTGATTCGGATGCCCAACAAAAGATGAATGTAAAGCAACAAACTAAAACTTTTTATGCAGGCATTAAATACAATTTTCTTCTTAATCGTGATTAAAATACTGAAAAACTGCCACTAACAGATAAACTGTGCTCGAAACAAAACTATCAACTAGTTTTCAGCAAGTATATATAATCCCATTATGAAAAAACCAAATAAAAAAAAAATAAAATAAAAAAATATAAAATAATAATATAGTAAAATATCTACTCCCTATTCAATATGGGAGGCAAATATAATTGTCGCTCAGACAGCCGGAGTAGAGCACATCCGTCAGAAGCGATAGCTCTTCATTGACGTTTGTTCGTTGAAGCGATGAAGTTGGTTAGGCTCCTATTCTGATTCGACTGTAAACTCGAATCAGCTCAATTAATTGGAAGCTCGCGTCATTTTGCGTTTTGGAAAGTGTTTTTTAATATTAATGTGGACTGATATTTATTCAAGATTTTGAGTATTTCGTAACTAAAACAAATGCGAATAGGATATTCGAAAATTGAAAAATTGTTATGTGAAATATTAAATCATGTACTCACTAGTGAACTGTAATATAGACAACCATAGTGCCGTTGAGTAGTTTGGACGCTTTCCAAAAATACCAGCGAATAGCTTTGTAGCGCTTGAAATAGTCCCACCAGTTGTTGGTTTCGGAGACGAACACAATATGTTTCGCAGTAGGATCTGGATACTAAAAGGAACTAGTGTCTGCTTTGCTTCAAATCGAGTACTTTCCCTTTATCTCACTAACTGAATTCATCTGTTCGTGAATATGCTCCGAAGGCTGTGGGTTCGACTGTTCACAAGGTGATATAAGGTCACCGGGGACGAACCATCTACGTGTGAAACTGGTTACATTGCATGTTATAGTTCGATAGTGAGTACTAAAGGCTGTGGATTCTACTGTACGTGGCGTATAACAATGCAAATGGGGACATATCATCTACATCTAAAACTGGTTACCTTTCATGTTACAGGACACTAGTGAGTACTGCAAGCACACTTGTGAGTACTAAATGCTGAGGATTCGACTGTTCGCGAAGTGTTAGAAGGCAACCGGCACGTACCGTCTACGTCTGAAAAAAGCTCTGGTTACGTTATATATTGCATAGTGAATACTGCTAGTATTCTAGTGAGTACTAAAGATTGTTAATTCGACTGTTCGCGACGTGTTATAAGGTGATTGGGTGTACCTTCCACATCTGAAGCTGATTACATTACATGTTACATTTTGATAGTGAGTACACGGCTTTAAGGGAAGAGGTATTTCATTTACTTCACCCGAACGGTCGCTCAGCATTACAATTCTGATTAATACTAGATTTGGTAGGTTGTTTGCTCTACGATCACTTTTTGTTACACAAGGGCTAATTACTTAACAGTAGAACTCTCCGTAAATTTGTATCATTAAAAGAAACACTAAGATTGGCCAAATCGAAAAAAATAAAAACCTTTTCATTCCTCATTACACAAAACATTTCTCCTGAGGAATATAAATATCCCAATTATGGAAATGGAGTTGGTGGGTCGGCGGCTAAGTGTGAAGCTGCCATTTCGCCGGAAGAAGGCAAGCTAAACGAGGGTCATCCATGAGAATGATCCCTCCATCTCCAGCAATACTTCCTTAGTACCACCCGGGTAGCCACCCGGGTAAACAACGACCCCACTGAGAACAACAATTTTTCTTTCTTGTTCGGCAAATAAACAAGGAAGGGGAGAAGCTACATTACCTGCAGGTAATTGTTTTAAACGATGTCGTCTCTGACATCTCTGTTGAAGGATTTTGTCGACTTGACACCTGCTGGGGGTTTCGCTTCACTTTTTTTTCAATTCGTGTTTTCAGTAGCTACTGGTTGTGTGAAACTGTTTATGCCGAAGTACGTTTTTACATACAAATATAATGAAAGGCATGGTAATAGCTTTTAGTACAAATGAATCTTTTGAAAGTTTATTTTTGTTGTTCAATTAGATCAAATTGAAAAAATGCGTTTGCTGTTTGATACTCGATATTTAAATAAAACTATTTGTTTTAATAAATGCATCGAGTAACATTGAAAGCTGAAATAGTTCCATGGGTATGGGTTTTGTAGAATGTTTATTTTGAATTGCTACGAAAAATAAAGTTTTATCAAAAAAACAAAGACCTTTTTTCTCTAGAAAAAAATGTCGGCTTTTGAAGATTAAAAAGGAAAAGCAATTGAGAAGGAATAATACAAGTGTCAGAGTTACTTGTAAAATCATATAAAGGGGGTGGCTTAAGAAAAATACTTTTTTATAAGAAACTCTAAGTACAAACCTTTTTGTAGATTACTTTTGTGATCTCCTAGCAAGATTCTTTTCTCAAATAATAGTAACTTGACAGTCACATTAAAAAATACGAAATTCATCGAAAATAAAAAGTACGAAAACCCCAAATTTTTCAAAATGTTTTGAAGATTAAAAATTTTGAGTATTTATTGTGTTTTTGTAGTAGGATCACGAGAGTAAAATGTACGCATGAATTTTCGTTCAAAGTTTCTTCTAAAAATGTAATCTACTAATAATTAACTGTTCAAAGTTTGGCCCCTTATCAATTATTGGACCAGAAAATCAATTTTAATGTTCCTAGGACCAGACTACTCTTTTACCTTTTTTTTCTGTAGGCTAACTTAAAATTTGTCTCAAATAGAGGAGAGTTTATTTGCCCGGCTTCTCATCCTTTCTCGTTCTGATCACAACAAATTTAGAGTCATGTAGAGAGGTCAGGATTTTGTGACAGGCTGTGTACATCAACTAAATTACTTATTGTAGTGTTCGATCTGTTACTTCACCGGAATGAACTATTTATTTAATAGTCCAAGGTGGATCAAAGATTTTAAATCAATATTGGCAAGTTATAAGAAACCTGTTCTACACTTATATTGTGTTCTAGTTGAATCTCGATACCAAAAAAAGACAGCACAACTCAGCAGCGGCTTATCAAAATACTCAAATTGAAGACATGAATTTTCAAGGGTCAAGCTGTGCTAAACACAAGACGTCAAGTAATGGACATACACAAGGAAAGTTTTATTGATGCAGAAGAGAGAAATACTTCGTATGAAACACAAGATTTCAAGTAATGAAAATACATAAGGAAAGTTTTATTGATGTAGAAGAGAGAAATACCTCGAGTGAAAACAGTAGAAATACTGTTTTCACTCACAGTAAGTTACAGGAATCGAACCTACGCCTTGTAGGTTGCTAGCACATTGGACAAACTCACTGAGCGACAGTGATGGGGGTTATGGTGCAAGACGGCAATCACTGTAGGTCAGTGAGTTTCTCCAATGTGCAAGCAGCTTACAGTCATGCTGCGCCAGACGCAAAATCGGCAATATCAATGGACAAACATGGAACCTGCACTGGCTACAACTCGCAGGTTGCTAGCGCAGAAGGCAAACCCACTGAGCCATGACGGCCCCCACGGCGTGTTGGAAGGGATGTTTAAATTAAACTAAATCTCTTACGAGAATTGGCTCTAATATTTTTTTAACTTTTCTACAAAACTTCAATGACCTGTTGAACATGTCATCCCAGAAACGGAACCTCATCTGGGTCTTCAACGAGCGTTCAAATAAAAAACTTAAAAGCTCAGAAGTGGCGACGCGCTATTAAACGAGATCGAGAGGTGGAGAGGAGCGGCCTCCCACGGTGGCCAGGCAGGCATCGGCCGTCGCTCAAATAAGTAGCAGTCATTAACCAAACCGCAACAGCGTATGTAATTTAGTTTTCACTGAGGCGGCCGCCTTGAGTAAATCTTGCGCCAGAGACTGAAGACATCTTCGGAAGTCACGATGATTAGAGAGGTGAGAAGTTCGGGTCGGGGCGACGCCTAGGTACTTCACTTCCCGCAATTTGGGAACCAAACACTGTTGCGCTTCACTTTTCAATTTAGCGGGGTTTTTTCGGTCGCTTTAAATCACTTTTCGTTGTGATGTACCGTGTTATTGATATTGTGGTGTGCGACGGTGAGTCAAGTATGGAAGTGATGTGATTGTGCGGTCTGCGGTCTACTCTGAACTTTGAGTGCTTCATAACTATTTCAACAATTTCGATTTTGAATCAATTCAATTTCTGTTCACTAGCTGTATCATAATTCAACCTTCTGACATATGAATATGATAATGAAGTGGAAATTTCTTTTTAAAGAGGAAAGTGCGCACCCCGTTAAAGTTGATCAAACGGATTTCTAATAAATATTTTTAAATCAGGGACTATAAAACCCCCAGTAGCAAAACATCGCATTCAGACGAAACTAAGTAATTCTAAGTTTAATTGAGTAGGAAAGCTCATGCCGGAGCTTCTGAACAGTAATAGGTTCTGAAAGTGAACTGGGAAGTATTGAGTTGCAACCTTCTAAGTATATCGGATTGGTATAAGCCCGTGATATTTAATAGGTTTTTCTGGCCATGACTCAATTCAGTGCTCGACACGAGACTGCAAAACTAATTTCTTTAATAAAAGGATCTATTTGAAGTATCATTCATGTCTTAAGTCTTCAAGCATGATGTATATACTAAAGGGGGTTACTTTTTCGTTCGAATTTTAAAATAACCAGTCACTTTTTTAATGCGTCTGTGGTATGTTTATTGTCTTTTACTGCGATCCATTTTTTCCTTATTCGTGACAGCTGTCGGTCTTAAACTATCTCTTAGTATGCAATTAATAATCACATGATATGTGTTATTGTTAGTAAATATTATAACTGGAGTCATAAATGTCACAGCATCATCTCCGCTGCCATTTTCATAGAGAATTTCTTCTCCAGAAGCAGATTTTAACTGTATATTTTATCAATGATGCAGCATTACTTGCTTTATATACTTACAGTTTCTATCAGAAACTACATGAATTACTTATATTTATGAGTTTAACTGATTTCCAGGCACTTGCCACATTTAGTATCCAGCTTAATATGTATTGAATCTAGCCAAGTATAGACTTGGTAAAGTCTTTAAGAGGGTCTTTTACATGAGTCTTTTACATGGGTCTGAAAACAAGCAATCACTGAGTTGTAAAAAAGTTTAAGTGAAAGTTAAATGCAAAGTAACAAGCAAAACGTGCTACAAGACACCGATTATTAGGAGTACTGTACTTCTCTTAGACTTCTTCAACAGTTCCAAGCAAACAGAGTTAGAGGTTGATATGAATAAGGGTTGTAGTAGGCTTCATTTTTGGAGGGGAAATATTTTCGGAACATTCTAAGTGTCAGCTTATGAAAAATAATTGGGAACTTTGATTTATTTTAAATGAATACATATCATGTTTAAAGACAAGACATGGCTAAATTTTAACTATTATTTTATTAAAGAAATTATTCTGCAATGGTGAGCTTAATTGTAGATCCTTGTCCCATTACAGTAGGTAGCTCGTCTCTACGTTCCTCACGTGATGATTATTACCAGAAGGGACATATTTTCATACTAAAAACATAAGAAAACTGCTTAGGTCGTATGTTATTTCTCTTTCGTGCTGTAAACTTTTAATCTACTCTCTTAATTCATCAGAATTTTGTGATTTTTACCTTTTAAAATGAATTCAGATTCAAATTTATGAAGGACACAGACAATTCAGTGATCATTGATATAGATCTAAGTATTAGAAAGCATACATCTCACTAATCTCGCAAAGAAAAGCAAACATCTCACTAATACATTTCTATAGGATGAGTGAATTTTAAAAAATCAAATAATTTTATTTTTAAACTACCCAGCCTGTCGGAAAATCATACCTCGTCAAAGTAATCCACAGAAATATATGAGTTATTGTGCCGGGGCATAGGAGTTCCTCCTCCGATGAAGGTGGCCAGATCTGAACAGAGACCTCAGCGTTTTTCTTCAATTCATTTTCGCCTACTCATACAGGGGACCTAATCAGATCAGACCCTCACATCTGAACTGAGAACTCGGTACCAGATTATTAGACAGGTATCTTAAGAAATTGTCAAATGTATACGTACTTTGAGTATTCAAATTGTCTTCCTATTTTTGGACAGCTTTATTATTATAAAAACAAGGAAAAGATATATAACACGTTAGACTTAGAAAACAGACTACATATTGCAGTTCAATCAAAAGAACTTCATATTTCCCGCTCCCCTTTGTCCTTAGGCACCAGTAGCACCTCCATTGAATCCGTGGGATATCAAAAATATTCAAGTTCAAAATTTTTTAAAGCTTAAATTAGTGTAATGGAAGAATATTTTCTATTAATATAAAAATAAAAAAATATACACATGTCTGAAAACCGATCAGAAGAAATCAGAACACATCGACATTTTTTCCAATTAATGCTTATAGAAATTTGGAAAAGTACAGACTGAGATACACATGTATTTTTTTAACACAACCGAATTCAACTACAATTCGGATTTCCGGAGGTAAAAATAAAAAGGAATAACCATTCAGAAGTCCATTGAAATGAAGAACATTTCAAACTTTTGTAAGAGAACTTTTAAGATATACTTTTACATGGCACGAACATGTCATTAAAAATTGTTTACTTTTATATTCCATTTTGCAACTGTAAAATCAAAATGTATGAAATAGGTGCAAAAATAAACCTCTAGCATATATGAATACAGGCATACAAGATCCACATAATTATTAGATACCAGTTTAGTAAACAAAGAAAAGAATGAAAACCGTGCCATTGAGAAACGAAATACCTTCTCATGAATATAAAATGTTAGAATTTACAGCCATGGACTTTTCAGGGAAGATCCCAGTTAAAATGTTATTCATAAACAAATTCTCTAATTCCAATTAAAATGTATGTCAACAAAACAAATAAGTGAAGCTTATGCTTCTCTTCATTCAACATTTATTTATACTGCTGGTGCCGCGTTAGCCCAGTTGGTAGAATAGCGAATTTCCAACCTGAGAGATGCGAGTTCGAAACTCGATCCAACCAAAGACCATAGTGTATGTGGGGCTGGTGCACGTTGAATCTGTTGTAGCCTCAAATGTCCTCGCATTGTCGTAGTGTGGAAGTTTGGAGAGTGGGATGCCTGCTCGTTGCACCCGAGCAAACGCAAGTCCCTGCTCACCCAACTATGGAAGGTCTTATTGGTTTCCCTTTCCACGTAATTCGAATGCAAGTCGGTTTTAAAAGTCCTTCCAGTTCAAGGCAACTCCCAGGCGATTGGAAAGCACAGATGTATGCAAAATTAAGAATGCCGATTGCTTTTCCACAGAAAGGAACTTCTCCACATTACATGGCAATACGTTATAAATTAATTTCACCCTTCGCTTAATTGTTTGCTTTTTAAATATTGTTTACAATAAACTCTACTTGTCTCATTCCACATACACTACATTTTCTGTATTTTTTCCTGAGAGGCCTACGGCTTCCCAGTCTGTCGGAAATTTCCCGATTTCCCAGTGCTCCTGTCCGTTACTAGAGATTTGTCTCCTCTCGATAAAATTTGTTTCCCTTTCCTGTGGTCAAACATCTAAAGAAAACGAGAAAAACCCTGTTAGATACTGAAACTAATAGTGATGTAGTGTAGCTTAAAGTTAGCTTTAACTCATGAATTCAGCCCTTCATTAGTGGCGTAACGTCCATGGAAGCCCAAGAACCCGGTATCTCCTAATTGAAAGATTAGAATTCGGTGGCAAATAAAAAACTGATAAAACCTAAAGCAAAAATGAAGACTTAAATTTTAATCTGAGTGAGACGTCAGTATCTATTTTAACGCCCTTGCATTTCATCAAAAAAACCAGGGACTGCACGTTGGCGTGGTGAGGAAGTTTGGAGAGTGGGGTGCCAGCTCAGGTGTGACCGCGTCATCTCAACGCGGTTCAAAATTACGTGGTGCTGTCCTCGGTTTTTTCCTTCGGGTTTGATCCCGGATCGTCGTCAATAGCCTGTTGTGTTCCTCCAGTGCGACGTTAATTAAATACCTACCTACCAAGAACTGCTGATGCTCCATCCTATTATCCTCAAATGGTTTCTATGATTGGTTAATGACGTTTGTCATGCGCAATGGGTAGATTCAGCACCGATTCTTCTCCCCTACACCGAACTTCTTGGGCCGTGGCAGCCCGATTGGAAGAGTAGCGAATTAGCAACCGGCGGGTTCGAAACTCTATCCAACCGAAGACCGTCATGTACGTGGGGGCAGGTGCACGTTAAATCTGCCCTGACCTCAAATATCCTCACGTTGGCGTGGTGTGGAAGTTTGGAGAGTTGGGTGCCATTTCAGGTGTGATCTCGTCATCTGATTGTGGCTCAAAATTGCCTGCTGTGTTGCTCCAGTGCGACGTGAATTCAAATACCAATACCTACCCGTTCTTTCTTCTGAAACCAGCATACTGTCCAGATAATGTGAGGAGCTGGTCCTTGCGCATGGTCATTCCCTATTTCTCTTTCATTTTCCCTAGTTTGTAAAGACAACCCCAAGCTCTTGGATCATCCACCCAATTGGCGCAATTACACCAATTGGGCTCCTTTTTAACTTTGGGCTAAGTTATCTGTGTTGTATTCTTTGAGAAAAAGAAATGGCGAATGGAGTTGACTTACAAAGTAATCTAAAGCTATGGATAATATATGTTTTTTCGCTTTCGATCCAATCTTGGTATTCCCAATTATCAATGTTATGCTATTTTAGTGCTTTAATTAGAAATTGGGAAAGTCTTTTAACAAATCTGCCAAACTTCATTTGAAAGTATCACTATTAAGTCAATGAACATTATTATTATATTTGCTATTGGGGTGACTTGAAGCCCATCAATCACCCCTTTGGGGGCGTCACTGGCCCCATGTCCTAAAAAGTCTAGATTCACCTCTGTGTTCGGCCGTCTCTTGAATACAGGAAGTCTCTTGAATACATTCTTCTTCCTTCCATTTCAATTTTCCTTTGCTTCAATGGAAGGTAGCAACAGCAGCCGAAAGCAATAAATTATCACCAAAGTTTACTTACTCAAAAAAGAAGACGCCTCAGTAATACGAGAAGGAGCCCTCCACCACATTAAGAAATTGGTGTTAGTGGTCTTAAAAGTAAGAGTATTAATAGAAAGCGGGTCAAGGGTCTAGAAGGGGCCTCTCGCAAGGTGACTGTGCCAGAGGCGGCGGAAGCTAGCCTAGCGTGCGTTCATAATATATATTGTATGTACGTACCTTTTTTTCCTCCGTCACGGAGCATGGCCCCGGGCTAGCAACGGTATTTACCCGACACGCGCCTCACCGGGCCTGGGTGAACCGTTGTTTTAACGAGAGCTCCAACACAAAACACCATTTCAAGGCGAATGGGGACGGTCATGGCCATTAAACGCTGAGGGGTCAATTGCGCTTATTTCGACGCAGGAGTTGAAAAAGCCTGATAACAAAGCTGGCGGTGATTGTGATGAAGACAGCGAGCGATTGGTGGGTGGAATTGGTACAATAGATTCCGCTACTCTCCTACGTTTTCTGAAGGTAATTGTGACCCGTAATAAGCCTGTGGCTCAAACCGAGATGCTCGAGCAGGAGCGCATCTTCTAAGAACCCGAATTCGTCAAACTCTCCTAATATTTCTGTACTTGGGGGACCCAAACAGAAAGGATTAATTTCGTAAATGTACTGATAATATTTTTTTATAATGCCCGGCCATTATTCATTATAACAGTACAATGGTAGATTTGCGAAAACATTTGCATTCCCCTGGGTCACCATGGAAGGTGAGATCCCATTCTTAATCCTACTACGACTAGAGAGAGTTATTTGCAGAAGGTAGAAGCTAGTCTAGACACTAGTCACATTCTAAGTACATCCCGTTTATAGAGGACACACATTTATTTCAGACGGACAAACATCCATGCCTTATCCCGGATTCGAACCAGGGTCCTTTCGATCCAGAAGCCAGCGCCCTGACCACTAGATTGGTCTACTTTTTGTGTAGTCAAATATACTGGGTCACTCACGCTTCGCGTATCTGGTTGTATCGTCTCTGTATCAGATACCAGGGATAACAATTCTTAGGGGCCCGAGTTATTCAGAAGATAATACCCATCGTAACTTCCCGTATTATTTACGATGGTAAGGATTCAATTTGATCTAAGATAATATTATATTACATCTTAGTACATAATTAAGGTGCATTGGCACCGACATCACGGTATTTTCTGTAAACATGAAACACAATAGACATAAAAATATGATTAAAAAACAGGAACAATGGATTGTAAGTTACATACCCTCATAGTCCAGTAAAAAATTCCCTTACAGTTCTCTTCAGTACAGAGAAACAAGATATTCTCTTAAATCTCTCTTCTTCAGGTAAACAAGACAATTATCTGAATCAGCAAGGTGGAATCTGTATAGCTACGTTTGAGAGACGATATCGCCTATTCTAGCTTTGGCAGCAAAGGTGGCAATTTTTCTGGAGACTTTTCTGAAATAAATAAATTTGTTCTAAAATAACTATGGCTGACAAAATTTGCACTTTAAACTATTCACTTGAATATGGTTACTCAAAAATTCATCCCTGTTAAGTGAAACTGATAAAGTACACTTTTCAAATGAATGATGAGGTATATTAAGTGGCGAAATTATTATGACCATATTATAGGAGGGGCTTAGACCAACTCGTTGCTAACATTCGTCTTCACAAGGAACTCTGAAATATCCATAAGCTTCCCATTCATGGTCCCACCCTGGTATGATAAACTACTTTCCAGCTTTTGATATGATGGTACCGGATTCTTCTCTCTTATTTCCTTTTCGACTTCAATCTAAAAAATGGAAGTGCCCCGGGTGCCCCACACTGTCTTTCTCAGTAATTAAAATGCATACAAAATGACCTGATACTTGAAGGCTTTATGAGTCAATAAAATTATAAGCAAGATGCTGGCCATATCAGAATTTTTTAAGTAGATTAGTCTGGTTTTCAATAAAAACGTTCCAATTTTACTAATTTTGTTGAAAATTATTAATCAATGGGGTCTGACATCTATAATCCGTCCTTGGCTACACTACCGTGAATAAGAGCTTCCAATGATGTGTACACAACAGACTTCTAAGTAGCCAGGCATTGAATATGGATGGTACATTTCCGATGCTGGTTGGATTCCAACCCCACAAGCAATTAAAAACGACTTTTAATTGGTGTATATCCTGATAGTATCACTGCTGGTATCTCTAATGATATTGATTTTCCAGAAGGGAAGGAAAAGGAAGAGAGAGAGTGTAACGAGCAACGGCGGAGACGAATTGGCGTGAGGCGCTGGAGTTTCCGTTGCCACACTCACCACCTGTCGCAAGGGTGGGCGCAGGTGGTAACCGGACCATGCCGTTACATCGACACCCTTTTCGCGTTACTTTCTCCGCACTAGAACGGATCGCCCTGCCTTGCATGACACACAGAGACATGAACTTGAAACAACTCGATGTCGGCAAGCGATCTCAAAAACAGAATAGAGGAATGTTTATTTACGATCATGATTCGACAAAGGTGATCCAATGAAACAGTGTGTTGGCCACTGAACAGTCTGAAACAGTCCAGGGGGTCTGCATTTTATCACGAGGCATTCGTTATTTAAGTACAGTACCCGCCGCTTTATAAAATCACTTCTGTTCCAACAAATTTGATTTTATTAAACTGATTACTCTTATAACCCACTACCATCGATTCGAAACCTAGACTTTTTATGAAATAAAGTAATACGGCTCCATGAAACCGTTGTGATAATATTAAACTGATTTTTTAAATTGATTTGATTTTATTAAACTGATTACTCTTATAACCCACTACCATCGATTCGAAACCTAGACTTTTTATGAAATAAAGTAATACGGCTCCATGAAACCGTTGTGATAATATTAAACTGATTTTTTAAATTGATTTGATTTTATTAAACTGATTACTCTTATAACCCACTACCATCGATTCGAAACCTAGACTTTTTATGAAATAAAGTAATACGGCTCCATGAAACCGTTGTGATAATATTAAACTGATTTTTTAAATTGATTTGATTTTATTAAACTGATTACTCTTATAACCCACTACCATCGATTCGAAACCTAGACTTTTTATGAAATAAAGTAATACGGCTCCATGAAACCGTTGTGATAATATTAAACTGATTTTTTAAATTGATTTGATTTTATTAAACTGATTACTCTTATAACCCACTACCATCGATTCGAAACCTAGACTTTTTATGAAATAAAGTAATACGGCTCCATGAAACCGTTGTGATAATATTAAACTGATTTTTTAAATTGATTTGATTTTATTAAACTGATTACTCTTATAACCCACTACCATCGATTCGAAACCTAGACTTTTTATGAAATAAAGTAATACGGCTCCATGAAACCGTTGTGATAATATTAAACTGATTTTTTAAATTGATTTGATTTTATTAAACTGATTACTCTTATAACCCACTACCATCGATTCGAAACCTAGACTTTTTATGAAATAAAGTAATACGGCTCCATGAAACCGTTGTGATAATATTAAACTGATTTTTTAAATTGATTTGATTTTATTAAACTGATTACTCTTATAACCCACTACCATCGATTCGAAACCTAGACTTTTTATGAAATAAAGTAATACGGCTCCATGAAACCGTTGTGATAATATTAAACTGATTTTTTAAATTGATTTGATTTTATTAAACTGATTACTCTTATAACCCACTACCATCGATTCGAAACCTAGACTTTCTATGAAATAAAGTAATACGGCTCCATGAAACCGTTGTGATAATATTAAACTGATTTTTTAAATTGATTTGATTTTATTAAACTGATTACTCTTATAACCCACTACCATCGATTCGAAACCTAGACTTTTTATGAAATAAAGTAATACGGCTCCATGAAACCGTTGTGATAATATTAAACTGATTTTTTAAATTGATTTGATTTTATTAAACTGATTACTCTTATAACCCACTACCATCGATTCGAAACCTAGACTTTTATGAAATAAAGTAATACGGCTCCATGAAACCGTTGTGATAATAAGCGACACCAAAATTATTAAACGTGGGTGTTAATTTTCGCAGATAATAATAATATAAACCAATTATGAAATTAATACTAATGATGTATTAAAGACTAGTAGACCCGCGCATAGCATCTACGCAAGTTTCTAAATAGTTTTGTCTATTGACGGAACAATGATACTCACATCTGATACTTTAAATCCATTTATAGTGAATCTAAGCATCTATATATATGCCCCCGTTTCGTACCTTCAAATTAAATAAAATAAATGAAAAATATAAAGCAACATTTGAAACTTCTTACTGGTGTTAATTCATATTTCAAAAACTGGATGGCAAAAAGTGCACACCTTAGTCGTATTATCACAATTAGCTTCTGAGCGTTCACTTTAATTATATCTCATTTGCTTGTTCAAAGGGAAATCAGTATTTTTTGGCGTCTAGACCTACTTTCTCGTTCCCTGATATTTTCTTTTCTGCGATGTTTTCTGTCTTCCAGATTTCACATTACCTTCGAAAGTGAATAGTTTCATTAGAGCGGCGATCTATTCTGTGTAATTTTGGGAACATCAAGCAGCTCCATGGCACAAATCATGTTTGAATTAATCGGGAAAACGAGCGAATAAATCCCGTAGTAGTTTAATTTAAATTGTTCGTATCAGTCTCTTGACATCCAGCATATAGATAATGTTGATTTCTGTGATACATACGTTAGTAAAAATGTAATGTTTTTGACGTCACGATGACGTTTCTCTCCTTTGCCTATGAGAAACACATTGCGGAAACATTGTTTGAAAACTTTTCTAAATTCTCTCATTCCAAAATAAAACTAATTCGAGAGAAGAGTCAAGAATTTCTACAAATATACCATATGCTTTCGACTGTCTTCTTTTCTCCGATTTTGAGTAACTAGACGTTGTCAGACTGAAAATATTTTATTTTATAAGCGAATTTCATTAACAGCTATCACTGCATTTTATAAAATGTATTGAAATCTTATACCAATAAGCTCACACTAAAAAACCCATCAAAACAGCCATGGTCTGCAGTGCAGATTCTTAATTTTTTCACAATAATGACAATGTTAGGCTAATTTTGTAATTTCGAGCGATCTTATTCTTAAGTTTCAAATGCTCGTGATTTGTTTGCAAACATAAATCGATTAAAATATCTGTGTCTTCATAAAGGCAATGTAAACATATTTGTAACTTCGAAAACAGCTATATTCACTCTTACACTAAATTGAAAGGGGAAATGCAAATTTATATTGAAAGTCGTTTTATATTGAAATAAGTTCTTCTCTTTATCTACCTTTAATGCTGTTTTCCTTCCTTTTAATGTCATTAATTTCAATGTTTTCCTTCCTTTTTAAAGCAAAACTTGAGGGTCTCTGACATCAAAAGAAAAATATATCCCTCGATCTCATTTTGCTTCAAACACAATAGGTTGAGAACCACTTTGCTTTAATAGCTTTCTTGCGAGATAGCATAGTTTAAATTTTATTTATTTATTTAAATTATGGGGGGGAGCAATTTTTAATACAATGTTTCCATTAAAAGTGCCCAGCCAAAATTCCAAATAACTTCTGTTAAAGAATCAAAAACCGATAAATGAATAAATTTATTTATTCCTATGTGCTTATAAATTTATTCATCCGTAAATTCTAACATAAACTGACAGAAAGGCAACAACGGATATTAACAATATAAAATCGACCGTTACGAGATTCCTTCCCCAATTTTTCCGCTTAGTTTAAATATGCTTGATTTGAACTATGAACCATAATATGGTTGAAACCACACGGAAGAGCTCGCCACGCGAACAAAATTCAATAGTCTGTGTACAGAAAGCAACGAAAAATCTGAAAGATAGAAATCAGTGCAGAAAAAATATTAGCCAAAATAGGCCCTTAGCGTAAAAAAAATGTCGAATCACAGTTAAACAAGAGAATAGGTTGAAATTGAAGTAAACTTTCAGAATCTAATTGTGGTAATCTGACTGATGTGTGCATTTTGCCATTTTATTTTATTATAAATAAGAATTAACATCAGTAAAATTTTGCTTCTATTAAGAGGGAATTGGAATGTGATCTGTCTAGCATATTTCAGAGTTTACTGTGTCGAGAAAATAGCTGATAAAAAAACAAGGTTTGCGTTTTTTAAAAGTCAGCGCCAATCATTCAAGACCAAATTGAAAAAGAATTATCATAGGAGAAAAGTATTGCATATACATTACAGCCGCTATCATTTCACGGATTACATGACCTACTACTTCAAACGAATCAGGCAAGCATAGAAATTCACCGGAAATCTTAAACAGAATGATAAATAAACCTTACAGAATACTATAATTTAATGATTGCTCATACATGCCTTAGAAGAGAATTTAAGTATACTCGTCCAGTATAAAAAAATGTTTTTATTTTCTGCTCTTTCCCTCTTTTGCCCCCTTTCGTTCCACTTCACTATTTCTAAAATGCAGACTCTTTTACAAGTGAAAAGTAGAAGAGAGAAAACAAAAGGATTTTCAAAGGAAATGGATTTTTTAGAAAGCAATGTTTAGTGAACATTTCGTTGGGGTTTGAAAACTTTTTTTAAAAAGGTTTTGAAGGAGTAGGTAGGTATTTTAAGTAACGTAACACTGGAGCAACACAACGGGTTATTGGTGACAGTCCGGGATCAATCCCAAATGGAAAGATCCGATGATTTTGAAAGAGGGTTTCAGGAAAACACTGCGAGGAAAACCTAGATTTTAATGATAAATCGACAATAACCGAGTTCTTTGACGCAATTAGATGAAGCATCCAATTAATTGTGTGTGTATTATAACCAATTCTTTCTTCGGAGAATTCGAGAAATTAGACTCCGTAACTGAATACAAATTATTTATAGATTGATACCAAGATACACTAAATTTAATGGAACGATAACTTTTAACGATACATCTCGAAAGTCATCAATACATTACTATACCATTAATATTTTCGCGGTAACAATTTGAATTCAAATCCCTAAGGCAAAAATTTCTACTTGATCTAACAGAATTTTGAGACTCGATAATCATTGACTTGAAGAATATTGAATGAACGATTACAATTCAGAAGAAATACCAATTGGCAGTTTCAACACAATATGAAGCCTTTTAAATTATCTTCTAACACCTCTCTTACAGTATCAGCTTGAGTATTGAGTTACAAATTGTATGGAAGTAGCGACATATTCTGATATGAATCATTTCAAAATATTCGCAATCCAATTTTAAACATATAACTAAACTTTTCGGAAGCGTTTAAGAAAAATCAACATTGCCTTTGTCAAATAATTAATTTATTATAAGTTCAAAATGCATAGCTATGAATTATAATTTTAGAATTACAATTTTTTCATGAATGGCTATTTCATTTGCAACTTTTAAATTTTAAGCCCTCTCAGGGGCGATGAGACATCTGGCGAGGCGTCCCATTTCCTTTAAATGTTTAGGGTTAGATAATAAATATTCTAAAGAAATAAATCTTATACAATTTAGGTTGTTTCACCATTCTTAAGGCACAATGGATGAAGTTCGCTGATATAAAGTGTGATAGTCTTTCTAGTGTCTAAAGTGTGATAGTCTTTTCACACGTAGTTTGTTCCTACTTTAAAAAAAATTAGCAGAATGCCCTTCAAAGAGTTGAGAGGTCTGTCAGCATCTATCTATTCCATGTTATAAAACTCAGTCCACGACACACTTCCTGTTAAGTATTTGTACGAGCTCATTTCATTGCTTGGGAATAAGTACAGTACAGCAAACACATCCCGTCAGCTGAGTCATGTCGAACAGAGCAGTTAATTTTCTCTGATGAAGTACGCAGGCAGCTGTCTAAGCGAGTAATCCTCAATCATTTTTCTAAATTAAAACGGGAATGGAAATAAGCTTTTGCATTACCTTTTATTAGGAGTTCCAGTTCATGGTTCTGCGCAATTGATAGGGATGTGTGTCGACAGCTTTGTACCTGCCAAAAGGTGTCAGAACTGATAACGAGCTTCATGTCCACAGAGCACGATGAGTTTGTGAAGTGTCATCTATTGTGTTCATTTACAATAAGGTAGTTACCACTATGGAAATGTTTATGAGTTATAAATAATATGACTCTTGTGTGGTATGTTAATTCAATATATGGTCTCTACTCCGGATGATGCTAATCATGGCAAACATTAAACTTATGGTTTTGGATATCTTTTCAAACATAAGCAGATAGTTTTGAAAATGAATCACAGAATAAGAGTTCTTGAAGAAATGAAAATAACTATTAAATAAAATTCCGGTTGTATGTCAACATAAAAATTCATGAATGTTCATTAAGAAATTCAATAAATAATGACAGGGCAATGAATTTATTTAATTCCAAAAATTGTGATTTGTTAAAAACTCAATATTTATGTAGTACTTGTTATTAATTTTGTTTTACATGGAACAGGATTAAAAAATACATATTTCATTGAATAATATATTTTGTTGTGTTGATGCCTGTCATTCATCTTCAAGTGGGGGTGCAGTCCCTCCAACTAATAAAACTTTGAACTTGCTTTTATGGTGCAAGGGCCATACTTAGCCATGCAAGCTGCCCTAAATAATGTCAAGAAATCCAAAGTAATACGGATATTGGAAAAGTCTCCAAGGTGTTTTCACAATGAATCCCAACAAGTGTAAACACGACTCGATTTCCTCAGGATGTAGGAACTACTTAAGCATTAACAGCCAATTGTGGCGACTTGGCATGCTCCCCTTCGTAGGATCTGCCGCGGCGCCAATGGTTCGCCGCAGTCCCCTTGCAAGGTGAGCAGTAAACGAACTTTAGGACGCTTGGTTTCGTCACCCCTTCTTTCCCTTTTAGGTGCGCTTCAGTTTTGACCTTGTCAGTGATAATGGATTGGGCAGAAAATTATTAAAACTCATTTAAAGTTTATCAAGAAAAAGAGTTGTACCAAACATCAAGGCCCCCACCCGGGAAAGGGAGAAAGTTTTTATATGTTTTCTGTTTAAAACGTTAAATCTTCATAACAGTATTTATAAACATAAAGCTGGGTAACAAAAATTGTAGTGACCAATGATGATAACAAACTTATCATTGGTATCCTGCTAATCTTGCTGGACTTTCCCTTCAGTTTGGTGGTCCCAGATCATTGCTTTGGCAAGACTCAGAAGTAGGCACACCAAAAGTATGCTTTTCGAGCACAGAGACAGTTTTTCCATCCTGCCGCACTGACAATTCCCTCTCATATCTTTGACTACAAAAGTGCTTTGGATTTATTGGTGGAAGATCAAAAGGAGGCAGCTTCTCTCCTGCTCAGGTGACAGGATATTATGAACAGGATTTAATATTTTCGAGACAGGGAGGATAAAGAACAACATGAATGTGCAGAGTAGAGAAAAATGTATATACATTGTGCAAGTTAAATAATGAGAGCTTGAAATACTTATTGATATATGAGGAGACCGTCATCTAATCTGGTACTGTAGTGATATTTGGGGATATCTGCCAAACCTAGCCAGGAGATTTGTGAAATCAAAACGCTTTAAAACGTTGGTTGGTTTACTGGATTTTATGGCACAAGGGCCATATTTGGAGATGCTGCAACAAACACGAGATAGGCAATGCCAAGTAATGGGCATACACACACAAGGAAAGTTTTGCTGAAAGAGGAGACAGAAATACACCCAGTGAGGAATCGAACCCGCACCGCCTACAACTCACAGGTTGCTAGAGCAATGGGCATACCCACTGAGCCACGAAGGCCCCCTTAGAAACATTGGAATGGATACAACACATACTATGCTATGCAGTGCTTTTATTCCGATAAATTGGAAACAATTGTGAATATATTCCTTGCAAATTCGGCCTATCGATTCTAAACTGTCACAGGTGGTAAAGGTCTAAAATGCTATTTTTTATGTTTATGTGGAGGTTCATCTTAACACTGCAAAATCAATGAAGTTTTGAAGTTTGAAAAGTGTAATGTAATAATAAACTACACTGAAATAAATAAAATGAAAATCAATATTAGTTCTATATCAACTGGGCGAGTCCATAAAAACTGTTAAACTGAATTAGACTGTAGCCTATGGAAGAAAAATTTTGAGATTTTTTTTGCTAATACTTGCATTTATTAATATAAAATATTTTTAACGTACTGAATAACAAAATACTAGTTATTGGTCATTATTCATTAAGGCTTAGCAAAAGAGTTAGATCAAGTCCATGAGTCCGAAGACGCTCAAAAAGTCCAACTAGACCAGGACTTCCACAGAGATCCTCCTTTGAAAGACCAAAATAGTCCAGACTTTGAGGCTTGTAGTCACGGCCGTTCCTGAATGGTGTGCTGGGCTTGCTCTTGCACGTAGTCAGAAAAAGAGGGTAGCCGATAGAATTCTTATGCCTCCAACTTTAAATAAACATATCCAAGAATAAATTTGTGACGTTATATTTGTAATTATTTGGTCTCTGTTCGTTCTTTTCACGATTGTGGTAAAATGTACTTTAAAAAATATGCATATTTTGTTCTAAATTTACATTAGTGTAACCAAAAAGCACTCAAGCGCAGGGATGTTTTGAGGAAGAGTCCACATAGCTCGAATCCTTCACGAAGTGGTTTTGGAATTCAAAAGCTATCAAAAACACATGATGAAGCTATCAGATAATATCGAAGTTTCGTACATTACTGGTCAATATAATTCTGAATTCGTCAATAGTTTGAAAACAGTAACAAAATCATTAAACGCAATGTTCGTTTTCGTGCTTTCAGGAAATCGGAGAAAGATGATCATCCGAAATTATTTTCTGAATGCGCGCTTGGATGAAGGGCTTTCTTTTAGGAAATCGAATGTATTTGAGAAAGGGGCGGGATTCTAGTGTTTGCACGTGGGTTGCTCATACTTTCAGGTTATTAGATAGGTAGTTGAATTTAATTCGCATTGGAGCAACACAAAGAGCTATTGGCGACGGTCTGGAATCAATCCCGGAGGGAAAGATCCCAGGATAACACCTCGTAATTTTAACCTACGATCAGATGACGAGGTCAACACCTGAGCTGGCACTCCACACTATGTTAACGTGAGGATATTTGAGGCCACGATAGATTTAACGTGAACCAGTCCCCATGTACACGACTACCTTTGATTGGATCGATTTTCGAACTCGCAACTCATACCTTAGGAACTTATATGCTCATAGTTTTTGTTCATTTCAATAGCTTCTAATAAAAACCAGAGGTTCCAAAGGGTAGTTTAACTGCACACGTTGTGTGACGCACGCTTCTCAGTTTATGATCAAATCATGTGGTTTTTCAGTTAGGTCTCGTGAGGTTGTGAAGTTACATCTTAAGTTAGAGTCTCATGAGGTTGTGAAGTTATATCTTAAGTTAGTGTCTCATGAGGTTGTGAAGTTACATCTTAAGTTGGTGTCTCATGATCTAAGGCAAGTCTCCGTGAGACATTGAAAACAAAATCACATTCAGGCAACTTTCTAGTGAATACCGGGTAATAATTCGCTTTTGCTCGAACAGATATGATTTTAAAAGGCCAATTTTTATAATCGGCAATGCGAAATAAATGCATTCAACGTGTCACTGACTATGAAATTACGAGATTTCATGAAGATTATTTTTAGTAGATTAATTAAAATTTTACTCACATTATTCAAGCTTTTATTGAAAGATTGTCCAATTTAATATATTCTCCTTCATTTTTTCGACAGTCCAGTGTGAGCCTCGATCTTCTCGATGATTTTGTTTATTGTCAATAGTTCTTCAGTATTTTAGTTTTGCAAATGCCATAAGTCCTTGTTTACACAGTCAATCCAGCTGTGGTCTTCGAGGCCTAACTCCAATCCGCCTGCCAGAATTTTTTGTATTCTTGGGGCATTCGAATGATATGCCCACCTCATCACATTTCTGCATTTTTATATGCTTAACAATATCTGGCTTTTAGTATAGATGGTATAACTCGAAATTAATCCTACTTCGCCAGATTCCATTTGTCTGTATGCCACCAAATATGTGTCTTAAAATCTTTCTCTCAAGGGTCTGCAGAGCATTTTCGATACTCAATGTCATAGTCCAATTTAATATAAGTTTGTTATTAATCTTCCATAGGCCATAGAAGTATAAAATTGTATAGATTTCCTTCGTTACCTATGTTCAAGAAATATGAGAAGCAGTCGGTGTCGGAGTGTCAATTTGTTTATCCTCAGACACCTCGTCACTTTCTGCCTCCTCCCGAAATAACCCTATTTTTAGCTGAATAGTCAGAGAAAATGCAAAATATATAAGCTTTATTCTTTTAACCTTGATCGTTTTTTGTTCATTTGTTTCAAAACCTGAAATCTAGTTCAAGAAGCATATTTGTAATCGTGTAATGTTAAAACCACAAAAGCTTAAATAATTTTGATAGTAAAACTAGGAGTTGTTTCTAGACGTTATCATCGAAAATTTTGAATTTATACAAGCTCTGTGTTGACTTGATTTACCGGCGATTTTACAAAGATATTGCATTGTCTAGATCTCTTCCTAGGGATCACAAAGTGTCTGATTTTAGTAACTGATGATTGTACAAGTATTAAAGGAAGTCACTGCAATGGAATAAGAACCGAATCTACCCATCATCCGAAACCGAATCCATAACAGAAATCAATATTTTTGGTACAAAAGGAAACGAAACTGCGTATCTGTAGCCTAGAATAGAGTGGCTCATTAGCAATGATATTAATTATTCAGGCGATTCTGCAAAGATATTGCGGTGGTTTAAACCAGTTCATGGAGATATGATAACAAGCGACTGATTTTAGTTATAGGTGATTTAATAAAAGGAAGCACAATGAAAGTGAATCTACCCAGCATCCGAAACTAAATCTATAACAGAAATCAATATTTTTCGTACAGAAGGAAAAGAAAATGAAATTTTAACCTTAATAGAGCAGTTCATTAGTCTTATTATACAGGCGATTCTACAAAGATATTGAATCAGTTCCTGGGGATTTGATCGTCATCTGACAGTGGCTCAAAATTATAAGGTTTTATTCTCGAATCTTTCCCTTCGGAATTAATCCCGGACCGTCGCCAATATCACGTTTCCAGTGTATGTGTAAATTAAATTTCCAGCCTACCTGAAGATTTGATAATAAAGCTGTTGATTTTAGTTATTGGTAATTTAATAAAGAAAGCACCGTCATATGAAATTGCATGTATCCAGCATCCGAAGCTAAATCCATAACAGAAATTAATATATTTGGCACAAAAGGAAATGAAAATGAAACTGCTCGTCCCGAGCGGCTTACTAGGGGCAGTGTTGACTTCACAGGCGATTCTACCAAGATACTGCATTGATTTGAAACAGTTCCTGGGGATTCATTGATAAAGTGGTTGATTTTAATTGTTGGTGATTCGATAAAGGAAGGCACACATTGATGAAATTGAATCTTTTCAGCATCCGAAACTAAATCAATAACATAAATCAATATTTTTGGTACAGAAGGGGAAATGAAAATTAAACTGTTCGTTCCTCAACAATTGAAAGAAGCTGTTTGTAGAGGCGATGCTGACTTCACAGGCGATTCTACCAAGATACTGCATTGATTTGAAACAGTTCCTGGGGATTCATTGATAAAGTGGTTGATTTTAATTGTTGGTGATTCGATAAAGGAAGGCACACATTGATGAAATTGAATCTTTTCAGCATCCGAAACTAAATCAATAACATAAATCAATATTTTTGGTACAGAAGGGGAAATGAAAATTAAACTGTTCGTTCCTCAACAATTGAAAGAAGCTGTTTGTAGAGGCGATGCTGACTTCACAGGCGATTCTACCAAGATACTGCATTGATTTGAAACAGTTCCTGGGGATTCATTGATAAAGTGGTTGATTTTAATTGTTGGTGATTCGATAAAGGAAGGCACACATTGATGAAATTGAATCTTTTCAGCATCCGAAACTAAATCAATAACATAAATCAATATTTTTGGTACAGAAGGGGAAATGAAAATTAAACTGTTCGTTCCTCAACAATTGAAAGAAGCTGTTTGTAGAGGCGATGCTGACTTCACAGGCGATTCTACCAAGATACTGCATTGATTTGAAACAGTTCCTGGGGATTCATTGATAAAGTGGTTGATTTTAATTGTTGGTGATTCGATAAAGGAAGGCACACATTGATGAAATTGAATCTTTTCAGCATCCGAAACTAAATCAATAACATAAATCAATATTTTTGGTACAGAAGGGGAAATGAAAATTAAACTGTTCGTTCCTCAACAATTGAAAGAAGCTGTTTGTAGAGGCGATGCTGACTTCACAGGCGATTCTACCAAGATACTGCATTGATTTGAAACAGTTCCTGGGGATTCATTGATAAAGTGGTTGATTTTAATTGTTGGTGATTCGATAAAGGAAGGCACACATTGATGAAATTGAATCTTTTCAGCATCCGAAACTAAATCAATAACATAAATCAATATTTTTGGTACAGAAGGGGAAATGAAAATTAAACTGTTCGTTCCTCAACAATTGAAAGAAGCTGTTTGTAGAGGCGATGCTGACTTCACAGGCGATTCTACCAAGATACTGCATTGATTTGAAACAGTTCCTGGGGATTCATTGATAAAGTGGTTGATTTTAATTGTTGGTGATTCGATAAAGGAAGGCACACATTGATGAAATTGAATCTTTTCAGCATCCGAAACTAAATCAATAACATAAATCAATATTTTTGGTACAGAAGGGGAAATGAAAATTAAACTGTTCGTTCCTCAACAATTGAAAGAAGCTGTTTGTAGAGGCGATGCTGACTTCACAGGCGATTCTACCAAGATACTGCATTGATTTGAAACAGTTCCTGGGGATTCATTGATAAAGTGGTTGATTTTAATTGTTGGTGATTCGATAAAGGAAGGCACACATTGATGAAATTGAATCTTTTCAGCATCCGAAACTAAATCAATAACATAAATCAATATTTTTGGTACAGAAGGGGAAATGAAAATTAAACTGTTCGTTCCTCAACAATTGAAAGAAGCTGTTTGTAGAGGCGATGCTGACTTCACAGGCGATTCTACCAAGATACTGCATTGATTTGAAACAGTTCCTGGGGATTCATTGATAAAGTGGTTGATTTTAATTGTTGGTGATTCGATAAAGGAAGGCACACATTGATGAAATTGAATCTTTTCAGCATCCGAAACTAAATCAATAACATAAATCAATATTTTTGGTACAGAAGGGGAAATGAAAATTAAACTGTTCGTTCCTCAACAATTGAAAGAAGCTGTTTGTAGAGGCGATGCTGACTTCACAGGCGATTCTACCAAGATACTGCATTGATTTGAAACAGTTCCTGGGGATTCATTGATAAAGTGGTTGATTTTAATTGTTGGTGATTCGATAAAGGAAGGCACACATTGATGAAATTGAATCTTTTCAGCATCCGAAACTAAATCAATAACATAAATCAATATTTTTGGTACAGAAGGGGAAATGAAAATTAAACTGTTCGTTCCTCAACAATTGAAAGAAGCTGTTTGTAGAGGCGATGCTGACTTCACAGGCGATTCTACCAAGATACTGCATTGATTTGAAACAGTTCCTGGGGATTCATTGATAAAGTGGTTGATTTTAATTGTTGGTGATTCGATAAAGGAAGGCACACATTGATGAAATTGAATCTTTTCAGCATCCGAAACTAAATCAATAACATAAATCAATATTTTTGGTACAGAAGGGGAAATGAAAATTAAACTGTTCGTTCCTCAACAATTGAAAGAAGCTGTTTGTAGAGGCGATGTTGACTTCACAGGCGATTCTACCAAGATACTGCATTGATTTGAAACAGTTCCTGGGGATTCATTGATAAAGTGGTTGATTTTAATTGTTGGTGATTCGATAAAGGAAGGCACACATTGATGAAATTGAATCTTTTCAGCATCCGAAACTAAATCAATAACATAAATCAATATTTTTGGTACAGAAGGGGAAATGAAAATTAAACTGTTCGTTCCTCAACAATTGAAAGAAGCTGTTTGTAGAGGCGATGCTGACTTCACAGGCGATTCTACCAAGATACTGCATTGATTTGAAACAGTTCCTGAGGATTTATTGATAAAGTGGTTGATTTTAATTGTTGGTGATTCGATAAAGGAAGGCACACATTGATAAAATTGAATCTTTTTAGCATCCGAAACTAAATCAATAACATAAATCAATATTTTTGGTACAGAAGGGGAAATGAAAATTAAACTGTTCGTTCCTCAACAATTGAAAGAAGCTGTTTGTAGAGGCGATGTTGACTTCAGAGATGTTGAATTGACATGAGTCAGTTCCTGGATATTTGATAACAAAGCTGCTATTTTTGTTATTAGTGATTTAATAAAGGAAAGCACCGTAATGAAACTGATTCTACCCAGCATCCGAAACTAAATCCATAACATAAATCAATATTTTTGGTACAGAAGGAAACGAAAATGAAACTGCTCGTCCTGTAACCTTCAAAAGAGCGGGCGATTCCTAGTCTTGGAATTCATGCCGATAGGAACACCCATCTAACGGTATCGAATCTGCAATCATTCGAATGGCATGATTAAGCGAAGGAGCAGCAGGGAGGGAGACAAAGAATCGGAAACGGCCCAATCTGCGACTGGGACGGTGGGGGCGGATCGCGTGGCAGGCGGGGCCAAGCGCCGACGTCACGGCCAATCGGAGCTTCCCGCGGCGGCCGTCCGAAGGGGTCGCAGCCACTGGTCCGTAGTAGAAGTCCCGGTGTCGAAGGATTCGGGTGTCTGGTGAGGTTTGGATTACTAACGTTACCTTCCCCGCTCTTGTGTGAAAGAACTTACTACCAGAGAGATTTCCGCTGAGGACAAAAAAAAGAGGATTACGACACCTGAGGATTTCTTTTCTGAGCAGGTAAGTCGGTTTACTTCACTCCTCTCTGTTTTTGGGACTTGAAGATGATGATATGTTGTTTCTGTTGAGGCTGAGTGCAGTAGCATAACCATTGTTTGGGTTACTAGCGATGGTTTGAGGTTGTTTCGGTTTTCGAAATCAGAACTCAAAATTTTATTGTGACGCATTTCGCATTGTTATATAGAATCAACTCTCCAATATTTTATCTACAGCACAATTTCTTGTTATGCATCCTTGCGTTTGTGTCAGGTATTGTTTGTTGACAAGCAGTATAAACAAGTTTTGACCTGCACTTTTGACATGTTAAGAGAATGCATCATATTCGATAAAAATTTAGTTTTGTTGATACAGTTCATTATATTAGCTATATAGGGGCAGAATATGTGAGGTGGTTCCCTTAGGATAAAGTTGATGTTGTCCGTCTTGTGTTTGGAGCAGCATGGCTAAATATGTCCCTTGCACCATAAAACTCAATCAACCAATCCTAAGGATAGAGCAAACGGCCAAATAACTCAAATCACACAAGTGCCAGGATGGAAAGTTGAGTTTTAATTCATACGTCACCTTTCATTGCTATAAGTTTTCAAGAATTCTATTCAAAACCATGTATGTAATGCCTATGATGTAAATATAAGCATAAATTAATAGCTAATATATTGTGTGATTAAAACTATATTTCTTTACGCGGTTTGGAACTTCAAAATGATAAAAAAGTTGTTCTTTAAAAAACCTGATAATTGACAAATTTCTCACAAGTTATTTTGTGAATAAATGTAAGGGGGAGGACATCGGTCTTTTTAATTTAAAAAAAAGAAATTTTTTAAAGATTCGGTCTATTTAATTTATTTCACGAACTGTATTCCATAAACAACCAAAATGATAATCATCTTACCTTCGTCTTTAATGAATACTACTATAGCTTGAATGAACAGACAATTTCTCGCAGTTGCTGTAATTCTTTGGGATTTTGAACGAATTTGAGTATTTATAAGAGACAAATTAATTGAACTTAGAATTTGTTTCATAAAACCATGTCTTTAAGGCTTCGGTCCAAATAACTCTCTCAGGTGTTGACCTCATCATCCGACCGTTCAAAATTATGAGGTGTTGTCCTTGGTTCTTTCCCTTCAGGATTGATCCCGGACCATCGCCAATAGCCCGTTGTGTTTGCTCCAGTGCGGTGTTAATTCAACTATCTACCTACCAAATAACTCGCGGGTAGCAAAAAATAATAGTCGAGTACAAAATAAGCTTCAGATAGCAATAATCTATTTGATTGGTACATTTTAAAACAAATAAAAAGCTGTATTCCAACTTTGGAAAATTGTATAGATAATTTAAAACTTTCGAATTCAGATTTGAATCAACGAGTGACTAAGAACTAAAATTGGTAGTTAAATCATTAATCTAAGAAGTTTTACGTTTTTATTCAGGGACACACACCGGAGAAAATCTAGCAACATTAAAAGCACAGCATTTGCAATTTATTTATGCTGGTTTACATAGAATGTAACCCTCTCAATTACATAACAATCATGTTTGTATAATTTATTCCAATTGATTGCGTGAGTTCTGTACTGCTGTGCGTCAAGAAGACGATAACCTCCAAGTTTATCGTTTTGGGTGCTACATTCTGCGCATGTAAATGTCTGATACCTTATAACCCTAGAAATAATTATAGCACTCTCAATGAATGATCATATTGTTATATATGTGAGAGTGTGTTAAGTATGTGCAACCAAAATGACAAACTAGGAGAAACCACCTTTATGATTATCACGGCAGTATATTCGCCTTTACTTAGTTTCATTCAACTTAAGTTAGTTTCATATTTAGTGCAGTTGCATCCGGGTGAAGGAATTCGTACATGAATACAGTAAATGGAGGGGGAAGAGTAGAGAGAGGGATCGATTGACCATCCTTTGGGAAAGTCTTTGGTCAAGGTCCGTTAGCTACGCGTGGTCTATTGTACTCAACGATGCGATTCGTACCTCCTCCGAAATAAATCGCGAGATAAAAACAAACACACACCTTATTGACGACCACTCGCTTGACCGATTCTATCCGATGCACCAGCGATGCTCTCAGACATGAATGGACTCTGCTACTCCTGTTCCGCCTTCTGCCCGTCCAGTTTTTGAATACTCACGTGTTGTGCACTGTCAATATACTTTTACTGTAGTATATACTAAAATGTACTTATACTGCCCTGCGTACACATACTATAATCAATTAGGCAGAACTCTAAGTTTGGTCATTGGTGATATAAGTTGTAAACGTACTGCGTATAATCCATGAATCAACTGCTGATTGCGTGCTCTTCCTGGTTTTAGCGATATGTACAGGTTTTCGTATCCCGTTGAGACATTATACTCGTATATACTGTAATACATTCATACTGAAGTGCATATACATATAGTCAATAAGGTAGTTCTCCGTTTGGCCACTGGGATAGAGGTTATAAACGTGTTGCGAAAAATCTTTCAGTCAACTGTTGATGACTTGCTCTTACTATTATCCAGCGATATGAGCAGATTTTCTTGTCCCGTTGAGATATATTTTTCCTAATATGCTGAAGTTTTTGAATACGAACGTTGTGTTGGAATATACTCATACGCGTGCACACACGTACTATAGTCAAGAAGGCAGTCTTCAAGTTTGGTCATTATGGATATAGGTTGTAATACTGTTTTCCTAGCCATATTTGCAGATTCTTTTATACCATTGAGTCATTATAATAGGTGAAACACTCGATTGGTGGATTAATTTTTAGGAATTTAACCACACAATTAGTATAGTGCAATATCTTGAAGTTTTGGCTTTATGCTAACTGTTGTCAACATGCTACAACAAATATCCTTGTAATATAAGTATCTTTTCTACGCATGGTTTATTTTTTAGCGTTATGAAATGCAAATACATCATCTCTAAGTATCCATGATTAACAGTGCTATGATAAGTTACACTTTTCTATAGCTTCATTATTAGATACTTATACTACAAGCATTCTGCCAGTCGAGACTTCGTTCTTAACCTTGAGAGAATTTACCGATTTAGTGTCTTCCTTGGGGAGTAGATCAGTTTCTTACATGCACAGAATAATTGTTGTGTTTTCTTGATGATAAGATGGTTATTTGGGAATGTGTTTATGCTGTTACTATAAACTCCCACCTATGCTATGGTGTCGATCATGTTCTTTTTACATTTCACATGTTTCAGTGCTATATTCATCCATCCTGGGGTGGTCTTGAAAACGAGGTGGTGTGAGCTTGTGAGAATTAATTGAGGAAATCTATCAGAGAATGCATTGCCGTTATGTGCGATAAAGGCTAAACACACAACATTAGCTGAAAATGAGACTGCCACCCGACCAAAATAGGATTTCCCGCCTTTCAACAAAATTTAATGTATTTGAGGAAATTTTAGTCATTTTAGGGACTGGTGATTTTATCCTAAAATGAAAAATTATAATAGCAATGCATGAGATATCTTTAGAATAAAGTTAAGTTAAAAGACAGGGTACATAATAATCACTTAATCTATAGATTCGCGTAAAAGAATTTTTACTATTTAAAAAAAATAAAAGTAGTAGTTTAAAAATGAAATAAATATACGTAGATGATTATTTTCATTAGACATTCATTCTGAATTCCAACAACGATTTATGGAGTAATTCTGTTGCGATAGGTGTTCTTTAATTTGTTTTTGAGAGAATTTACACTTTAAATTGTTTTTGAAAATATCAGCCAATAACAGAAAATTTAGATCTTACTAAAGACATAAAATTTAACCAATAACCTTTACAATAACTATATAGATTGGTTTAGTTTTAGAAAGAACTACCAAATTGCGATAATTTTAAAACATTGCATTTACTTTCAGAAACGCAAGCATTTGAAATGGAAGGAAAGAGACCATAATAAAAAAAACATTAAAGTGGTAATTACCCAACCATATCTTTAAGAAAATGTGCAAATATTTATCTGTTCAAAAGATATTCTGCTCTTCGCACGTCAAAATTATAATGAATAAGCTAAAGCAATTATGACAATCTAAATCCATTATGGAATGCCTTAAAAACCTTTCCACAACTAAAACCTTAAATAATTATTTAAAATGAGCTTTATCGGATATTTCGGAAACGTTATCCAGTTGTAATTGCTGTAATTATGCAATCACTTGTTACCACAGTGTCTCGTTCCACCAGAAAAACTATCACTGCTTATTTCAATTATTTCCATATTACTTTTCAGATATTTCTACTTAAGAAGTAGTTTTTAATTTTAATCAAGCAATGAATCATATATATGAGGTTTTAGGCATAAATATGTTCTAGATTGTGATATGGTGGTTCCTCATGCACACATCGTTTTAAAACCGATATCCCTTGTTCAAAAGTAATTCGCAGAAAAACATTTTAAATTTAGCTTCTTTAATATAATTATCGAATTAACGGAATTCAAAAGGAATAAGATTTATAGCAGCATTTTCTATACCCACACATACCAACATTTTCATACAGTGGTATTTATTGGTTGTCATATTTTTATTCTTTATTCAGAAAAGATTATCGAGATTTAAAAGAAAAAGAATTTGAACTGTGTGTTTATTTGTATACAGTAGCAAAAATGTAACAACTAACACATTATTAATGAAAACATTAAAGCAGTCTTAACTAGATTATTGGACGAGACGTAACTGACGCGTAATCACATACTGTTCCTTACTCTGCAGCTTTTACGCGATCTAATTTGCGTGTTGTTTTTAAAGTCAGCCTTATTATATTTTATTCTCTTTTGCATTATAAAACTCCTTAAGAGCTGTAGAACAATGGGTAGCGGGATAGGTATAAACAAATGGGAAGCTTGATATGTCATGTGATGGGAGAAGTATTTTAGTCTGAACCGTTTTATACTTATTTCTTTTATTTGCTTGCTATATATCTTTATTTTTATGCTTTATTAGGATTTTTACCATTTAAGCGATGTGAGGTAAAAATAAAAATATTCTCGGAAGTGCGTTTTGTACTTTTTCGACTGATTCTTTACTCTAAAGTTTTAAATTCTTACTGATTTTCTTTATTTTTGCAGATTAAACAATTATCTGTTCGAAGCGTTTCCACAAAATTAGGTCGTGGCTTTATCCGTGCAATTCAGTTTAAAATTTTGACCATTGACCAAAAAGTTCGTGAATAATTTTACGCCAGAGTTTTGAATCTTACATGCTATCAAAATCTTTAAAAAAATATTTATTCTCTTCCTCCATTGAACCGGAAAAATTCAATTGCACCGTCATTTTCTGCAGTTTTGATATCAATCATCCATACTAGGAACATTTCTTCAATCGCATTTGAAGGTTAGTTATTGTTAGTTATTGAGTTTCATATTAGATAAATTTCATAAGGATTCATATTGACTGAAGACATCCTTTTGTCTGTCTTTTCCGTCTTTTGATGTTAGACTTTAAAGCAATTTTCCTGAAATGTCTGAAATAAGCGATGATTAGAAATACTTTAATTTATTGATGTAATAAAATTGCTCCTAGTTCGGTAAATATTTTAAAAAAACCCTTTGTTAAAGTTATTACGATACACGTCGATGATAAAGCTATTACGATACACACGATCAAGATATCTGCAGAGAGCATTCATGTTGGTGGAGTACTTTTAATTAACTTAATATTAAGAATTATTCCAGAGGGCAAGGGATGAAAGAAACTTCTTTATCTGAGTTTATCATTTGAATTTGACATGATCCAATTACTTTACATCTTGTGATAATTTCATCTTTAAATATATTTCGTCCTTGAGAAATATTATTTTATATTACTTACATAAGAGAGGCTTCGTGTGATAAAACAACTATCATTAAGTTAAGATTTCACCGAACATACACACCGATTTAACATAAAATTGAATATTAAGTTGAAATTACGTTAAAGAGTTCGTTTTCACCGAGCAAGATAGATCCTGCTTAGAAATTTATTTTTTCTTATTTCGATCCCCCGAAGAAAACTAATGCTTTCACTCGTTCATAAGCAATATTACTATGCCAAATATTTTTAACTATTTAACTCATTACCTGTGTTTGTTTGTTTCATGTATGAATAAATAACAAACGGAATTTTAAACTGACAAAGCTTTCTTTATTTTGAAAATTACGAAGTTTCGTTAAGTTTTAAAAATTATAGTCAAATCCATATTCATCCGCGTTTTAACCTCTTCATACCTGGAGTACCCGTCTGGGTTACATTAAAAAATTATAATTTTATATATTTTTTATTTAAAGGTACATAATAATAATTTTATCTGTTGTCCCAGTTCAGCTGCATCTTAATGTTCTGACCCCATAGGAATATCTTTTTCAAAACAATACGATAAAATATCATTTCTGAGTCCCAGCGTACTTTATGGGTCGACGTGGCTCAGTGAGTTTGCCCTCTGCACTAACAACTTATGAGTTCGATTGCTCACTGAGTGCATTTTTCTCTGTGTCAGTAAAGTTTTCCTTGTGTGTGTAAATCCATTTACTTGACGTTGTTCGGCGCAGTTTGGTCAAATAGGCCCTTGCGATATAAAATCCAATTCAATGTACCTTAAAGCGCGAATGAGATAATTTTAGAGGAGGTTTTTCTCGGAACAGAAGAATTTCGTTTTTAAAGATTTAGTTCAGTTTAGTGTTTAACAGCATTGAATGAAATATTTAAGGATAAGGTAAATTCACCTTTTAATTGCAGGTTATAATCATCCAAATATATATATTGCACGTATACTGAATCATTTCGAACATAGATCACTTTCTTACACACGACCATTACAGAATACACTACTTTTTATGCCTGTCCACAGACCTCTTTGGCCTTCGGCACTCCAAGGGGCGAACAGGCGGCTATTTATGAAAGAGCACTATCCATGCGCTTACAAACCGAGATTTGAACCCAGCACCTCAAAGTGCTATAATCACCATACCAGTTAAGCGGTTTGCTTTCTTATGCACAGCCATTACAGAATACATTGTATACTAAAAAGCAATCCCACATTTTTATGTCAAATTACAATGGGAAAAAAATTCGTAAAAATCTTCATGGTTCTTTTCTTGTCAAAACATTGATAAAATAAGCGCAACTCTTACAACGCAAAATAAATTTCGATCACTTTTCGGAAGAGGTAGTCAATATCTTCATAGTGAATCAGAACTGCTCAGTTGGAAAATAGACTTTAAGTGAAAGTAAGGTAATAGTGGCGCTAAAATACCACCATAGAGTCTAGTGCGACTAGTTTCTAATTAAGCAGTCCGCAGACATCCATGATTGACAGCTGTGGTCTTCACGGAGAGTCGAAAACGAGGGACGGGAGGAAACCCTTCGTCGCCCGGAGCTCTTTAAAGTAAACAACAGGTGGCTAGCGACTATGACCATTTCCCGTTGCGAGGGCTGTTTCCCTGCCGACTCCAGCGACGATGCTATCTGGAGAGGGATTACCACAGCGCAAGATTTGCGTTCACGTAAGAGGAAGGAAGAATGAATTCAAGAAATCTCAAATTGTATTTTACCTGGAATAGCAGCACTATTTGTACTAATGTTCTACTGTGCTATACAGTCGACGCTCGAACGAACCCTTATTTTGCGATCCAATAGGATTTTGTGAAGTTTCAACCGATCCCGAATCATGGAACGAGTTCGGAAGAATGAATTCAAGAAATCTCAAATTGTATTTTACCTGAAATAGCAACACTATTTGTACTAATGTTCTACTGTGCTATACAGTCGACGCTCGAACGAACCCTTATTTTGCGATCCAACAGGATTTTGTGAAATTTCAACCAATCCCGAATCATGGAACGAGTTCGGAAGAATTAATTCAAGAAATCTCAAATTGTATTTTACCTGGAATAGCAACACTATTTGTTCTAATGTTCTATTGTGCTATACAGTCGACGCTCGAACGTACCCTTATTTTGCGACCCCACTGGATTTTGTGAAATTTCATCCGATCCCGAATCATGGAACGAGTTCTACCCTGTCAAATATCATAAAAGTTTTAACCGGCCAAGTATCATAGAACAAGTTTTATTTACCCGGTCAAAGTATCATAGAACAAATTTTATCCGGTCAAGGTAACATAGAACAAGTTTTAATTCCCTTTTCACGGATTTTTATTTTAGGCACCACAAATCACTTTTTTTTAGTCCCTTGGAGTTCGTAAAACGGTGCGTAAGCTGTATTTCAATAGTTTACAATATGAATGTCGAAGGTTAGAGCAGAAGTTATATGTATACCAAAATAATTCTGAGTATCCTAAAAAGCTTCAAAGGCTTAAGAATATAAGACTCCCTGATTAAAAGACTATTTAAAAATAAAATTAATACTTTATATAGCATCATAAGCATCCAATTTTGAATATTCCATTGGAGCAAAAGCATGCCTAAGACAACGATTAAATTTATCTCATTGAAATTCCCCAAATATTATCAACATAATTAATAGTTTATAAGGTTGCACGAACCTATCTACATGTTACAGTAAGTAAATTTCTTTATATCTTGCATTAATTGTTTAACTTTTCTTGTATTATTTATGTCTAAACTATTTTTCTGAGTGAAGAAATAAATTAATTTTCTTCCATGTTATTAGATATTAAACAGTCCTTTAACAGTTTACCCCTATATGCAAAACTAGGCAGATTTCTTTCAACACTGTATTAATTTTCCTTTTTAAACTTACATACGAAAGTAAGAGACAAATTCAAAAATTCGTTTGATTTCAGTTTTGTATCCCGTGCCGACGTGAAATAATATTAGACGCTTCAATAAACAATCATCTAGGCTAGCTGATAATTAATCCTCTGAGCTGAAACCTACAGTCCCACCCTTTCATAACTGTCAAACAGTTTTGACCTTCTTGACCATTATAATCTATCATGGGATTATTTCAACCGATGATGTGGTCATTTAGTCATGTGTGTTGAGGGTTAAAATCAACACTACAATATTCAGAAATCTAGTGACGCTCAGAGAGTTGATTCCCACTAAACCAAAATTTACTATCATTTTAAAAGGAATTTCCACCTATCACTATTCAGCTTTCACTTCTAATTATTGAGATACTTTAATAAACGCCATTTCATTGGTTATGACGAGAGCCATCTTTACATTCTCATATAAAATATTTTTCCGGAAGAATTTCACAGCCATTTAAGCTTTAAGTCCACAAATAAGTTCTCACTCATTTATTGCCTAAATGAGATTTGACGGTGATTTTTCGTGTCCGTCACACTTTCTCACCTCGCAAGTGGTGGGTCACGATCGAAATTAAAGACCCGTCACGCAACGTCGCCTTCTCTTCACCGCAACCGCAATCCTTCCCGTCCCTGGAGGATCAGGGATGACGGACGGGAGCACACACACCAAAGAAAGGTACGACAGTACGATATGCATAGGGTGCTGCAGATAACCCTACTATTTTGAAAGAGTTGGCAGCAGGAGAGTAGAGGTTCGTAGGGTCTTTCTCTGCGCGTTTACGATTTTAAAAATAAAAAGTGAATCCAAATGCGGCTTGAACAAAAGCAAGAAAATTTTAAGGGGAACTATATTGTTCTAAACTGAAATTTTAACAAAGGATATAGATATTTCAGATTTACAAACTTAACAATGACAGAAAATTAAAGATTTAATAAAATGAAAAAAATTAATCGCATTATTTTTTTGTCGGATGTTTCATGATTGTATGAGTGGTAGCGGAATGATATGAAAAATTAATTCATACAAAGGACATAAAAAGTAAAGCATGTTTATACATTCAAAAAAAGATCCAATCTGTAATTAAATCCAGCATTGTTGGAAAATGAATCAATTCAAGCTAAAAATAAACACAATTAAATGTATAATTGATGAAAACTACCTGAAACACATCGATGACTAATACACTGATATCAGACTATGAGTATTGTCTAAAAGAAATGAAATGGCAAAATATACAAACATAATAAGCTTAATAATTGTTTGAAGAGTGTTTAAAAAGAAAGAAAAGTTTCTAAAAGTTACAGATATCCGAATGTATTAATAATTTTCCTATTCCTAAAAGTAATTATTCGACATATAATCAGTTCAAGCTACAACACTGACATCGGTTCAAGGTACAACAAGTAACCATTTTTCCTATTTTGTCAAATCTAACAAATGTAAATTAATTATGCTTTTTAAAAACTTAATATTTTAGCTCATAGAGAATGAAATTGCGATGATTATCTACTTTAATTCCTCTTTCTATGTACAATAACAGTAATTCTTTTTCAAATGGAACATCCTAGAAATTTACTCAATACATGTAGAAAAACAAATAAGTTATTTGCACAAGATTTGAAAATCTGAAATGATCACCAACACAGTATATAGCACCACGTGTCACAAATATCTCCAATAACATGCACTTAATATAAATTTCTCCTCTACTTAGCAGAAATATTTAAATAAAAACAAGCATGCATGTGGTCCAAAGTACAATTATTATTCTCGAAAGGGCTTCATGCTTAGTTCCCAGTGTATCATAGTTTATTCAAAGTCTAATGTGATACGCCTCAAAAGATCTCTTATTTATCCTTCTATTTGCCTTTAAACAAATTAGAAAAACTAATGCAGCTATCTCACTTTCATCGATATGGAAAATACTTATTTACTATTCAGAGTGTTTATATTACAAAGTGTTTATAAGTTCAACATGTTTTAGTAGATTTGTAAGGACCCTCCGAAAGAAAAGTATGTGTTTGTAGACTTAAGCTTTCAACGGTCAAAAATTATTTTTAAATAAATATTGAAAAAATGAGTCGTTTCATTGCAACTCTTCAACACGAGCACGTGCAAAAATAAATATTTCGTATTCCTCAATCCTCTTTACTGCTCCTTCCATATAAATAAATGCAAAAGTAATATCTTTAAAAAAAAAGTTTTTAAATAGCTTCGCCTATTGTTTAAGAATGGGGTAAGGGAATAATTCATCGGAAAATGCGACATTTTAGCTTGTCTGACTGTAAACGGGACTAACTCGCTGTGGATATTCACCGTGTCATAAACATCGCAAAGTTGACTGAGTGGGACTCAAACAGATTTTATGTTGACTGAATGAGTAACACGTGTAGACATTGTGGTTCCCCCTATGTAGGTTTACCACCAAATTTTCACCGTGTGCTTCCTAATTCCACTTAATTGGCATCGTTTGAAAACAACGTGAAATTTAGGTGGCGTGTCTCTTTTATCATTACAGACTATTTAGGATTTAAAACCACGTTCGCTCTGATATTTATATCTAGATATTTCAAAATTCTCAAAAAGCATGGTTTTAATACTCATATATTGGCAGTATTAAACTTATATACGGCAAACACTTTCAATTCGTTTTATTGATTAAAGCTCAATGGAAAGTTTTTACTTTATGCTGTGCATACGTCACTCCTATACATGCTAACTTATTTCAATTGTAATTTTACAATATGTTATAGCATTTTGATAAGATTAATGTATTTCGAAAACAGGTATTTTTATTTGAAATTTCAAAGATAAAATGGATTTAATGTTTGTTTTGACTTAAGTGTTATGAATCCAATTTATTATGAGTGTAATTTATTTCGAATGCTTATTATACTCATTCTCGTATTCCAATATTTTTATATGATTATATGTTTTATAAAAGATTAGTTTTCTTGTTTTTCGGCTTGGATAGACTATGCTATAGTATATCAAACAATAAATGGTTTCCTAAACACGATCACGATAACTTTATACCAACACAGTCAACATTATCTGTTCTTGCCGGGAAATCAAAAATTATTTTTACTTCTTAAAACAATCTCATTCTATATCGATGATTTATTAAAAGATATTTTGAGGAAAGGAATGAATAGAAGGATTGTGATTTTTTACTCTTATCAATTATAAATTATATTGAATTATTTTTAGTTTTTAGTTTTCGATCTGATATTTTATGTAACAATTTATTTAGCTAAGAAACTGCGATTAAAATCAACTATGTTTATATCGCATTTAGCATACATTTCAACAGTCCTGAATGAAAATATTATCTCTAAATGTCTTCCGGCGATCAGATTATGATATTGAAGTAATTGAACAAGCTAAATTTACTATATAGTAGTTATGACACAAAAATAATGAACACTCCAAAAACATTTTTAAAGGTAAGAATTCTTCAAACTGCTTCAATTGTTTTCAAACAAATATTCATTGAATGAAAATGTTATGATACTTCGAAGAATAAGAATATTGGGTACTGCTATGACCATCTTCAGGCCCCCTATACCTGCAATCATCCCCAGTACCTGTTCAGAGGATGGACACAAGTACCCGTTTAGATGACAGGCCACTCATTAAAATAAAAATGTGTATTACAAGTACTCCATGTATAATTTGCACAAAAAGGTGCTTCTTTTAGTTTCCATTATACAATTTTAGGGCTCCTGGCATTATAGTAGCAAAGAATTTCTTATTGTTTGAATGAGAATGCGTAATACTTAAAAGTTTAAGATAGCATGACCTCTTGATTAGTGGCTAAACCAAAAAATTTTGGAATTTTGTAAAACTTGAAAATTGCTATCCTGAAAAACTTAAAAAGTGGCTCATCATTATGTTGCTCGAAACCCTTCAATACGATAAACACTATGAAAAGATTTAAAACTTTAAAAATCGTTTCATCGTTTCAGAAAATACATTGCACATTATTGTGCAAAACATACACAAATAAAATTGTTTTCATCTCATTATAGAACAAAAACATTTCATTTTTTTCGGCGGCCCCCGTTGCAATCGGGTACCGGTGACTTCCCCCATGTGGGTACCCTGGCTATCTTCATGAACCTGTATTCTATTCCACTCAGTACACGAATTTAAGAAGACTCATGCTGAAGTAACACTCCTCCAATGCATCTGACGAAGTGTCGCATCGTCTAAAAAGGAACGACAGCTCGAAAAGCAGAACCCACAATATCAGTCGTCGGATGGTAACTCGAGGAAAGCCTGCAGATTGTCGCATAGTGTTCCCCCTTGCGACCTTGTTTCGCGTCGTCACGCAGAAGAAAAAAAGATGACTGGACAATTTGTTGCAAAGACAGATCGTATACACGGTCTTTGTTTTCCTCGTACTCCGCGAAGAAAGTTGGGATTCGTCAACCTGGATTGGGAGTCCACGAACCGTTATCGGTGACGTCAATCTCAGGTGCAGTGGTGCACTTTCTGGAATGTCGGCTGACATGTACACTGGGATGAAGGAGTTCGCGAGTTTGGTTTCTGTCCTCTTTTGTCCCTATCTGTGATTTAGAGAGCAATAGAAAGGACGCTGGTACTGCGTTTTTTGAGAGATGGTGTGTTTGTTGAATAAGTACTCAAGTACGAAACTTTAAAATGAAGTGATATTACTAAGAATATGTGTTTTTAGTCTTACAGAGTCCGGTATTGCGGAATATTTTAATGATTTTATTCAAAATTATTTTATGTTTATCGTGATTTTAATATATTGTTTTAAAACTAGATGCAAAATAATTTCAACTTAAACTTTTGTATTAAGATAGACTAAAGAAAATATAATGATAATCTAAACCACATTAAAAGAATCTAGAAAATACTTTTTGAAGTTGATAAGTGTAGGATATTCGGAGGTATCTCAGTGCACGTGCAAACCTCAACAAGCCGCTCTTCTAAAAGCATTTGAATTTCTAAGTGAATCGTCCTTGTTCTATATTTTTTATATTTTAAATAAAAATTAAGATTAAAAATTTTCATAGGTACATTTTACCTAACACAAATCAAACCTAAAACTATGGACTTAAAAATATTTTCAGAATTTGCCCGTCTCTCGTCTATTGGTTACAAAAGTAATATTTCCGTTTATCTCGTTTTATTTCTAAATCGTTAGTCACATCATTTTCTGAATGTTTTTAAGTTGGCTTCCCAATTTTTCCTGATTACGTGCAAGTACACTCCCAGAATACAACTCATAAACAGCCCTAGATAAGAGTAAATGATGAAATGATTATAAGGACAAGAGATTTTAGAATAAAATATACTTTTTCATTTGTCTGGATAAATCCGATATTTATTTTGTCATAATGATATTCGAATTTATTGAAAAATAATCTAATAAAAACTCTTTTTATATTAATATAGCAAAAATACGGTTCCAAGTAGTTTATCTTGAAATCCATCATGAAAATTCACCAGTGCATGTGATTAATATATTAATTTGCATTAATTTAAAATAACCACTATGAAATACCACAAATTAAAATTATATCCTATTTTATATCTATTGTAATTTTTAATATCTAAAACAGTTTTCATTTCAGTGCCTAACACCTTATGTTAAAAGAAAACATAAGACATAATATAAACATACAAGGTACTATCAAACGCGTACAAAATATAAAACAACGTTTAGAATGTTGCAGTTTATTTTACATGAAACATAAATTTGCAAAAAGTATATATATATATTTATTTATAGTCACAGTTCTCTTTTTCCTGATAAAAAATTACTGTTTGACCAACATAAAAATTCAGTCACGCAGAAATCTGTAATAATAGAAATAAAGCACATTCTAATATTACAGCTTATCCGTGTAACTTATTCATAGGTTGGGAATGAACCTATAAGTCAAGAAATTAATAATAAAGCGCATTTATATACCGAGTATGTTGAACTTTAATGAGACTAATCTGTACTTGGGGAAGATTGTTATACTCGCGAGCATTTCCCTTGTAGTTGTTTCATTTTTAATGCCTCGAGATATTGGTTTCCAGGGGCGTGGGCTATGAGGAATACCAGTACATGCTATTACTAGTGCTAATTTATTAAAGGGCAGGAAACGCGTTCAATGTGATAGGGACATATGTCAGAGAATGTGCGACTGGTTAAAACAACTTTGCAGATCTCAGTTGAAGAATTAGGAAGCAAGAAGTTCAAACTTCTGCTTGCCTTTAGATACAATTATCTCTAAAGTTTTTGATGATGCGAATTATTCTAAAGATCAACAATCTGTTTGATTTTTGACGCCTCGAATTAATGGGAAATGGGGTTGAGTTTCATTTTAATCCGTAATTAGTGATTCTAATGAGAAAAGAATACCTTGTGGCATACTGAAAACGTTTTGATAGATCATGCTTGTGTGCTAATGCATAGTGATATGCCAAGATCTGAATTTTTCAGAAACCTCAAATATAAGGGGTAAATCTACATATGAACATAGTGCATATGTTGTGTGAATTTGAGATTCAACACCTGTAGCTCAGACTGAATATATGTTGAAAAGAAAACTTAACTAGCCGAAATCGTAACACTTTTTATAACTATAATTGCATATAAGATTAATCATAGAAGTCTAATAAAAGGATGATATTTGTTTCAATGAATTTATCATAAATATCTAACTACATAGTGATATAAATAGATGTAGTATTGCAATATTGTCAAAAAATATTGCATAAATACATATACAAATTTTATTAATTCGTTTGGAAATCAGGTCATTACCCAAAAAGCACTAAATATGCTCGAAAAAAGACCAGCAAAATATGTTTTTATAGTCATTTATCTAAAGGTCAATAATTGTTATTAATTAGTTTCGTTAAAACATTCTTACTTTTCGAGGGGTGAACTTTTTGTGATAAAGTGAGGGGAAATGATCGATTCCTTTCTCTAATGATCTACAAAATGTCGGAGTATATGTTCGTTGACCTTAGGTTTAAATTCGTCTCACTAATTTGTAAGGTGACGAGATGCAAACACTCAAATGGGACTATGATATCTCGGTGGGAATCGCATGACCATTAAAGCTAGTTCTTGAGTATTTGCGCTGTTCATCGAGGTGATTTACCGTAAGGTTTCACAAATCAAATGATCTTCACTGTTTTTACGTACAACAAAAAGTTCGTGTTCATTGAATACATTAACTAAATTAAACCTTACGAGCAGTAAATTTTTGTTCAATTGCACATTCAAAAATTTGAGGTAGAATTTAAACCACACCGACATTTTTATTCCATATATCTGAACTTAAAAGGGATACTCACCGAGTGTAGCATCCAGTTTGAGAAACTATATTTTTGAGAACTACTCCCAAGAGAATAATACAGCACTTGCTCTAGAAATGCTTTATTCGCCATCAAAAATGTAGTTGGAATGGTCTTAAGGAGTTAGAATTGACACTTCTTTAAGAGGGGGTAGAAGAGTTACCTGCGTGGAACAACTTATTTGGAGATGTTATGACATTGGACAAAACTTCCTTCTTCTCTGTCAGGATCTCCCTCATAACTTAATTGAGAGTTTTCAAAAAATATAGACAGTTTCTCAAACTAGATTTTACAATCTAAATCGATTGGGACTTGTAAAGAGTGTTTCCGCTTCTTGGTTTCTAATAGCCATTCAAACAACGCCTCTTGTCTGTACTTTCAGGTTGGAAAGGATGCGCATGTGAGGTAGAGGAGTGGAGAATCGGATGCGGATGCAAGAGGATATGTACGCTGACATGACTGGGGTGATGATGACCAACCTGGTCTCGTCATCCCCCGGTCAGCAGGTGGACCACCAGGACATGGATGGCAAGAAGAAGCGTAAGTACCCATTTCATTTCAGTACCACATGATACTGATTATTTCGAAATTCTGCGAGTTGAGTACTGAGAACGAATTTCACTATTGCTTTGATATTTAATGTTATCTGTTACTGTTTGTTGTGTTGCTCCCGTACAACTTAAATTCAACTACCAAATCAATCCGTCATTGTTCAAAACATACATTTTATTTACTTTCTTTACATTTTTCGGAGAGCAAAATTATCAAAGATTTATTACCTGATCTTGAAGAGTAGTAATGAAAATGTATTGAGTTTGACAAGCACACGTAGGACATTTCCAACAGTTTGAAATTTGATGTGAAAATTTGTGATCACTATCGAACGAAACTTAAATAGCTTCCTTCCTTTTTCCTAATATAAAAATAAAAGAATGTGTGTCCTACTTAAATCAAAAGGTATATTTCGTGGTATTATTTAACCTGCATGTTTTTAGTAGTCTTATCGTGATGGGTGGGAAATATGCCTTTAGAAAACAAGCCACGTGTTAAAATATATCGGACTAAAGATGATGCATAATGATTCGTAAGGTAAACCGGGACTGGAAATGTTTAAAACCCTATAAAACTGATAAAGATTTTTTAAACTTCTCATTCTAGTCTTAAATTACAGTAAAATAGAATGTTTAATAAGCTAGGAACGTTAAAATGGCATTAAAACACATTTAACTGAAAACCTAAAAACGGAATTAATAAAATTTGTGACGCTCGTCCAAAAGTTTAGAATAACGGTTAAAGCAAATTTATCCATCTTAAGATGGATATAAGTTAAGTTTTAAATTTGTGAAAAATGAAAAATTATTTTTACGCCATTATATTTTACTAATACTGAAAAACAGGGAATCAAATGATGTCTCTTCTATAAATAAATACTGTTCATGATAAATCACTTATAGAAATAAAAAACCACCCATTCTCTCAAATCTAAAAGAAAAATATGCTTATAAAATCTTACGACAAATTAAAATTCTGTCTATACCTTAGGATAGAGACATTTCTCATCTATACCTGCGAACTTAACCATTCGAAAATATCACAACCCCAACCTAAAACTGTTCACTCTTTCGTAAATAAAGCAACGAAGGATTATACAGTAAAACCTGATAAAATAGCGAAATATGGAAAATAGATTAAACGGTAACCTTCCTAAACAAACCCGGGATGTTTTTTATTGCCTTGGATTGTCTTGACAAAGATCTTACAGAACAATACATTTCCAATCAAACGCAATTATTTTTTAAAATTTAATTGAAAATGTTTTTACTTATTATTTTGTTTTATTTATTCTTTTTCAAGCCATATTTCGAGACTACTAATACAAGAAATATATAATAGAAAAAATATTGACGGCTCGGATTTTGAAGACAATGTACTTCATCTTTTCAGAATTTTGGTTTTGAGGAGGTAGCCAACTTTCAAAATTAGACTTTTATATCTTCCACTCTCATATAAAAATTTCCAACATTTGTTTATTTTTTCTCGCCAACATCCACGACACCCAACTTCTCGTCCGTCTTGCTTCATAAGTTAGAATGGCAAATAAGATAGCCATTTTCTATTTCTTTCGCTCTAGAGGCGCCTTCAAGAATTCGCTTAACTCCAGTATAGGAGCTTCTCTTCTCGTCTGTCAGCTGTAGTGTGTGGCTATTCGGAGAGCAGCAGCACACTTCAGACCCCGGAGGGCAGTGGAGGCACGTGGCTTTCCGAAAGAGTTCCGTCCATCCAAGCGTATAAGTAGCGATCTTCGCAATCCACGTCACTCATTCCATATTTTCCGCGCCACTGGAAGAGCCCAGCATCGGGTTCTTCATTCAGCACCTCTTCGAATGCAGTTAAGTTCTTGTAAGCGCGGAGTCCCTCAAGAGCTAAGGGAATGGAAATTTCCTGCCTTGTTTGGATTGCCATTCGTCTAACAAGCGCAGCGAGATGGACATTTGTGAATTTTGGGAAGGGGAAATAAGCAATTATTAGGATTTTGGCATGAGCGTGAAAACATGAAAGGTTGTCAAAGCCAGCTATCTCCTCAAAACCATAAAAGCTCATGGGTTTGCCCATTGCGCAAGTAACCTGCGTGTCAGCAAAGCTTCCCTTGTGTAAATGTCCATTATTTGACGTTGTATGTTTTGAGTTTGGCACGGCTTGACCAAATATGGCCCTTATGCCATAAAACCCAAGAAACTTCAAAACCAACTTCCTCGAAAATGAAGAGATATGTTCAATGCTTCAAATTGTAGGATGCCAATATTTTTCTGTTGAATATTATAACATCACCCGTGTAAATTTATCTCTTTCAACCTTCTATTTTCTTACAATATTTCAAAAACACTTTTCACTTTAAGTAAAGCTAGAGAAAATTAAGAACTATTCCCTAAGACAATAAGAGAACTTATTCTGGTACCGCCTATAGGCTAACATGTTTTTACTAAACGTCATCATTAACTAATTTTTAAAATATATTTTATATAATATTTAAAAATATTTTCGCTGTAAGAAATACCAAATATTACCTCCTTTAAATTTGCTTTTCTAGGCTGTAACCTATTTAAAAATAAGGTATTGGGTCCCTAAGTAACTAAAAGTGAATCACAAAGCACTGAGTAGAATAATGCCACATTGAAATGCACGCTGTTACATTTTGTTCAGCTCTAGGTTATATTTGTTTATCTTGTCAGATTCATATACACTTTAAGTACAACGATAAATGCAGATCCGTTAAAAATACTTATAGTTTATGTTAAAACTTCTCTCTAAACAATAAATTGAATGAACCAATACGGTTATAAGTAGTACAAAACATCGCTAATCTTCAATTAAGGACTTGAAATGCGTGTTTTTATAAGATCTGTGCTTTGATTTTCAACGATCTATATATCTTGTTAATAAAATCAGAATTTATTTTTTTTAGTCTTTCCTATGGTTGACCAATCATATCGTCGGTTTAGAGTAAAAATTCATTAACTAACAAAAACATTTTTTACTGTTACAGCTGTTTAAAGACTAACTATTAGTTTTTAGATCATAAATTAAAACTAAATTATAAGCATTTGATGGAGTTATATCGTATAACCAGATCATAATATGACAATTTATTTCTCATCATCATGAAATTAAGCGTTTAGTGTCTCCAAAAAAATGTCAGTTACTAAGGAACTGCCTTGAGCCGATGATATAGACCATTTTCCAATTTAATATCGAAAGGAAAGACATCTTGCCTTAAAAAGGGTAAAAACATACCGAGTCATTTTTCATAAAAAAAATTACCATTCTCTTTGTTCTCGAAAGACAGAAGAGTCAGACTTCATGAGAACAACAAAGCAAAAGTATATTAATAAATTTTAGAATATTTATTTCAATCCTTCCATGAAAAGTTTTGTTATTCCTTATGTACTAATGAACACATACGCACGAATTAATAATACGCACATATAAGCACTCGTAGGCCTATTATAAACAGAAGAGCATTCGATTAAAATAAACGTAGAAGCTTTAGGTTTATAAAATCGTAATATTTTAGTTGAAATGATCCCTTAAATAAGAAAGAAGGGTGGAGAGAAAGGTAAGACCATCCAAGACTGAGAAATGCGAAAAAAGAAGAGCAAAGAGGCAATTGTGGAGGAGTGATTCAAAACAGGCAGCCAAAAAGCCGGTTTCGCCACCTGTCGTTTGTTCTCACTCTTATTCAGTGTCTCCAAAGGTGTGTTGTTATTAGACTCCAATACATCTGTGGATTTTTGCTTCACACAAATAGGCAGGCGACGACGGCCATGTCTTGCTCTTTTTCTTCTTTAAATAAAAAGAATCCTGGCTACTTACTTACCCTTTAGGTAAATGTATGTAATCTGAGAAGAAAATTAGGTGTCCAAAATTCGTTTCTATGAAATTCCAATGTATAAGTGCTTTAAGGGACTCCTCCATCCTACCCTGTTATATCAAGTTAAACAGATGGCGGGGGTATTGCCTTAAGCTATTTTCAGTACTTGTGGTGCCATGAAAGACGAGTCTCGAGGGATAGCAAGGGAGAATATAAGAGAACACTGTTCTAGATTCATTTTAAATATTATATGGACTACTTTAAATCTTTTCTCAATTTCATACCAAGTACGAATTTCATATAAAGTGTTACACAAGTATGAGAGTCATTTTCTATCAAGCTAAATTCAGGTGACAGTAGTGCTTTTGAGATGATACATGTTTCCTGTTCGCATTCCGAACGTAAAGTCACTTGCTTTGATTTCCGAATACGATTTTAGTACTTCGTCAATAAAAGTTCCAAAGAATAAATTCCGAATTGATATATGACAGTTGATTGGTCAGTACCAATTAGATTAAACGCCAAACGTTACCAAAATGGCTATAAACTGCATTTTAAGGTAACCCCAATACGTATCAAACGAGAGCATTTAGACAGCAGAAATAATATCTTCGCAGACCGTCTACTTTGTTTCTTTACACTGAAAATCCCTCTCAGACCTTGCACCACCTCTCAGAAGACCGAGGGGAAAACATTCCATCTTTTCTCATCTATCATGAGATGTCTGGATAAAAATATGATGCCCCATCCAGTTAATTTTGCTATTATAGTGCATTAGGATTATGATCAAACATATATTTAATGAACTACTTTTTAATTATCAAATTGCAAAACTATTAAATAAAAACTATTTTAAATGCGTCGAATCTTCATCAAAATTCTTGTTTTTTCTGTCAGAATCTTTTTTCGGAACGCAAAATTTCATTTCCGTACAGATTATATTTTTGCTATCAGAAGAATGAATTACACTGCATGTAGGACAAAAAAAAGAAAAGACTATCTGTTTGATATTTTCTAAAAAGTAACAATGGAGTTGATGCTTGATATTAAGAGATATTGGAATTTAATGTGAAAAATGGTTTCAAGAGAGAGAGTTCATTAGCCGATTGAAGGAACAAATCATCCCCATTCACTAATCACTGTCGTAACACGATGCGAATGCAGGAAGACGATGACGCCATGTTGGTCACGGTGAACGAGCTTTTGTGTTACTTCTCAGCGCCATTCTGTTTATTTAGTAAATAAAGTGCCGCGTGTTTCACAGTCACGCTATGTGACTCTCTCGGTGTTTACCGAAATGTAGTTCATGGAATTGCTCCAATTCGTCATTAATTGCAGTGATTGGATGTTAAACATCTTAATGTTCAATTTAAATCACTAGCTGGAAGGATAAAATTAATTCGTGGTTGCGTGTGGCAAGATTAATTCGATTGGGAATAAGCGATAAATTATGTACCATTTGGAATAAGCATTTTCTTCTTTGGGTTTATTAAATATATTTTAATTTTTATAATTTACGTAATTTATTTTGAATTGGTTTAAACGCGTTTTGAATTTGACTGATAATTTTGGCGTACATACATTGGATAATTTGACGTGAATGTCTTTAAATTCGGAATGTATAGGGGTCTCGGCAAGGACTCTTTTATGACTAGTAGCAATCCTGCATCCGGTGTACCATACGTAAAACCATCCCTTTACCCCTGTCAACGGAAGTTACCTGCACCCTTACATTTGCAGGGTGTTTGACAGGGCTGGGGTCTACATAAGAGGACAGTACCATCGATGAGTCACAACCACAGAAAAGACACTAAACCGTCGTGAAGAGCAGTTAGCAGCGTAAGCTATATTTTTCAAATTCAAGGATTACGTGCATCTGATGTTGATCCGACAAACCTTTTAGCCTTGTTAACAGGAGTCTGTTAGGTAAATAGCTTCATTTTCTCAACATCCCAGTGTTAGCTTTGGCCTTCTCGATGATTCTGTTCCATCTTGATTGGTTATTGACAATAGTTCTCCAGTTCTTAATTTTGCAAAAAAACTGTCTTTATCTCTACATTATGATATTTCGTAACAAAGAGTTTTTAAAGAGTAGGATCGTTAATTCCATGCTTAACCCCTAACCTGGAGTACCAGGTCATATTTAAAACCCCTGGAGACAGTGTAGCCCGGATATACCTCCAGACACAGGATACCCGTTTTAGTCGCCTCTTACGATATTCATGAACCACATTGGGACTATTCTGTAACCACGGTCACCACAAGGGATTAGATAAATAGCTAATTTTATAGTTAAGTATAGGCAATTTTTATATTTGAGCTATTGAGTTATTGTTACCAAACAACACCACAAAGTCACATTGGGTGCGATAGATACGCTTGTTCCAGGTTAAAATTTTAGTGGTTGGGTGCATTGGTGAAGGTCATGCGTATTTTAATAAACAGGGTGGGTGCACGTTGCATTGAAAAGACCCCATGGAGATGAAACCGTCCACATTCCCATATGAGTGCGGGTAGTGGTGTCGGCCGGTCGGAGCAGTGTCCTGTCGGCCGATTGTCCCGCACCGGATGCAACACCTTCCCTCCCCCCTCCATTGTGCATTGTTCCTACAAGCTCAGCACTCGTCTGCCCTCCCCCGTTTTCCCCTACCTGTTGCTCTTCGATGATACAATGACAATTACAGTTCGTTAATGGATCAAAGAGAACCTGCTCCGATCTGGACGGATCGTAACTGTACAAATCTGCGCAGAGGGCAGCCCATGGTTCATGTGCAATGCACTTTGGCGACCGACTTTGACATTTATAGTGGATGATGAGAGGTGACGGGGCCAAGTGTGAGCAGACTTAAGAAAGGCGTTAGAAGTAGTGATAGCGATTTCGACGACTTTTATATCGTCGTGCATGATCGAGGGCAGTCTCCAGATCTGGTCTCTTCACCCTAAGGGTTGTTACAAGCAACATATTCTAAATATATCGCACGCATAACTTATAATGCTGGAAATCAATAAGAGCAGATTCATCAGTTAATTGAATAGTCACATTGTTATTTAACGAGGTAAAGCAGATACTCGAAAACGCAACATGAAACAACCGCCCATTCAAAAGGACCAAACTTGGAAATACTACTTTTTTGACTAGCTAGTATATAAGTGTAAATGCTTGAAGAAAATTGCTCTTGTTTGTGCATAGTGATATAGACTCCTAAAAAGAGGGCCAATTAGTGTTCTGACACGATCGTAGTTTGATTTTCAAGTGAGGTCTCAAAAATATAAACTGACATTTTCCCCATAAGTAATGTGTTTTATGTAGTTTTGAATACGATTGACGTGTTGATTTTTATTTTCGTTTTTACGTTAAAGATATTTTTCCTAAGTTTATACACTTTTCTAAAGATTCGTGAAAAGCAATATGAATTCAAAATCAAACAGTTTCAACAAAAAACAGGTGGTTCCAAATTTAAAAAGACGTATAAAGCCTGCAGTACACGTCTTTTATTTTAATTGAAAGCACTTCATTGATTGATTTTCAGAGTGTTTGATAAATGGTTCAATACAAAACCTAGTACAAAATCAAATGCATAAAATATTTGAGTGAACAGAAAGGCAAAAATTCAATGTAACATAGATATTCTATTCGTTTTAAAACGGCTTGACAAAAAACATAACAGGAAAGATTTAGATATATTTTTCACTTTTTATTGTTATTGGTGTTTTAAAAAATAGTCTAGGACGCATCATCTCTTTCAAGGCGAGAATTTATCTACAATTTCCAAACTTCTATTCCTTGTACTTCTTTATTCAACAATAGGAACATCTGAAATTGATTACAAGCAGAATATGAGTTGAGACATACTTTTAAGGAACTTTCCAATGCTTGTCATAAAGAAATTTTTATTTCGAAACGAAAGATTTCATTGCACAAACATTCACTGTTTTTAATATACTTTACTGAAAATTATTTTGTCATTTTTCCACTCTGATTCTACTTTTCCAGCATTTAAATGACAGATTCAACTGTTTTCTCCAGCTATTCTGAAGGCAAATCATAAGAGTATAGAATACTTTTCTATTCATATTATGAATGAATCAATTCGAACTTCAGTAAAAAAATCATACGTGGACCAATGCATTACGTTTCTACGAATAGAAGGTTAACGCATTTGCATAAAACGCAATATTCAAATTAAAGTAACATTTTTAGTGAAATGTTATAAATAATGGAAACTTATTTTAAACCAAACAAAGCTTTAGTATTTGATGCCCCAAAATCTCCTCCTGCCAATTACTCTGAACGACCTATGACACTTGTGGCTAGAGCAACCACAAAAAGCGAGCCCCTGACTCTTCCATTAAACCATATTGTACGTAAGAAGTGGGTGGGAGTGAGGTCTGGGTGCATCGGTAGGTGACTGTAGCACCTGTTACCGTTACCGGTCACGCAATCCACCTGTTGTTGCCCTTCCCCTGACCAATACCCTCCTCACGCAATCTACTTCATAAGGGTTACTGATTCTCACGCGTCATACTGTGCCAAGTTGGCGATATTCAACGATAAGAACACACTGCTCCATTCATGCTTTTTTGTTGCCCTCACCATTCATGCCGCGTACATGTGACATGGGTTTTAATTTTTTTAGAAAGCTGTGAATAAGCATTTTATTTTTGAAATAAAATAAAATGAATTAATATGTTTGCGCTTCAGTAAGGAAAACGAGTTAGTTATAATTATTCTTACCATGCGACACCCTTGACTAACATTCAAAAGAAATTTAAAACAACAAATATTCGTTTTAAAAGATTAGTCATTCTAAAGTTATTTATATCCAGATAATCTGCAATGCTTTTATTTTGCTAAACTTTATTGACAGAGTATTTGCATAGCATTAAACACTGATTAGAACACATATCTCAGGTAATGTCGTATTATTTACACCTTTTTATAATTTTTATTAACAATGAACAATGAGCAAAACGTTTAAAAAAACCTCTTTTGTTTGCTCTGAAAACTTTTCAATAAGCATGGTCAATAAAAGATTAGTCATTCTAAAGTTATTTATATTCAGATAATCTGCAATGCTTTTATTTTGCTAAACTTTATTGACAGAGTATTTGCATAGCATTAAACACTGATTAGAACACATGTCTCAGGTACTGTCGTATTATTTACACCTTTTAATAATTTTTATTAACAATGAACAATGAGCAAAACGTTTAAAAAAACCTCTTTTGTTTGCTCTGAAAACTTTTCAATAAGCATGGTCAATAAAAGATTAGTCATTCTAAAGTTATTTATATTCAGATAATCTGCAATGCTTTTATTTTGCTAAACTTTATTGACAGAGTATTTGCATAGCATTAAACACTGATTAGAACACATATCTCAGGTACTGTCGTATTATTTACACCTTTTTATAATTTTTATTAACAATGAACAATGAGCAAAACGTTTAAAAAAATCTCTTTTGTTTGCTCTGAAAACTTTTCAATAAGCATGGTCAATAAAGGATTAGTCATTCTAAAGTTATTTATATTCAGATAATCTGCAATGCTTTTATTTTGCTAAACTTTATTGACAGAGTATTTGCATAGCATTAAACACTGATTAGAACACATATCTCAGGTACTGTCGTATTATTTACACCTTTTTATAATTTTTATTAACAATGAACAATGAGCAAAACGTTTAAAAAATCTCTTTTGTTTGCTCTGAAAACTTTTCAATAAGCATGGTCAATAAAAGATTAGTCATTCTAAAGTTATTTATATTCAGATAATCTGCAATGCTTTTATTTTGCTAAACTTTATTGACAGAGTATTTGCATAACATTAAACACTGATTAGAACACATATCTCAGGTACTGTCGTATTATTTATACCTTTTTATAATTTTTATTAACAATGAACAATGAGCAAAACGTTTAAAAAAACCTCTTTTGTTTGCTCTGAAAACTTTTCAATAAGCATGGTCAATAAAAGATTAGTCATTCTAAAGTTATTTATATTCAGATAATCTGCAATGCTTTTATTTTGCTAAACTTTATTGACAGAGTATTTGCATAGCATTAAACACTGATTAGAACACATATCTCAGGTACTGTCGTATTATTTACACCTTTTTATAATTTTTATTAACAATGAACAATGAGCAAAACGTTTAAAAAATCTCTTTTGTTTGCTCTGAAAACTTTTCAATAAGCATGGTCAATAAAAGATTAGTCATTCTAAAGTTATTTATATTCAGATAATCTGCAATGCTTTTATTTTGCTAAACTTTATTGACAGAGTATTTGCATAACATTAAACACTGATTAGAACACATATCTCAGGTACTGTCGTATTATTTATACCTTTTTATAATTTTTATTAACAATGAACAATGAGCAAAACGTTTAAAAAAACCTCTTTTGTTTGCTCTGAAAACTTTTCAATAAGCATGGTCAATAAAAGATTAGTCATTCTAAAGTTATTTATATTCAGATAATCTGCAATGCTTTTATTTTGCTAAACTTTATTGACAGAGTATTTGCATAGCATTAAACACTGATTAGAACACATATCTCAGGTACTGTCGTATTATTTACACCTTTTTATAATTTTTATTAACAATGAACAATGAGCAAAACGTTTAAAAAATCTCTTTTGTTTGCTCTGAAAACTTTTCAATAAGCATGGTCAATAAAAGATTAGTCATTCTAAAGTTATTTATATTCAGATAATCTGCAATGCTTTTATTTTGCTAAACTTTATTGACAGAGTATTTGCATAGCATTAAACACTGATTAGAACACATATCTCAGGTACTGTCGTATTATTTATACCTTTTTATAATTTTTATTAACAATGAACAATGAGCAAAACGTTTAAAAAAACCTCTTTTGTTTGCTCTGAAAACTTTTCAATAAGCATGGTCAATAAAAGATTAGTCATTCTAAAGTTATTTATATTCAGATAATCTGCAATGCTTTTATTTTGCTAAACTTTATTGACAGAGTATTTGCATAGCATTAAACACTGATTAGAACACATGTCTCAGGTACTGTCGTATTATTTACACCTTTTAATAATTTTTATTAACAATGAACAATGAGCAAAACGTTTAAAAAATCTCTTTTGTTTGCTCTGAAAACTTTTCAATAAGCATGGTCAATAAGTGCATGTTATTACGGTATTATTTAGACCGTGCTCATTTCAGATTTAGGAAGATTTTTCAATGTATGATTTATCAAATAGTTTAATTCTGCCACATCAAATCCTATCTTATTCAACGCCGGCAAGAGCTTATCACTGTCTCCTCACAGTGGATGTGAAGAGGTAGTTGGCGACAGGTGCGAACATCGTCTTGATGCGGCAACCTTACCTGCAAAAGACAGTTGGTAGCGGGTCAAAGGTTGCGTCCGTTCGTCATTACCTCACCCCCGGCAGTCACGTGGCTCCCTTCTCACCCCGCATTTCCTTCACTACAACTTACTACGTCTCCGTTACGATGGCCCCGGGCCCTTTCCCAGCGCATGAATGGGGGCCCTCTTGACGAGACAAGACTACTGCCGGAGAAAACAAAGAAGTCACTTCTTAATTAAAAGAGTAGGCTCTTCTTTCGGTCACTAGACGGCTTCCAGTCGTTCTCTTCGGATGTGAAGTGATGGAAGGGTTTATTACACTGGGATGAGTTCATTTTTTGTGGCATTGGCAATTTGTCTTGATATAGTTTAAAGGATTGACGATGAATGAGATTAAAACTAATGGGTGAAAGCCTAATGCAAAAAAATTTTTCTGATTGTAACAGATGTTGCTGAAGTGTTGGTCCGGAAAAATATATTTTGGAATATATTCTTTACATTTCTTTTTGTTGTGGTGTTATTTCTTTCTATATTTAATTGTTCTCTGCAGAAAAATATCCAATTACAGAAAACAAAAACTACATGATCCTTAAAATGCGAAAAAAAGACACAAATACATTTAGGTTAGAGATAAAACAAAATAGATAACTTATTGAACTGAAGTCATTAAATGTACATCAACTTCCGAGAAAGTGTTAGAGTTTATAAAATCTCTTTGTAGCAAAATTCTTACTTAAATTCTTTTTTAAAGGTTTAACAAGAATAATTTGCAGTATCTAATGATTTACATGGGGATGTAAAATCAATACAAGAAACAAAAAAAAGAGCGAATCAATTATATTTTTTTAACCGAATGCATTTATTATTTTAATTAAAAATAATAAATGCATTTTTTAACCGAAACATTTTTTTAACCGAATACATTTATTATTTTAATTAAAAATAATAAATGTATTCGGTTAAAAAATAATAACTTTTCAATAATCAAAAAAATAGGTTAGATTACATGCAGTTACTTTGATTAAGACACTTTGAGTATGTTGCTATTTGTTGTACTATTAGTTAACGTAAAAGATGTTTGAATTTTTCGTTTTGAATATTTTCTCTCTTCGTAATTAGTTTCTAATGTCTAAGATGTAAATTTTTTCAAAAATATGCTGTATGTTTCATATATCTCATGCCAAGGAAACTCGTAATAGAACGTTGAACTGTTCCCAGAACTGCTCATTTCTTTTCTCCTTAATATATAAATGGGTTTTCAATCCTTATCTTTTGAAGGCTTGTAACACATTTCATATAGTCATGAAAATTGCATGTCATATGAAGTTGCATTACTTTCCTTGTTTTTAGTGTTTTTACAATCCTACGCACTTTCTAGATCGAGACATAATTGCATAAATTGGTATAAATTTTGATCGTTGGTGTAGGAGGAAAATGTTTTTAAAAAATGACAGATCCGAAATTCAAAAAGTGCCTTGTAATGAGTTGTATCATTGTAAGGAAAATTTCGCTCTCTATTTCAGAAATTATTCGTTCTCTTTCTACGATATACACGTTTTAAAGGGAAAACAAAGAGCTCGCAGCTGTTTCTCGGAATTTGTCTTTAGATGAATTTGAATTTTAGATACGAATTAGTAAAAATAAACTCAATAAAAACAAGTCAAGGTTCAGAAGTTGTCTTGTCATAAGGTTAAGGATTCAAAAATTTAACTGATTGAACATGTCGACCGTTTTTTGCAACATAAACTGTGGGCGTCAACTGATAATTTTACTATGCATCTAAACTTAAAATTACAAATATAATAGATTATTATGCAATAATACAATTTCGTTAACTGTTTGATAAGCAAATTTAGGACAACCAAATGTAGATTAGGTAGAAAAAATGGGTTCACTGTGAAGCCATTTCTTTAAGACATTCGAAGTATTTTCCCTCCATTTTATTTAGTTTATTATACATTTATGAGAGGCATTTTCTGTCAAGCTAAATATAGGTGATGGTAATGTTTCTGCAACGATACGTGTTTTCTGTATGCATTCCGAACTGGAAGACAGGTGGCTTGTTTTTCGAATGCAATTTCAGCATTTTGCCAATAAAAATTCTAAAAGATAAATTCCGAATCGATATATGATAGTTGATTGGTCAACACCAATTAGAATAAACACCAAACGTTGGCAAAATAGTAATAAATTGCATTTTAAGGTAACTCTGATGTGTATCTGCGAGAGCATAAGTAAAATCTTCGTAGACCGTCTGGTTTGTTTGCACTGAAAATCCCTAGAAGTAATTTGGAAAATAATTATTAGTTTATTACAGTTTAGAAATAGAACATTATAGTTAAGGAAAAAAGTTTTATTCGAAGATTATTTTTATCACCATTTTTAATTAGTTGAAAATGGTAATGCAAAAGTTAATCTGTAACAAATGTCGAAAATCGATTCAATTGATAATTATAACACTGTGCACTTGCCTTTTCTGTCTGCACCTATATACTTTCCTTTTATTAGTTTCCAAGTATAGTGTAAACAAACTACGCAACTCTAGAAACTGTAGCATCAAGTCAATCGCAAAGCAAAGGAACGAGGTTTCTTTTAGGTTTAGCAAATACCAACCTTCCGTAGGTGAGTCTCAAGTGAATTACGCTAAGAAAACTTTTGCAGAAAAAGATAAAACTCCTGAAGACTCCGAAAGCAGTAGCCTCTCTCCCAATGTACAGTGTGGATTGTGATTAAAAGACCCGATAAAAAAACATCAGTACAGGCCAGACAGCGATAATGACACCAACCGTTTTTGCCAAACTTCTTCCTCTTCAAACAGGAAGTATTTTTCCAAGTTTCATGTGTATTCGCAAAGAAAATGATATAATACGAGCTCCCGCAGGAGCTTCTTTCCAAATGTTATACGCAGCTTGGTATTTCAAAACGATTCATCAGATATTTTTCTTCCTCTTGTTTATTATTTCTGGTTGCATTGAGATGATTATAAAGAGTTGCTTGAACGTAGAGAAAGATGTAATACAAAAGGTAGGCGTTGCCTTTTTTTATGGTCGCGTGGCTTCATTTTCGAAGTACAAAAGAAAGATTCTCTCGGGATTCTGAGGAATGAAAACGCGTTTTTTTCACAATTCTTTTATGTTTTGACTGGTAAGGTATTCTTTTCTTTTTCCTGTGAGATAGGAATCTTTCGCTACACGTGAACTTCCGAGAAAGGTAAAAAAACAGCATCCCATTGAAGTTGCAAGTGGTAGTTATTGAAGGTTTCTGGAAAAAACCGTGGCTAGGTTAGCTTTGGTTTCATTTTTTGCTGAGCATATGACTATACTGGCCCGGGACTGCTTAAAAAGGAATCGCAGTTTAGGGGAGAAATAATTTCAAAATTAAATTTCGTCACTTGTATATATCGAATTTATTTACTTGTGTAATTATGAATAGTGTTTGTATCTGATACACGCGGCTGTTATTTTCCTCTTATTTGCTTGCAGCCACCTTTCTTATTTTTGTCTTCGCATTGCTTTATTTTAGTCCCTATTGTTTTTCGCTCTGTATTTATTTTTTGAACAATTTATTTTTGTATTTATTTTTGTAAAAAAATCTCTTACTTTTGTAGGCCTGTGTGATACTTTTGATGATTAAAAAAACACTTGATTGATATCTCCTGTTGAACTGATGCCCTCAGGAGCACATCTTCTTTAGGTGTGTATGGCATCACAACCCCGAGGTACCCGAGTGATCTGTCCTCCCTTCTGTTCTTCTCTGGCCTACCCTTCTACTTTTTGCTTTTTTCACCTACCTCGTTGTTGCCTTGTGTTTGACGCAGCTTGGCTAACTATGGTCCTTACGCCATAAATCCCCAAAACAACCAGCAAGCTTATTGGATTTCGTTGGTAATAGGTCTGCGCTGCTTAAAATGCATTGTAACCATGACCTGTATTCATCCACAAATATGGCGATTTTTCTGCTCTCTACAAGCAATCGCCTGTCTTAATCACCAGTAATCTGTCAAAACTCGAAAGTATGCTATTATGGGTGTGAGGTAAAGAGTGTCTCAACCAATATACATATCTACACAACAGTACAACGATAAGTAATTACGACGTAAGCAACGTAATTAAATCATGAGTAGTAAATAACAAAATATGTGAGAAAAGGTCACCGTACTATATATTTTTTTCGGGTCGTGACGAATATAGGACATGGCTTCTGGGCAGAGAAGCGAACGCTCGTTCGAAGTCCATTTAGTACCCAGTAATTTCTTAGATTATATCTCAAGGTTACGTCTTTGTAAATAAAAGTAGGAAATGTTTAGGAGAAAGAACCTCTATAAAATGTATCAGTGTTGATGCAAATCTGAGTCTTGCATTTTCAACATGCTATTTTGAGTGCTTCTCAAAAGTTGTTTATAAAATGTTGAACAAAATAACAATTCGTCTTCTTTGAGTATAAAGAACTTTTGCTTTGTTCTTTTGTTCGTTTTATTACTTTTAGACGGACAAAGGTGTGCCGTTTTGTGTTTGGAAACAGATGAATATATGTTGGATTCTTTACAAAATCTGTGTTAGGTAAACTTCACACAGCTACCAACTATTTGATAAAATTGCACATTGAATTTCAACAGGCTATGGGTTTGAATCCCAGTCATGGCGATTGTATTTGCAATGGTTCGGAATTCATTTACAATCCTAGGTACCGCTCAAGTTAGCCCTCGCGCAAATTGACCATAGAGCGGGTCCAGAAACCAAACTATACATTTAATTCGCTTGAAAAACAACAATTATTTTAAAAGTCAAAACATTTTTTGATTAATAAAAGCCATCATTCCTGAGTGGTGAATTGGGATTTCATTTAATTGTTTTTCATCATTATCTCTATTATGTTTGATTAATGTTTTTATAATTAAATTATAGTTCTGCACATTCAATGTAATTATTTCCGGAAAGAACACTATCCTATTATATAACTGTTTGCACACAAATAGTGAATTTTCGTCGCTCTTTTAAGTCTGAGCCTGAAAGATCCACAATCAACTTATTTGGAACAAGGAATGTGTATTTAAGCACGTGTTACTGAAAGTATGAAACGGTGCAAAAGATGTTAAATGATTCTGACTCTAATGAGAGAAAGATAAATATAAAGCAAATGCGTTGGGCTTCGATAATATTTATATTTTATTTATTTCTCTATCTTTGTTTACATTTTTAGACCATCTGCTTCATAAGCAAAACTATTGCATTTTGCATTCATAATCCATGATTACTGAACCATACATAATAACAGGCCCCTCTCTGAAATCTAATCACAAGCATCTTTTGATATTTTAATCCAAAATTTACAATGTTTTCCTTAATGTATATAAAACTTAAATTTTTTAAATATATTTTTAAAAAATGCAAGTTTTGATTATTGACATAACCCATAACTTGTTCTAAGATAATATGTACGTAATTTTAAAAATACTATCTAATTAAGAAGAAACGCTACTTAGCCATTCTCCAATCGAAATTTATTTTTGGCCAGTTTCCAATTACTTGATGAAACGAATAATGGAACGAAACGGAAAAAGATCGTGCCATTTCAAGAGAATCGTACCTCCCTTCCATTCCAGTTGTCCACCCCAAATTCCCGAAAGCTCTATTCCGAGAAAACCCACATAAGCAACACGACTCCGTCTCAGCAAGGGATAAAGGACAGCCAAGGGAATATAAAAGAGCCGGGGTAATTTCTTTTGTTTCCTCCCAATCAAGTTCCGACCACAATGCGTTGTAAGGGCGCCGATAGTCTGGCGAAATTAAAAAGAAAATAAACAAGTGAGAGCGAGGTGGACGCACGAGTTCCAAAAGCAGGGACAGAGAGCTTCCGAAACAAACAGAGGAAGCCCGTTGTCGTAATGAATGAATGAAAGGAGCTTCCGGCGAAGCCATTAAGTATGCAGCTCCCAGGAACTCCTTTGCACGCTACACACCTTACCTGTCCTTACTTGTGCCTTTCTCACTGGGCCACCTGAATGACTTCTGCGTAATCGCGATGCTGCGCATAAGTCACCTCATAGGGCAAGGGCGCACTCAGGATAACAATCTCGAGGGGCTATATTAAAATCATGCGCTCTTTATTTTAGATGTAGTAATTTGCTCCCAGCTAAACGAAGTCATGATTTTTATATTCAACCATACGTTAGTCGTACTCCTGACAGGAGCACAGTGCATACCCAATTTTTAAAGAAATCAATTATGTAATAATTCTTTTTACTTTGCTCTTTTAAAGTCTGAGAGGCTTAAGCCCCCATAGCACCCTCCACAAGTGGACCTCTGGTTACCTGATGTGTTGTCCAAGAACGTTTGGAAGATTGAAAAGCTTGGAAGAGGGGATATTGTTTGTTTCAGTAAACCAATAATCAATGGCAAATCACCAACAGTTAAAAATGTAGAAGTATTTAGTCTCTTAAAAAGTTACCGATCATTGCGAAAGTATCAATTTAGTCAATTTCGGATTTCAAATTAATTATTTTGGATTCAAAGTTACAGCCCCCGTCTAACCGATACCAAGGTATCGAAGCCCGAGGGGAGGGCGAGAATTTTGTTTTTGATTTGTATTGTTATGTGCAATCTGTTTTCCAGGTTCAAAAGCTTAAAAAAATTTCATTGTTTTATAACAGTAAAGGTTCGCAATTGTATGAAGGAAATTAGAAAATCTCACACATTGGTGCAAGTTATACATTGAGTACTTGGGATGATATACTGGATATGAGTTTTGGACACTGTTTGAATTTACACGAAATGGGCCGAGTGTAAAAAAAATTGGCTGTTCATGGTGTCAATGTATATATTATTGATTTGTTCTTATTAGATTAAAGTATTTTATTATCTCAGCTTGGAATCGAATTTAATAAGGAATTGATTTTATTATGTGAACAAAAATAATCTGAATTGTTACAACTAAAATTATCGTGTGAACACAAATATTGTAGAAAATTTGTTTTAATTATGTTTTGGCTGACATGAGGCCTACCTTTTAAGAAAAATTAAAATATTTTAAAATATGAATACTATTTTGACTTTTCAAAATTCGAAAGGTCTAGTATTTGAATTTCCCTGATGACTCCAACTCTCATTGGATCGTTTTGTTCAAGGCAATTTGTAGACCTTGCGACCAGTATATTCAAATATGGAAAAGTTTAGTTATGAGTTATAAAGTTATTCTATGAGTAGCTATCAACTGATGGATGAAGCATGTAAGAATTTATTGTGATAAGAAATATAATTCTATTTATATTTATATTTTTAATAAAAAGCGTCATTTACCTTTTTTGTAAAAGATAAAGCTCTTAACTTAAAACAACACGCTTAAAAGCGTTACAAGTTGCCTTTTACCGTAAAATTAATCTTTTTTCAATCTAAAATCTAAGACTTACATAAATGATTTATAATTTTAAAAAATTGATACAGTTTAATTATTGCGAAGCTACATTGGGAAGGCTCTGGAACAATTATATAAGTAAAAAGACCAATAAATAATATTAGATTTGGAATTTTAAAAATAACTTTAGAATTATTGCTTCTCTTGGTGCAAGAGTTGAAGGAGAACTGATAATTAAAACTACTTGAGGTGTAAATTAGAACAACAGTTCCACCGGAAGATGGCAGCACCAGAATTTTAACACAAGTGACAGTCGAGGAAATGCTCTTTTTTCTTTAATGATCGGATCATCCTAAGCTATCTCTTTCTCATCATAAATAGAATAAGAGCTGAAAATTTTTTGTTGACGTTGGTTTAGCTGTCGTTGATTTTCAGAAATCAAATCAATTTGAACATTTTCACCAAACGAAAGTGCAATTTTGTGTTTTCTTGTAGAATCTGTCTCGCATATATTTTATTTGTAAAAATCATGCCGAGCGCATAATTGTTTATTATAAGTTTGTATTTAAAAAACATTTCTGTAGAGAATTGATAAATCATGCATCCCCTATTAAAAATCGTTGCCCTACACTGTCCTTTAAAAGTTATTTATTTACATATTTTTTCCATGAAACGCACGTGACAAGGATGAAACGAACTTGATACCATCGTTAATTTATCTAATTTTCAGATGTTTGTTTTAGAAATTTTACTGATTTATTGCCATTTTATAATCATTTTGCAGTTTGGTACTCCATTCGAGAAGTGTCTTACATCCTAATTTCATGCTTACATTCCCATAACTTTTGGTTTAGAAAATTTACTGCACTACTGATTGTTAGGCCAAGCCTAAGCCGGCACAACCAGGCTAGTATTCAGTATTGGTTAGTAAGATTGTTTACATTGATGCTTAATTTCATTTAATCTGACGGTTAAACAGTTTTGAAAAAAATAATAATCAAGAATTTTAAAAGAAAAAAATGTTTTAATTGCATTCTTAAAAGATTATCCCTGTATGATCAAGCGACATTTTGAGATCTCAACTTTGCTGTTTAGAAAAAGTTGTAATAACAAAAACTTTGAAGTACCACAAATGGCGAATGCTTAAATATTATTAGGATCACCGAGAGAAATTATTCGTAAAAATGTTTTTTTTTTTCCATATTTTGTATGTCTATTTTTGAGAAGCTTTTTACTTTTAATATTTAGATTTTAGTGTGAAGAACTTTTTTAGAATAATTGTCGGGCAAAAAGTTGCATGAATTTTAGTTCATTATAACTAATTTGATTGTATAGAAGTTTATGCCTTCAATATTTATCTCATTTTCATGAAAAGCATTTTGAATAAAAAATTAATATTAAAACGTAAGGGCGGCTGAAATCATAGGTATTCAAACACAAGCACTTTATGAAAATTTCAAACACATCATTCATGTAATGACGTTGTTAAGTGTAAAAATTGGCCTACAAGCCCACGTGTTAATAGATCTAACCAATTTCAGTGGGTGTCTTCAAATGATCTGCATGGAAGTGGATAGCCATTGACTTTGTTATTTAACAAGCGGTTGGTAACATTCTGGTTCAACGAGATCAAAAGCGGTGTTCCCCTTTCCTTAACTGAAACAAGCTGGATGGATCAGCAGAGAAACGGGTGGGCTGATAGCCTGGTTTTCGTTCTCGATGCACAAAACCGATTACAGGTCGGTATCGTGACCAGTTGTAAGGAGTCCTAAACTACCACCCAGAAAAATCTGTTTCCGATAAAATAGGAGCTTTAACACAAAGTATCAAAAATTCTCTCATTATTCTCAAATTCAGAGCGTTTATACTATACTGGACACCCTTTACCGTATTGTCTAATTATCTTTTTCGTCTTTCTCTGAGTGCGAGATCGTTTTGCTTTTGATGAATTTAGAAATAAAATTAAAAAAAGAATTACTTAAAGGCAGTTTGTTTAATATTTTACTTTGCTCCAATATACACTTAAAAATTATCTATACTGTGCTGAATAATGAACAACTATGATCTCATGATTGTGATTTTTATTGTCACACTACTGGCAATACTGGCATGATCTTTTAGAATAGTGAATGAGGATGGTTTGACAAACAAATTCAAAACTGGGAGTAGTAAACTATAGTGTCATTTTACTTACTTACACAGGTTTTATTATACTACACTTAGTTATAGTAAACATAATAGTTTTTTGTGTAGCAATGATAAAAGTTAATTTCATTATTCTTAATTGATGAAAATTTTTGAGATCTTTCCTGGAAATTAAAAAAGGAGGTAAAAAGGAATAGACAACTGATGAGATACCTAAAAGGAGATAAGTTTTCTATTGTGGAAACAAATATTTATTAAATAACATCAAAAGTTTCTCGTATTTTTATAAAAATTATCACTTGGGTACAAGGAATATTTACTCTCGGCAGAACAAAACTCTATAACAGTATAGCTATTAAGATTATCCACAGGTAATTAGTATTCTGTCCAAAAAATAGCGGTCGTTCTTAATTTTGATTTTTAGAGTTCATGAAAACTAATGCCAATACAGCAGCGCTCTGACAATATTATTACGAACTATCTGAATGTTGTAATGCTCATTCTCATTTCCAAATAGTTCAAAGTCCTTGCGATTGATCCTAAAAGCTTTAAAACGAAAAGAGCAATGAACCTATCAGTAAAACCTCTGACCGAAGAGGAGGAAAATATTTTGGGATATATATTGACAGTTAATTACAGAAGCGTAACGAGCATGACGCGAAGAGGGCACTCAGTGCAAGCTCATCTTTCTCGAGAAACCGATTACGAAACGGAAGAAAGTGACCCCGAATGGTCATAAAAATGAGGGACTATCATCACAGAATCACTCTCTGAATGTCAAATACTCCGTCCTCTCTTTTAATCAGTGTTGCATACGATGAAATGGAAGCTCATAAATGAGATCACATTCAATGGATATTCTAGAAGCGTTAAATTAAATGTTCCGCCAATTTGCTAATTGAACCCTTAAAATTCCCGCACATCGTAAAAATACATCCCTCTTTGCACGTTCTTTCCAACCCCCTACAGCCTCTCTATATACACTCGGTTGTGGAAAGAGCGTTTAGCGGAAACTAGTGTTCCAGGTAGGGCTAGGTCACGAACAATCGCTTATCGACAAATCCAAATCACGCTTTTCACACGCCTTACACCTTGCCCACCTCAAATTCATCTTTTATTTCTCGTTACTCAATTTTCTCCACGTCGACGGCATGAAACTATTTCCTCGACTAAGTGATCGCTGAAATGTCTTCATTGCTGGAATGCTATGAATCTTATAAACCCGCGGAATTGAATGGGCCTCTTCATAAGAGATCTGTCGGGATAGGTCCATCGATGTGGATTCGACAGTCCTGATCATAGGAGCTGAAAGTGCAGGAAACAACAAACTGGTGCGGAATTATTCATTGGTGAATGGTTTAAACTGTGTTCTTCCAGAGAGTGTCGTCCTGACATTTCCCTTTCAATCATTTGCTGAAAGCGTCACGCGAATTTTGACTCTACGAACTACAAAGGATTAAAGTTGCTGTAAAGTGCTTCCTAAAAGAAAGATATTGGAGTTATTTAAATGATCTAAACAGACTACAACGAAAATCCAACTTCGCTCAAACTTTACAATTTAGTGTCCATCGATGTGGGTTCTATAGTCCTGATCTTAGGAGCTGAACGTGCAGGAAACAACTAACTCTAGCCTGATATGGAATGGCGAATGGTTTAATTTGCATACTTCCAGAGAGTACCGTCCCCCAAAAATTTCAGCTATTTGAATGATCTCAATTGTCTACAACGAAAATCCAACTCCCCTTAAATTTATCAATTCAGTGTTTTATCGACAGATGACATCTATATTTATAAAGGAGTATGAGCGTCATGCGATTTAAAGAATCTTTGGTGCATTGAAGATGTATTTAGTCAATTTTTAAGAGGGCTCAGAATTGCCTATGGAATTTTGTAGCACAAGAAATTCCCTATTTTAAGGTTGTCAACAGGAAAAACCCTGAGTTAAATTAATGGAGTTGATGGTTGTTATTTTAGAGGAACGTCTGATATAGCAACGTTTATATTCATCGGCTATATTTAACCTTTCGAAACATAATCGAACCTAATTAACTTTTTGAATAGCTCAATGTTTTCTCCATGTCAAGGTACACATTAATCGTGCATGCCTTTAACCTGAACAATGATCTTGGAGATCATTGATCATGATCTAAAGATCGCTCCGAGTGAAGAGGACAATGGACAACAGGACAAGAAAGCTTGATCAAGAGTTGAATGAATTTTTTAATCGCTCTTTTGTGTGGAATTTAGAAGAAAAGAGAAAAAAGGGATTTTTCAAGTTGTAAGTTAAGAACATTTTTTCGATGCTATGTTCTTTGGGAGAGAAAATCCTCGTATGAAGAGCAATCGGGAGCAGTCATTACTACTAGAAAAATGGGACCTTAAAGGTAATTAAAATTTACATATTCTTATGCTTAAGGGATATAATTCATCAAACTAATAACTCAAACATTCCACTACCAACCCCGCTTTTAACTGAGACTCACATTTTAATTTCGATATCATATAATTCCGAAACAGATATGGTCTCTATATTCTTAGTTCTATAGTTGGCTTTATTTTGCTTATGTTTTGTTAGCTCCATCATGATAATAACCTAAAGTAACTGTTAATTTTGAGAATCATCTGTATCGAAACAATTCATATCACCTTTTAATATTAACTTACAACAATAAAGACGATTTCTAAAGAACACTTTCAGGAATAGTTATAGTTTTTTTTTGAATAATCAATATTTCTGTAAATTTAATTTTTATAACTTTTCACTTAATTGCTTAGCTGGTACGTACTTCAAATCGAAAATATATGAGTACTTTACATAACTTTAATGAACTAACAGAAATGTTGCAATTTATATTCCTTTTAACACTTTCCTACTGTCATCTCTATTCTTGTAATGCAATAGCGGATTTTTTTAACACCGGTAATGAAAAGAAACATTCTCAAAAGTGAGGTGCATAACAATATTAGTTATAGAGTGCAACACGGTCCGTTCGAACCCTCCTATTGAATAATACTGTCTCAACGTTAATTGTAAATACTTTCCGATTCTCTTGCATTACATCATCAGACCCGTAATAAGAAAATATTTTCTTTCTAGCCGTGACCGTAATCATGTGAGGAGCTCAGAGACGATCTGTATACTGTAGTGTAGAGTGGACCTATAATTTGACTCACAACTGCAAGATAAATTCTTTTATAAAATAATATAGCTAAAATTTAGTCTTGTCTTTGAACATGATATATATTAAGTAAAATTTCCAATTTAAGTGTAAGTTCAAACAATGAAATTAGATTTTATATTCTCAAAATAATCATATTCGATTAAAAAAATTATACTTATTTTGTATGCATTTTCGTTTCCAATCCTACAAGTATTTTTAGAAATAATTTTTCTAAAATTATTCCATATTTACCAAGAATTATTAATATAACTCAAGTAAAGCCCAATATATTATAGCTCAAAATCAATAATGTAATTCAAATTTAGTCTTGTCTTTAAACATGATATATATCAAGCAAAATTTTCCATTTAAATTAAGTTCAAACAATGAAATTTGTCTTTAAATGCTTAAAATATTCGATTCGAAATTTCTATACTTAATTTCGTGTTCTTTTTTTGTTTTCAATCCTACAAGCAGTTTTAAAAATAATTTTTCTAAAATGGTTTCATATTTACAAAGAATCATATCACAATACAAAGCCTTTTCTCAGTTTTAAAAAATTCTTTGAACTGTTCGGTTCAAACAACAGGAACCGAAGCATCGGTCTGCCGAAAAAATTGTAATTATTCAGCGATGCCTCTCACGACCCAAAATGCCTGTACTCTTTTCTTTCTTTCTTCTTTTTTTTTTTGAAGTTTTGGGTTTCGAAGCTATTGAAATGTCACTGAGTATCTTTTCCCAATTCGACACTATTTCATTTTTATGTAAACAAAAGATCTTGGAAACGAAATTTGGTGTAGAAGAAAGACAGCTAGACGCAAAAAAGTCTGCATACAAGGAAGGGAAGGGTTAATGGCAGAGAGTGGACAACACAGTTGACAGATACACCGCGACACGGTGTTGGGGGTGAATGCTCGTTTTGGTCGGTGGATTCGTCGAGAAAAAACCCATCTTTAATGGTTCTGCTCCGGCAGTTTTCTGAGCGAAAAAACCTTTTTCGATCGTACTTCCGTCCTTCGCTACCAGGTCAAGATGGCCTCTGGTACGGAATATTCACCAACATATGGATGAGTTAACGTCCACTCACTTCCACGTCGTTTGCAATGTTAATGCTCAATCAAAGACCCGTGCATCCTCCATCGGTGTTCCTTTCGTGGTAATGCTCGAATAGCGACGCCGAGATATAAGCCTCGAATCCGGATGAAGACGGTCAGGCTCTGGCATCAAGGAATTATCCAGTGTGTGGTACCCGATAATTGCTCATTATTTCCGAAGTGCGTTTTGGCATACAATCTGAAATATGATTTACTCCATTATTATAGAAGTCAGTCTAAGCCCGCGTGAAGATTGTTACGCCTGGTTATGGATGACGGATAAGGTCCAGTAATGCTACGCACGGTCGAATGATTTGGGATTTAATTATTCCGAAATTCTAATCCAATCAACTGTTGAATTAAATAATTTTTGTTCAATATTCTAATGTTTCCAGATGGTCTTCGTGAGGTGGTAAAATAATTAGCTCCGAAAACTTCTGTATCAACCAAAACAGTCGATATCAATATGAGTTGTGCAGACCTCCTACGGAAATCGATGATAAATGTTTTCACATATCGCATCCCTAGAATAGTCACAACTAAAAATACAAACTTTTTAGAAGAAAAGGGAGAACCAAATTTTTATATTGCGTTGAGTTGCGAATTAGCCTTCGCAATTTAGAATTATGATATTTGGGATTAAGACAGGCTTATGACAATATACCTTCCCTTAGATAATATTTCAGAAATTTTTTCCCTGTAGCCTTAACTTCAAATCTGTATCTTTTAAGGTTGTGATACTATTCCAAAGTGCGGTATGAGGTTCGTAAAACTGCAATTATTTATAAAATAGCTAGACTATACAATAGAATTAGTTGATCGACTGATATATTATTCCTTTTTTACCATTCAGTTCAGAAGTACTTGTAAGAAATGAAAATTCACGAATGACAGATAGATGCTAAGACTATATGCTTCTTTAAAAAGTCACTTCAAACAGATTAAATTCGTAGAAAACTAACTTTAAGCACATTTGTGAGTACAATCAGTTCGTAGTGTGTTCAATTTTGTTACTTGATCAGAAAGTTCGGTCATTTTTAAAAGTATCTTCTTTTTCTGGTCTAGTTATTCGTAAATTGAATCTTATGCATAACTAGACCATGAAAAAGTCTGTAACACTGAGTGCCCTAACTCGCCTGTTATTTAACGTTGAGTCATGGTAGTATAAATCAATCAAAAATTAATCAGAATTTCACTTTATTCTTTATGTAACTTACCCTGGGTGTATTAATCCATACTGGGTCAGTAAAATTTTTCTTAGTATGTATCCATTACTTGACGTTGTCTGTCTTGTGTTTGAACAGCTTGGCCAAATAAGTGGCCCTTGCGCCATAAAACCCGACCAATCAACTTTATTTTTAAAGTAACTTTGTAATGCTTTTCGTAACAATGACTTTCCAGTACTCTAAAGGCAAAGAAATTTCTAGTAATGGGTGGTTATGAGTACCAGATGATTTTAAACTTTGTAATGGAATATTCAGAATTGATTAAAGGGTATGGAACTTTAAATAGCTCATTCGTTCGCAATTCACTTCTGACTTGATGCACAGGCAGCAAATATATCTACGGTATTTTATTTGTGACTATTTGCTGAAGGTTAATATATTTTCACTAAAATGTAGCATGTTAATTTATTGCCCTCTTATAAACAAACCTTCCCTAAGGAATCAAGTTTGTATGTAATTCATACCACTTATTAAAGAAATTATTTCCTTTTATCTTGGAAAGAAAAGGAGTGTTCTCTAATGGAAGGAAAGATACTATTTAGTTTTAAGAAGTAAAACTCTTTCTGACCCAGTTCTTACAAAAGAAATAAACATTCTGTAATTTCTTAAGAGAATAAAGCGATTTATTCGAGGAAGTTAAGTATTAGATTCGACGGTAATGTTTTCAAAGGACAATGGAACTTCTAAAACATTGAATAGTGTTTCCTTACGAGTTACATAAATAATGCACATACGACTTTCCCATTTATCTTCAGTATCCATCATTTTCTTGTCAAAACACCACTTGTCTTTTTGCTGCACCACAACTGAACGAAACAGAATTTCTACGTATGTGAAGCATTAGGTCTACTTTTTCGGCGTTTCATTTAACAACTTACTTAATCTAATCAATAAACACCATGTGTGTCTATAAATTCTCAAACAGCTTATTAATTTAATAAAAAAAATACTTTCTTACATTTATTGAAGGTTTAAAAAGTAATCGGCATACAAAATTTTGAAATTTCCTCTCAAGATTATCTAAATTGAAAGTAGAGGGAGGACACAAAATAAAAAAAAGTAAAGCAGAGTAGCATCTCAAATGAAACGTTGACCAAGATTACATAACGTTCCCCTCTTAGGTCAAATCTATAAATCAATCAAATTCGAGAAACGCGTTTCTCGATTCAAAAATGAAGATCGATTCTCTTAATGACTTAAGCAAGTAATCGGATAGGTTTCGAAAGATCGTGACACATAATTGTAGTTTGGACTTTTTATTGATCGTGTTCTTATACAATAGCCGTAAGCGAGGACGTAAAATCTCACTCTTATCACCATCAGCTAAACCTAAGCTGTAAATCTTAAAACCCATTCTTACTTCAGGTCTGAATGTCGACACCATTCGTTACATCATGTCTTCAGTTTAGTTTGTTTCTAGAACTGATTCAATTTCTAAAACTGTAAATGAAAACTAATGAAAATAATAATGTGTGCGAATGTATTCAAGTAAAATTCTCTAGAAACGGTTGCTTTCGATTTCAGTAATAATATTTTCGAAACTTGCCAAGCCATTTTACCTTTTGTTATGAATATTGATAATTGCATTTTCATGTCTATCAGAGAGATGTTTGAATTCGTAATAATAATGTTTATTGTCGTATGCATCTGGCTATTCTTCATTGTGGGAAGTTTCTCTACCCTCCTAGAACAATTGGAAACATTTATTGAAAAGGATGTGGGGTAATATAAAGCGTCTCAACTCCTAAAAGTATTGGGTCGAGGTGAATATCTGCAAATCTATTCATAACTATTGCTCAAAATCTGTATTATGATGTTACGATCTAAACCTGGAATTTCTCTTTAATTTGAGAATAATATTTAAACGTGGAATTTCACTTCAATTTGATTCAAAAGTGAACACTAGCAATAGTCATGTGGTTTTGTAAGTTGGAGAAGTTATAATTACTGTGAGAGAGTTGTGAAGGGGTTGGCGCGCACATTCCAAGAATTAATTTTCATTGATGCTTCCTTTCAAAGATGGCGTCGATGAGATTTTCTTATTACAGGAAAAAGATGTTATCGCATCTTATGTATGTGCGCGCTTTTATTTATTACAATTCAACCAGCTTTAAATGAACCATTCATGAGTGTATAGTTCTATGGCCCTAAGTGGATATCTTTCTACCTGTCTAATCCGTGTAGTAAAAAAGTGACCATAGAGCAACAAAAAGCAAACCAATCCTTACAGTAAATTAAACCTATTTGAAATGGAAAATATTTAAATACGCTTTTCTAGTTAAATTAGGCAGAAATCTAGATTGCTGAATTAAAAATCTCAAATAATTGTATCTCTTAAGGGCTTACAAAGTTTCAAAATAAGGCAGAAATATCAAAAATAGAACTGTAGTTTTCCCAGTTTTGAATATTAAACAGTTTTTCTTTATATATGCAAATTATTAAGAGGGGCAAATGTTTAAAGCTCTTTGACTTATCAATAAAACAGTTGATATATCAAAGTTCAATTCAAGCTGCCTTTAATAGTCAATTCTTGATACATTTCGTATAGCAATGGATCTCATCGATTTCAAATCTACGATTTGTCATATATGTGATTCTAATATCGTCGGCTTTCAAGTGAAACACACGAAGTGAAAAAAAAGAGTTCTGAGAAAACAAAGGCGGAAAATTTTTACTCGCTGTGATCAACTCACTAACTGTGTTTCTCAAGAAGAAATCTAACTTCATGCAAAGAAGAGTGAATTAGTGTAGAGCGAGTTCATCATTATAAAGATCACATTCTGGTCTAGAAAAATTTAAAAAACGATATTTGAAAATTTTTATTTAGTGGGTTTCACTTGCAAACCGACGATATGATCCATGCCCTTAAAATAGGCAAAATAAATAATCAATTCTTTCTCAGAATCTATATTAATTTATATTTTTACAAACACGAATTTTCAGTTATATCCCAGACTTAGTGACAATTACAAGGAATTTCGTTGAGATGAACAATTAAGGTATCTTAGAAATTCAAAGAAATAAATCAGCAAAGTAGAGTGATCATAGGCAATTCGTCGAAACGGTACTTGCTACTGAGAGTTTGGAGTCGGAAATCGTGAATTCAAAACCGCTTCTTCGAGCGTAATACTTAATTCATTCAAAAGCAATTCATCATTCGTCGCTATCATCTCGGACGACATTAGAAAAGAGAACTTTTAGTATTGTTATTTTCTTCGAAAGTACAGAATCAGATATTCTTTTCCCTCCCTATCATTTATTAGATTCCAAAGTAACGCCCACGCTTACACAGGAAATCACCTCAACTCATCAACCTTGCCCTTGAGAATGAGATAAGAGGGGGGTTTAACGACTGAGAAATTGGGACATTCCACTTGGCGCCAGAGCCCTGTCTCACTTCTCCTCGGAAAGAATATTAAAAAAGTCTATATATACAGGTTCATAACTCCCCCCGATAATAAGTAAATAAGTAAAAAATACAAGACGCCAAATCCGAAATATGAAGGGGAAAAATGAAATTTCATTTTCGTAGAAATCCGACTGCCTGAGAGAATGATAATTAAAAAAACAAGCGAGAGGGAGAAAAAGTAAAGAGAAAAACGATGACAAAATAAGTAAGGAAAAAACGGCCTTTCCACCCCCACCGCCCGCGAAATAGGGACAACCAGTAAAAGAGGGTTTGAGTGGGCAACAGTATTCCAGGAAAGGGTCGCCGCGTAAGGCTGGTAGTTCGGTATCATTAACGGGGGCCCGTAATCTGGAGGGGCGGTCGTTGGTTGAGAGGAGAAATTGAAAAAAATAATAATAAAAAAGCGACTTATTTGCCTTTCTTCGATTGTTATTCGAAATGAGGGCTTTGACAGATCCAATGAGCAGTTGTGGAGTTTCTCTTGAGGCACTTTCTCTTTTTCTTGGCAAAGGTAGGTGAAAGCTGGTCCGGACCCGAAATGTGACTGCTGCGATTTTTTTCTGTCGCCAACCAACGCGTCTTTTTTATTAAAATATAATAAATGAATAAAAAAGAGAAAAATCAACGGGTCACTCGTCCTTCAGTTGACGTTAGAAAGAACTTTCAAGATTTTTTTATTGATTTGCATAAAATATCCTTTTTAACTCTCCTTTCTAGACAGTGGCGTCAACTCTGAGAAGTATTGGGGGTAGGGGCAAGGGTAAGCTTCATATATACAATATATAGATCAATATATAGTGATTAAAGTAATTTTCAACGCTAAATAAATAACTCTGGAACCGACTACAACCTAAAAGCATTGGTAGGGCCAGGGGGTTCGAACACTTAGAAGTTAGCACTCCGGTAAATAAATGCATACACGAAAGCTAGGTTATTTCGAAAAGAAATCAGGAAAATACATAAATCGTTGGCATCCAAATGCTCCAACTCCAAAGATTTGAAGTTTTTTACTGTCCAAACTTTTGTGCTTTATCTACAGGAATGCATTAGGTGCCTTGAGGCTATCAATACACATTCTTCATAATAAAGCTCCACAAAGTATAAAGTCCATACTAGAGTAATGTGTTTCCACACTTATCTGAAAACTTTCTTTTGGGTCAAATCACCTTTCTTTGTAAGCGCACATTTGCACTCTGGCATGACTCGACTCTAGTGAAAAAATATATATTCGAAGTACTAAACGTTTTGCTTGCACAAATATATATTTACATATCACCCCCGGATTGCAATATCACCACAACTCAAAAGACTGAATTTCTAGTTTTGTGTAGAAAGACTAAATACATGCATGCTGTAAAGCTATCACAGTTGAGGATCTAATAGATGACAATTGTGGCAGTTTTGCAGCGTGCAGAAGCATGTATTTAGTCTTTCTAACACATAAAACTAGAAATTAATTTTTTTAGTAATGGTGGCTTGCAGCCGGCGTGTTTAACCAACACTTTAACTCGCTATTATACAGCGAATGTAGTTTATAGTGTTTAATGTGTTGGGGGATATTGCCACGCATATAACAATATAAAATTATATTTAAATGATAAAATTTGCCCATGATATATAACACGCAACTATCTATGGAGGTTTCTTTATCAATTTATAATTTCCATCGTCAAACTAGAGAAACGTAATCTTGTAAATTACAGATTGACCACCGTCAGTCCATCAAGCAATTTAAAAAAAGAGATCCTCATGTGCAGCAGGGCGCGTGTCAGTAGGGGGAAAAGTGCAGGTATTCATTTTGGGAAAGGGTGTAAAGGGGAAGGTCGGTTGAAACCGCGCTCCATTTGATCTCTAATAGGGAAGATATGAAAATAGATTCTCTGCCAGCGCTAACCGTAACGAACACGACGTCACGCTCAAGCGCCCGCCGGCTTCTGTTCGAAGGGGTGCACGTAATTCATAATATATTTTTGAACCCCACCATTAGCAGCATTGAAAATAGAAACATTTTAACCTTTTTACAAGCACAAACCCGTGTTTGATTGGATCATAAATGCGGTGACGCCGAGTGCTTGTTTCTTTGAGAGTTGCACTCCTTAAATTGAGCAGGTTGCAATGCATGTCGGTACTAAAAATAATTTCGATGTATTTGGAATGTGCGTGGGAATATGGTTATTTTTATGAATTTCTCTTTAAAAATAACGTATTTCAAATTTGCATTGCTTCCTCTTAGTTCGCATTGTTGTTATGGATTTGAAAATTTTGAGTAAACTACTATTTACTATCGGAATATTTTCAGTGTGCATAGCATGTTCAAAGTAAATGAAAGAAGTGTTTTCTAGTTCTATAGAAATCGAATTTGACTTACATATTTCATATACAAGTTTTATTTATAAAGTTAAAAATTAATAACCTTGTGTAAAAAAATTATTTCTCCAAAATATTTTTCGATAAACATTCATTTTTGCTCTATATAAGAATTAATGTCATTTACAGTTTAATATATAAAACAATAAACCCATTCTTTACATTATAAATAATATTTCACATGCTCAATACTTTCACACTTCACGTCAAGACTGTTGAAGTTTAAAAATAAAAAATTGCATTTCTTTTTCTAATTCAGTCGATTGTACTATGCTTGACATTTTCATACAATAAAATGTGTTGAATCTTCTGGTGCACATATCACCCTTCCAAACGCGAATATCTTACTTCACTCTCACATATCGAAAGTCCGAAAGTGATATGTCCTGTTCTGTTCAAATCAATGTTTTATAATAATTTAACACAACTATTTGCAATTCTGTTAACGTTTACTTAACTAATGGCGCTACTAAGGCAACGTTAGATAACGATTCATTTTAATCCCATTGTTTTTCCTAAATTATCAGTTCTGGATATAATTTCCAACGAAATAAGAAATTAAACACCTGAAAAAATCACGAATACGTTAAATAAACTTATTACTTGCTTCTAGTACATTTAACATGTTAATGAATTAAGAAATAAATGTTTAATGCATTATATACGAGGATTTAGGTTTTTGTATTTTTATCACGTATTTATTGGAGAAATAGTCTCTATATCAGTGGTTCCCAAAGTGTGTTCCGTGGAACCCTGGGGTTCCGCGAAAAAATTTAGGGGTTCCGCGTGACAAATTTTATTTCATTAAAAAAATAAGAATGGTGTTTAATATATTCACATTTTCCTCGGAAAGTTTACAATCGACCACCAAATTGAATTTAAAATTTTTAAATAACGCGACTGAAAACATAAGCATCGGTAACAATTTGAACTTCACGAAAATTTATGTATTTTTTTGTGCAATATACCGGTGTATTTGCGCCAATGCTATTGTGCCCTTGTATAATTAACGGTAACTGTCATTCCAACCAGAATGTTCTTTTTTAGTTTTGTTTAATTCAATAAAATCTGAAATACCAAAATAATACTTGTTTCATTTAATATCAGGTATTAAATTTTGAAAAGTCGTTGTCGAAAAAATATTCAGGGTTCCGCGATCATTGGCAACAAATTTTGGGGTTCCACGACCAAAATAGTTTGGGAACCACTGCTCTAGATTCATGGAGTAATAAAAAGATCATGAAATAATTTTCTTGTTTTACAGAAAAAAATTACCTTAGAGCGACAAACCAAACCAAATCTCATTACAGAGGATAGTAATAATTTCTGTCCATCCTTTTCACACCATTTGATTCATTCGGAGTAATACTAGTCTTTACTTACAACAAACATTTTGTGATCCGAAATGCAAGTTTTACCACAGGGTCTACAAAAGAAAATATTTAAGTAAACGCACGTGTTAAGCTGTTCTAGGTATGCGTACAAATGTTGGTTCTTGAAACGAAAAGGGCTTAGAACTAATCCGCTTTGGACCGCCTGGTAGGTCAGTTTCTACTGTCGATTTCACAATCTTTGCAACAGAAGTCGACGTTTGTTGCCTTTCAAAAGGGCTTTTGTGTACGAAGAACCTCAATGAACGAACCGCAGACTTACCGACTCCCTCCCTCTATGCCGTATTTATGTACATCTCAGTCACTACAATGCCAGCCGTCCTCGTTAAAATTTAGCCAATTGACTGCCGAATAAATCCCCACCTGAAAAAAATCCCTATTGGAGAAGGAAAATCCCTGTTGGAGGAGTAATAGGTGGAAAAGGGTTCTGGAACAGAAGCGTTGTAGTTTTTAAACTGAGTTTGGAGACGATATTCTAAAAATTCTAGTGCACGAGTGACATATTAAAATTATTATTTTTATTTTACTTGTATTCGTTTTATTTTTAAAACTGTTTGGTATGTTTCCCAATTATCAATTTCGCATGCGAATGCAAGCTAACATGAAGTTATTCGGAGAGCTGTAATTGACTATTGTTGGAAATTACGGTGAAAGAATTGGATTTGACATAAATTATGAGATTACCTTTATAAGAAAACTAACAGTTGTCTTTATCAAATAACAATAAAAAAAGTTAAGAATTTACTCACGTACTATCAATTAAAAAAAATTGAAAGCATGTTGCTGTTTTGTAGCATTTCACAACTTGATGAAAACATATTCAAAATAGATCATAAGAAAGAATAAAAAAAAATGAGTATTCTTAATTCTTTTGATGATTCAAAATGTTAGAATATTTATATTTCAATTAATAAGATTCCGACCTTATCAACTAGGCTTAAATACATTTACATGATTTTAAATCATTATTAGAGATAAAAAGCCATTTAGGCTAATTGAAATTACTATAGAGAAGTCTTAGTAACTTTTGTATACATTCTCTGCGAAAAAGATTAACATAAAATAATGCCTAATTAACGCTAGAATTGCCGAGTTGAATGGTTTTAGAATTTTGCTTTAAAATAATTATCATAGTGTATAAGTATTGTAGGAATTTATGATGACTTTTAATGACACAAATCTCATTTAATTTTCATTTAACTATTTAGGGCCGCCCCTAAGGTATTAGCTACCCTCGTGGAAACCTCAGGTAGCCATTCCCTCTTCTCAAAAAACATTTAATTTCTCAAAAGAATGTTCTTCATTATAAGCACGTTCCTCAAAAATAATTTGATGATCCTGTCTTTCTACCGATTCCCTAAATGCTGATGTTAAATGCACGTTGCGTTTAATACTTTTTCGACTGTTTTCAGGTTATTGACATATTTAGACGTATATTTTGCATGAGCCATCAACGAAATTCCGATTTTCCTTAATATAAAACATTTGTGATTGCTTTTAATTTCAAAATAATTGCGGGAAGAATTCGAGTCTCGCGGGCTCTCTTTGAATAATTCCTGCCCTTCGTAAGTGCTTTTTGAATATTCTAATATAAATTAAGAACAAAATATGCACTCAGAAGTATCTTTAACTAAAATCTGAACAAGAACCGACAAAAACGAATAAGCACTCAGCAACGGCCCTGAAATTTCTTTAATGATGTGGTAAAAATAAGTATGCACTCAACATAGGTAGCTTAGTGTTAAAAAATAAGAGACTATATAACTGGCCTTTACCGTTTCAGCAGCTATATTCTTGCCAGATAGAAAATGCTGATTTGATGGTGCACTGCTCTTTTGCGTATATATAACTTCCGTTATTTCGTTTACTTTAATTTTTGTTGTTTTTTTATTTACTTTACCTGGCTTATATATTCCAAAATAAGGCACCAAACCAATCGTTTAATGCGTCGAAAATTCTGGAGTGAATAGCAGACTTATCCCTAAGACAGGGGCAAACTAGAATATAAAGCCAAAAGGGGAGAGCCCCTCAGGGGAAAGCAAGCATTCCCTTTGCCCCATCCAACGCATAAATCACAGCAGTACAATGGTCTCACCTTTTCCTTTTTAGTTTACGAGAAGTCACACGTGCATATTCTATATTTGGCGCTGAAGCGCCTATGTAAACTCCTAATAGCAGATTCAACAAATATTTGACATCGCTGAATGTCACCGCCTTTGATGAAAATGTTCTGTGCCGTTTTTCTCATGAATAAGCATCTTCAATTATACAAACTTGAGTATGGTTTGAGCAGCTATTGTTTCCACCGATTAAATTAATTTTATTCGGATTGCTCTCGTAATCTGCATATTAAAAAAGGGTTTACTACGTAAATAGTCGCACGAAACTTCCATACGATGATTTCCCATTATATTAAAACATAACTGTTCACCGTTTAAAATGTATGAAAGCGAAAAATCCATGTGACTGTAAAGCAGTAAGGGATTTTTAAAATCCTCTTTAACTGCCGAGGCATTTTATTCAGATCAGTTAGTTTTTAGAAACTAATTTCTCATATAGAACCTGATAAAAATGAATTATAAAGCAGAACGTATAGAAGTCATTTTCGAGTGAGCTATACAATATGCTTGACATCGTTATAAAAAGTTCAGAGTTGAAAATAATACGGTTTCTTTTACTACATTTCCTACAATGCGACCCAAAGCACTCTACTGTTTGTTTTTATAATTATAGCGTAAATTGATCTAGATAACGCTTTATTTATTTTGAGAGCATCATTTATTGTCTACTAAGGTAAGAGAAACAGAACACTCAACCCATCGTTTTTGGTTAACAACTGCAAAACGTAGTTTTTGATTGTCTATTCGAAAATGAAAGAAACATTTACGAAAACGGGAAAATAACAGGTAAGAACTTTTCGTTTAAAAAAGACTGAGGCAGTGTAGAAAAGCTTATAACATTCTTCCGCTTTACTCTTGGACCCCCTTTTTAATCAAATAAAATCAGCTAACCGAAACACACGGTCATTTCCGAGTGTGTAAAATAATATACAATTTTCCACATGTTACAGTTAAAATGCTACTGATTTCAGGAGTTTTAATCTAATTGGTACTGTCTATCGAAATGGATTCATTTCAAAGATAGAGCAAGTCGTAGCATGCATATGTGAATTCCTGATAATTTTTAAATGATGCGAGACGGAATTTTCAAAATTTAAAATTTTGCGTTGTGTTGTTTGTAAAAGTTTTGTAATTATTAAAAGAAGTTAGTTAGAAGTTTATAAATTTTGGTATAGGATGACTCCCGGGAGAAAGCAGTCAACCTTGGGTCAGTTGATTTGTGAATAGGCGTGAAATTGTGTTAAGGGAAGGCTGCTATACGCAAAATCACGAATCGCCGTAGATATTTCCCCCTGTCAACTCATTATCAATGCTATCGCTTTTGACACCGAACGATAAACTTAAATCCAGAATCCACCTTACCACCAGTCCCCTAATTTAAGTAATAGATTCGTTCAAAACCACGCTATTTACTAACTGCCTTCTGGGAGCCGCACTATATTGGAATACTTGGAATTTCAAACAATTGTGAAATCTATTTAAGTCGTATGCCTAGTAACCCTAGGCATACGATTAGCCGTCGTGTGAGAGAAATGTCACCAAAGAGCGACAAACCAAATTTAATTATCAGTAAATGTTACTTTTTCTGAACATTGTTTCCACACATTAATATCCTCTCAATTTTTGTTCATGTCAAAATCGTATGTTTATAAACTGACGTGCCAAAAGTCATGGGATAGCAGTATGCAAATTTACAAGTAGCTCTCGCATCACGTTAAAAGGGTATAGAGAATCAATCAGATGGTTATTAATGCTGTTTGCTGGACTCTTGAATGTCTTATAAAACGTTCAATAACGTGATAATGGCTATCCGAGGAAAATTAATCGAGTTTGAAGGTGGAATGATAGTTGGAGCTCGACGCATGGGGTATAGCATCTCGGAAGTTCTTGAGACTTCCTCCTGAAGTTCCTGAGACTTAAGATTCCTCGCCCCACAGTGTCAAGGATGTATCAAGAACACTCATGGAAAGCATTACCTTCCACAAAGGACAGCTCAATGATCTGCCACGTCTGCTGAATGATCGAGACCAGCGACGTCTGAGCTGAAGCGTCCTTGAACGACATTGATGTGATCTGATTGGCCACATTCAATGAGGGATGCACTAGAGGCGTGTCACTGAGGTCTGTACAGTGAAATTTAGCGTTGATGGGATATAGCAGCAGAAGACAGAATCGAGTGCCTTTACTCACAACACATCATCGGCTTCAGCGCCGCACCTGGGTTCACGAACACATGCATTGGACTCTAGATGATTGGAAGAAGGTAGCATGGTCAGATGAGCCACGTTTCCAGTTGGTACGAGCTGATGGTTGAGTGCGGGTGTGATGAATGCTACCCAATGAAGGCTATGGATCCAAATTGTCAACAAGGCGTTGTGTAAGCTGGTGGTGGTTCCATAGTAGTGTGGGGAGTGTTTACCTGGCATGAATTGGGTCCTCCGATCAAAGTAAACCGGTCATTGACAGGATATTGCTATGTTCTACTGCTTGGTGACATTTGCAGCCCTTTATGGACTTCACTTAACCCAATAACGATGGGATGTTCAAGGATGATAAGGCTCCGTGTCATAGGGCCCATTTTGTTTGCGATTGGTTTGAGGAGCATTCTGGACAATTCCAGCACATGATTTGGCCACCTAGATCGCCAGACATGAACTCCATGTAGCATATCTGGGATTTGATCGAAAGATCCAGCACCATTCGTGCACAAGATCCAGCATACAACCATGCAATTATCGAGACAGCATGGCTGAACATATCTCCTGGTGACTTCCGCCGACTAGTTGAGTTCATGCCACGTCGAGTTGCTGCACTTCTCCGAGCTAATGGAAGCCCCACATGATATTAGAGAGGTATCCCATGACTTTTCACACTTCAGTGCAATATTCTTAAGGCGTTTCTTACTCGTCCCCAGGGGCTTAGCGAAAGGGGAAGGACAGGGACTGTGGCCACGTGCATAAGACAAGGTTTTTCCATCTTGTTCCCTCTTCCTGCAAACTACCTCTCATGTCCTTGACTGCATCGGTGCCTCTTCGGACTTATTGATGGAAGACCAAGATGAGGCAGCCTCTCTCCTGATCAGACGATAAGATCTTCTGGATCTGTTCTAGCATTTTCTAGACCAGGGGATAAGCAAAACATGGCTTTTCTTGGAAAGATGTTTAATAATTTTAAGCATAATCTTCTGTCCTTGTCACAGAAGTATTTTCCTGTGCCATTTGTTTGTCAAGTGAGTGTCTTCAGAGAGAATGTCCTCCATCTTTAGATGACAATGCTTGGCAGAATCAATTATTCTCCTTTCTGTAAACCCCTGCATTGTAATACTATTTAAAAAAAGAAAGAAGACGCAAATCAATGAAATTCTTTTCTCATAAACATCTGGACAGCATATATAAATCAAGTGCATCTTTTACTTCCATTTTAAATTAATTATAATGAAATTAAAAAATCACAATATTGTGATTTTTTAAAATATAGTATCACATTAATTTTTGTTAAAAAATTAATGTGATACTATATTTTACTTTATACATACTTTATTTTCATTTTAAATACACAAATGTTTGTTTTGTAAAGAGGGTGTGGCATCAGCCTCATTTACCTCAAGTTTTAAAAAATATAGCTTCTCATTTGTTAGTTTCTGAAGAATAAAACTTTCGTTTTTAATGCTTGATCTTGAATTCGGTCTTGTGTTTTTGCAATCATTCTCAACAATCTCTTGCTCGGCAGCTAAGCATGTGTTGGATTTGTTAATCAGTTTCATATTCCGATACCAGTCACTCGTAGTGGGATTCCAGTGTTTGGCGCTCAGTTTGGCGAAGCAAGCACACACCTATGTTTTCCCCTGCAACCTAGTTGTGGCATACCCTCAACAACTGCGAAGGGCCCCGTATTTGGGAAGAATCACGCTCAAAAGGCGATAAATGACTGTCGAATAGACTTGGAGGTATCAAAAACATGAAAACCCCGTAAAAAGAATTCCTAACAAAAGCCTGGTACTCGAGTCCCTTTCATTATGTGCCGAGGTCAACACAAAAGAGATCTCTTTTCAAAACGTTTCTCTGGAAGGCATACGAAAGAAGTAAAATGCCCGATTCAGTCGGCAAAGACCGCGATGTAAATCTCCCAACAAGGTATCGACTGGATGCGACTTGAAAGCAATCTGTCGTCTTGCCCGACGCTGCTATTATTTGCACTTGACTGATAAATTTCAATAAAGACAGAGCGATGAAGTGGATAAACAGGGAATTGGATGTCTGCACTCAACCATATAACACATCAACTCAAATTGAGACCTAAACATAAGTTTATGGCATGAGCCTGTCATGATCCCATGATAATTTTGCTTATAACAATGATGCTTTTAAAACTTGGTAATTTTAATTCACTTGTTTAAGTTTGCTACAATATAATCTAACTGGCTTTTCTTTCATTATAAACTATCATGCATTTGAACGTCTTATAAGCATTAAAGTACCTACCGATTTCAATCATTAACTTATTAAGTTAATTTAAAATCATTTACGGACAGACCCCTGTAACATCTCTTTCATTGCATGTGTAAGTAGGCCTTCATTGCCCTTTCCTTTTTTACCAAACTTGCGAGTTTTAGGTGGCGCAAGTTCGATTCTTCCCTGGGTTTATTTCTCTCTTCTAAATCAGTAACTTTCTTTTGAATGGGCATGTCTATTACTTGAAGTTGTGTGCCTTGTGTTTGGCACAGCTTGACCATACATGGCCCTTGCGCCTTAATAACAGCCAACCAACCTATTCTTTCAAAACATTTATTTCGAAACACATACCTAATTTGATATGGAAATTACTTGATTTACTTTAAATCGGTAATGCAGATTTGTTAGAATCAACAACTCTGCAATATAAAATCCACAAAGAAAAACAACTTTGAAAGTGCGCGCTTTTTGTTTTGCTTCGTCCCCTGTTATTATGTAAATGAGCCGCTTCATTGGAGGCTGGTGTAACGTTTACGGATGTTTAATGGTATGAGGGACAAGAAGCTTATTTATAGCAGCGATTTAAAAGCTATGTAGCAGCGAAAAGAGGGGTCGCAAGACAAGAAACCCCTTGTTCTGCTCCTGCGACAACCATCTGTTCCAGCGGATCAGATGAAGTGGAAGAAGAAAAAATCATTTCTCCCCAACGGAGTAACTGCAGGCTCTCCTTTTAATTCGATTTTCCGAAGGGGAGGATGACTTATTTTCTGCTTCGTATCGTTTGAATGGGAAAACTATAATAACTGCAAGAGGAACCAGAAAAACATTTTACGATCATCTCTTAAGTTACGATACTTGATGCATACTTCTACTTATGTGTACAGTACTATCATTCCCTAGTCGAATTTTAAAATAATGCGATGTGTAAGTCGAGACAGTGGGATGTTAACACTGTTTTATTTTTTGATAATTGCATTGAAAGATATGCAGTGCAATCAGTTCTACAATATTGGATTAAATCGAAAATTTTAAGCGTGGTGTTCCGATATATGCTCTGTGGTGGATAGAAAAATGACTCTGGAAGATCTTACCCTCATTAACATTAACGAATTTTACCAGTGTAAGTTACACAGCTGAATTTTGGAAACTTCTTGATGCTCAAACTAAGACATCCAGAATGCGATTGATAGATCTATTTGTTAACGTGTTGTTCCAGTGCGACGTTAATTCACCTACCTACCTACCATTTGTTACCGAATTTTAGAAAAGCTGTAAGGTAAACTGTTATGGGAAAAATTAGCAAAAAACTGTGTCCGTATTGGACTTAACTATTTTGTGATTACACTCTCTGATTACCCCTTCTCACGATTGCAGAAAAATGTATTTCTCTGTGGCAAAATTTTTTGTAAAGTTAAATCCAGATGGCACTAGTGTTTTAGTGGTAAAACGTACTTCCTGTACGTATTCCGCATTGGATAATAGGAAGCAAAATTTTCAGGTAGTATGTTTGCATTCAAACTCCCTCTCATTTCTTACCTAGCCGAAGAAGAGTTAATGTTCAATTATTAAAAATCGCATTCAGAACTTTAACTGGAACAAGTGATAAATGTTTTGAAGTTGTAAATATAATTGTTTTTTAATTCTAAGATGTTTCAACTTTGTGAGTTCACCTTTACCAACTCGCTGAAATTATCTTGTGCAAAATAAGCTTGATCATCGCTTTAACTTCTTAAACCTCTCTTCACAATGACTAAATAGAACTCGTGATTTACGAATGTGAACTACAAAAAATATAGTATCTCAAGTCTGGAGTATTTTCCACAGTTGTTTTGGATACACGTATTCTGCTTTTTCACTGGCATTCTATACTTGAACTGTTGAAAATACTAGCAAGTGAAAATAGTCAACGCCATGGTTCCTGCTTCAACGTTACCTCTTTACGGTGATCGATTAAAACCAACCCAGTTAAATATGACACTTAAAAGCAGTACTTTGTAGAAAGGGGATATGTTTTATGAAACGCATTTGAAAGATGTTGTCAAAGTCGTCCGTCCGGACGTCCCGAATAGATGACAATGAAGATTGAAAGGCACAAGGGGGGGATCCATTCGTATGCTCAACATCGAATCACGTGATGGGGGAAGCTGCCAACTGTCCCCGCCCAACATCAACATCCCCCTATTTCACAAACTGAAAATCTCCTGGAGGCAAAAATACCAGCCAGTAAATCTTTTGGCTTAACTGTGAGCACGTTGTAAGTTTTCGGCTCAACTACTCTGCCCGAACGAGGAATGTCGGATTTCAATCGCAAATCCCATCATCAGTATTTTGTTAAATGTTGTTCTTCCAAGGGAACAGCATTTGGATTTATTTGTGTTTGTGAATTGTGTTAAATACGTGATCTCAAAGGATACATCTTTTTAACTTCAGTCATGCCTACTTTCATGGACAGTGGTCATAGGTCTGTTGTAGGACCTATGGACCTCAGGACATATCGGTATAACTCAATGGTGGAATACTATGGATGCAAAAGTAAGAAATTTATCAATTGATTATCTACAATGTAAGTAGTAAGTACAATGAAAGTAGTATTAATTCATTCGTAAATAATTTATATGAACCAGATATTTTTCATGTGTACTCAAATACACGGTAACGGATGCCTATATAGATAGTTTTTAGAACTCTCGAAAAACATTTACGCGTATATAAATGAGATCCCTATTCCTCACGTATATTGAAATACGCAAGTGCACGTGTTCTACGAATTCGTATCTCACTTGTAAATCTGGATTTGTCAATTTACCAAAACATTTTTCCAAAATTAATGTTTAATTTTAACTAAAGGATGTCTAAGCTATTTTTATTCATGTTTGTTTCTCATGAAATATCTAAACTAAAAATCAAAAACGCAGTGTTTATAAACACTGCAAAGAGCAAGTAAAGTATGATAGATTAAATAAAATTTTTTACCTTCTAGAATTTTACCAAATGTATTAAATACTTATTGTAATTTTGTAACTCAACTTCCATAACATAATGCTATACAATCTATTCCTATACTGCTTCAATTAATCCTCGCGTAGTCCAGAATGACCGTCCTATCCACAAATCCTATGACGTTTCATTCTGTCCATTGAATGAACATAAACATGCGAACAAATTTTAATTTAAATACTTGTTTCCATATACAAGGAGAATAAAATCACTAAAGGTCTAAGGAACACGAATTTTTATTTCCTTAATACAATCTGCACATATCTTCAGAACACGTTCAAAATTGTGATCCAAGTTAATCAATATCCATTATAAAAAGCATTTATTTAAATTAAAGTTATTGATGTAAATTTACTTTGGTTTTTATCTTAACTTAGAGCTATCGATTATCAAATGTTTCCTGAAACGCATTAATTTACTTTAAGAAACTATATGCAATCTGGTTTTCATATTGTAACGTTTTTATTCTGGTTACTATTAAGTTTTTGATATGAATTATTATACTTTGATATGAATTATTATACTTTGATATGAATTATTATACATAGGCACATGAAATATGAACAAATTTTGGGTCCATAAGAGACCTTTTTAATCTTTTTAAAAGTATAATCGTTAATAGCTCATTTATCCTAGAGTTAAATTCATAGCTTTCAAGTGACTTTTAAGTTCTTCCAGTGAACCTAAACTATTATTCAAACTCTTAAATCTGCATTCCCATCACGAGTTGATTGATTGCTGAAAAACATTGAACCTTTTTTTAGCTTATTAAAAAGACATTTGACTAAAATTCAGGATAAAATCGTATATCTGTTTACACTCTAGCGCGCATGGAAAAGACGTAATCGCACATTCTTAATTAATTGATTCATTTGACATTTTTATTAATCAATTATTGATCATCGTTATATTGACTAAGAAATGAAATTGTATTAATTCAATCCGCCTATACTGTGAGCAATAAAATATACTTTAATAATTAGATCCGGTCTAGTTAACTCGTCTAGCAAAATAACCGTAGAGCGACAAACCAAACTTTAATGATTCGACATTTTTTAATATTGAAGTTAGGGACTAGCTAGGTTTTTTGTTGATCTTGTGTAAAAAAATTGATGATTCAATATTCAATTATTGTATTGCGAAAACGGAGAAGAAAAAAAAAAGAAAAAAATTCATTCAAAGAATCTCATTTTAAAAAGAATTGATATCCAGGAATTTTAGTTTAGGACACAGGTACAGCTGTAGTCTCTGCCGCGCGCGGTGGCAACGCGTTTTTTTTGGCGCCGTGTTTGGCGCACTTTTTATGTCGCCACGGAAATCTTCCAACATCGAATACTGCATACGTATGGATGAAATATGTAAATCTGAATGAAACAACATTTGAATAAAAAAACACTGCAAATATGGATGAAATGTATGGAATTTTGGCGTAGTTATAAGCGACTCATGCCAGTGAGGGTAACCCATTTGTTCTCGGATTTCCAACAGTGAATCGATATCATTCTCCACATATGAATGAAATGAATAAAAAAAATGTTCATTAGTAGAATATAAGTTATTCTAATATTTTAACAGATTTCACACTGTAAATGAGAACTGGACGCCGGCAAGGTTGCCATAAAAATAGGTTAACCCTAACCAGGAGAAAATTCGAGAAAAAAATGGGTTACCATCAGCCTGCATGAGTCGCTTATAACTACGCCAAAAGCCACGTCAAAACGCGTTGCCACCGCGCGCGGCAGAGACTACAGCTGTACCAGGACACATTGTATGTGACCGTGCAAGAACTTGGACTCAGCCGATAAGATTACAAGTCGGGTATATACGACATAATTTGATTATACACTCACACTCGCAGATTATCATCTGACTAATTCAAAATTACGAGGTGTTGTCCTCGGATATTTCCATTCAGGATGGATCCTGGTCAGTCGTCAATAGCCCGTTGTGTTGCTTCAGAGAGATGTTAATTCAACCTTCCACTCGCAGATTAATTATAAAATAAAAAACTAAATGGTTTTATTTGCATAACTCAAGGCCGATCGCTATATGAACCTGGTAAATCACTTTCCACACAACCAATTCTTCTACGATCACATTTTTAAGCGATTTCACTCTGGATTTTCTTATGAAATTTATAAAAAAATTTGCTCGCCACGGGGAAAATGCATTGAAATTAGATTTCAAAGAAACTATCGAAAATAAATTAAACGAAATTTTTATTTCATTACTCGAAAATAAAATTCAGAACAGCTTGGTGAGTTGATAGTATTAAGTCAATGGATAAAAATTAAACGAAAAAGTTGAAATACTTTCTAGAAACCAGGTTCGTTTTTAAAAAATTTTCATATAGTTAAAGAACATAATAAATTTGAATTTTTAGTTGTATACGATCATTTGTAAATAATAAATAGTATTTTGTAACAAGGCATTCAGATCAAAAATTCGTTTTTGTGGTACTGTTAATTTTAACTTTGCTTCATACCTTTTAGTATTAATTCTTATTTCGTTAGAAGTAAATAGGATCCAGTCCTTTTTTATCATAATCTCATAAGCATTAATTTCTATAGAAAGAAAAACATTCATTTCTAAATTATTCAAACTGGTATTTTTCTTTGATTTTAAAATAAATTTTATTTAGCAAGTTCTTGTGCTTTTGAAAGCTAACCCTTAAGTGATAAATCATTTTGATTTGGGGGTGGATAACTGTAGAGCGATGAAACCAGACATTTTTTAAATGGGTCACTATAAGTATTAAATAAGCATATTAGATTTGATTGATGCATGTATGTTATGAATCAGTTTGCTACTTTTTCTGAAACAGGATATTCTCATCATTATGAAACTTCTCAAACAATTTTAATGAGAAATTACCTTCATAAATTCTTCAGACTCTTTTCAATGAATAATTATAATAGTTAATAAACGATTTCAAAGAATAATTTAGTTTTATAACGACGGGGAAAGACGCTACTCACGTGGTGTACTGCAATAAATTATCTTTGTCTTTCACCACAAATTTAAAAATCCTTTTTATGAAATAGTAAAATAAGGTTAACTTGTATTCATTTAATAAAAATGTTTGAAAATCTTTAAACAGATGGAAATGTGAGTGTTGGTTATGTGACATATTCCTTTCAGAATGAATTTAAACCTTATTACTGATCTAGTGAATTTAATCTAACATAAACATGACGAAATAAAGGATTATAAATAATTTTATAAAATCCAAAATTTCAGTCCAATTTATGAAAAAAACATTCCATTTTATTCATTTTAATGTGCCCCATTTATATATAAACGCCTTAAAACACTACTAAAACTTAAAAAACTAAACTTAAGAATTCGAACATTAAATCCCAAAAGCAAAATTATTTATTTGGAATTTTTTTAGCTGATCGGTAAAGTTTAATCATCAAGCTATTGAGAAATGAGTTGAAGATGCTAAAAATCAACGTTAACCTTAAAAAGATAATTGAAATCAGGTTATTAAAGGATAAATCAAAAACCCTCACAAAATTAAGTTTTAAAACCTTTTTAAACAAGTTTAAAATAGTTTTATACTTTAATATGATAGGCTTAATGGCAGCACAAACTTACTGGTAAAGTTTATGGTTATTTTCTTGACTTTTGGTGATTTTACTGAATACTTTATTTTTCTTCCTAACGAGGGATAGTGGTAGCCCGGTTGCTAGAGAAGCGGATTAGCAACCGGAGGGTTGCGAGTTTGACACTCGATCCGACCAAAGACCGTCGTGTACATGGGGGCTTGTGCACGTTAAATCTGTCTTGGCCTCATATGTTCTCACGTTGGTGTGGTGAAGTTTAGAGAGTAGGGGCCAACTCAGGTGTTCACCTCGTCATCTGACCGTGATTCAAAATTACGATGTGTTGTCCTCGGATCTTTCCTTTCTGGATTGATCCCGAATCGTTAATAGCCCGTTGTGTTACTCCAGTGCGAAGTTAATTCAACTACCTATCTACCTTTTCTCCCTAACGCTCAATGGGCCCCGGTAGCCCAGTTGGCAGAGCAAGGGATTAACAACCGAAGAGTGAGTTCGAAACTCGATACAGCCAAAGTTAATCTGTCATGTTAGCCAACGTTAAATCTGTCATGGCCTCACGTTGGTGTGATGTGGTAGTTTGGAAAGTGGGGTGCCAGCTCAGGTGTTCTCGTCATATGATCGTGGTTCAAAATTACGAGACGTTGTCCTCGGATCTTTCCCTTCGGGATTGATCCCGGACCGTCGCCTATAGCCGTTACCACCGAGATAACAAGGCCAGACCGCTGTGACGTTTCGATCACGTGACTCGCTTACTAGTAGTCATAACAAACATCGCCGCATGGCCGGCTACTTGTGGATTACCTTTAATGTAGCGTAAGAAATTAGGGTTTTTTATACTATTTTACCGGAAAGCAAGTGCAGCTGCCAGTTAAATATTGTTATATAACATTTGTGGAACATTACAGTGTCAAGGTGTTAAAGGCTTTCATCAAATAACACGTTTAACGTGTGTCCAGACCGATTTCTTTAGGCTTAACCACGAGGCTATCCAAAATGCCCTTTCGATGCTGTGTACCTACTTGCTCTGGAAATTATAGATATGGTGATGCACCAAAAGTGGCAGTTTTCTCCTTTCCAGAGGATAAAAATATTAGAAAAAGATGGCTCAGGGCGATTCCACGAGCCGACTTTACACCATCAAAACGCAGCAAAGTCTGCGAACTTCATTTTCAAAACGATGATATCGTCCGGAATGTATCGAAATTCAACAAAAAAACTGGTGAGTGTTCTACCTTTTCCATGAAACGTCTCCGTTTAAAAGTTGGTGCTATACCAAGTATATTTCCATATTGCCGTAAATATCTCTCGAAAACTTGTCCCACCGTTCGTAAAAGCTGGGAAGATAAAATTCGTGAAACTGAGGAATCCAATTTATTGAGAGCTATCAACGAAAGCAAATATGAGTTCATTGCTCATCATGAATCTATTTCTTTTCAAAATTTTAATAGGCTACTAGAAATTCTGGATTCATTACCCCATAAACAAAATTGGTTTAAACTAATTGAGGAGTCAAAAGTTACTTTTTTCAAAATTTATTTTAATCTAGGACCTGCAACAAATTAGACTGTTGTAATACATTCAAATCTGAAAATGGAAACATTTATGTGGCCAAGAAATTTCTGTAGATAACAATCAAATAAAAACACCCTGTCACGTTAATAATTTGGAAGTTATTGAAAATTGTTTGAATTTTATAAATGAAATATCAATGAAAAATTCTTCAGCCAACTATGATAATAATCGCTTCAGTTGCTTTTACAGTTCAATTGCTTTGATTTCCCATTTTTACAGATTTAATGATGAAGAAAACATTAATTCGATTTCTTTAGACTATGAGAAAGGGTTTTCTTTTCGATTTATGGTCGCATTTGAGAAACTATGATATTGGGCGGTATTAAGCTTGATTGACGTGTGTATTTTAATTAATAAAAGTCATAAGCGAGTTTTTCGCAATATTTTAATTGAATTTACGATATAATTTTGGCTGGTTTTTTAATAAGTTATTGCTTTTACTATTTATGCACACTCTCTGTTATCGTTAGTAAATAAGGAAGAAAGACGCGAGGGTGTGGAAGTTTCATTCTGAGATTATCATAGTTTTGACTAGGGAAAAACCATATTTACAAACTGCTATAATAATTTGCAATAACGTATAACAATATTTTCCTGTGGTCTCGACGTATATAGAATATATTATGTATCGTTGTAGACAGATTTCACTGTATTAGGCTTTGAATATTCCAATACGGCGGTGGTCGTTCGTATCGCACGTATGACTACTAGGGAAACGCCATGACGGCAGCGGTCAGGCCTTGTTATCTCGGTGGTAACGCTATAGCCCGTTCTGTTGCTCGAGTGCGACGTTAATTAACTATCTACCTAACGTTCAATTCCTGTTCCTGTGAGTAGTTCAAAACCTTAACTCTATAGATAGTAAGTAGTACAGAAGCGTCACTCCCAGATAAGATAATGGTTTCGGCCGGATGCTGGCAAAAATGAAAAAGTTGAGAAATTATACGGAACGGATTAACCGGACTACTCCTCAAACCTGACCAAAACCAAATTTCATACCTATCATTCTTAGAAAGGGTGACTTATTTATATAGACGATAATAACGTCAAATAGAGAATTTTGTGATGTGGTACACGGTCCCTGGTCTATCTCGTCTTCGAAATAAAAGAACAAAATATTCCCCGCCTATCTATTATATTTTAAAAATATGAAATTTTACGAAAATAATAACTAATAAATAAATAACGTCCTTGCTACGTTAGTTCTACGCAGCTTTCTTTATATTTGGGTAGCTTTTGTAGTGACATTGGGTTAATAGAAACTAACTTCCTTATTTTCACCACAATACAAAACTATCTTTATCTTAAAACTTACCAAAACAATGCCGGGTCAAGGATTACAAACATCGCTGAGCCTTTTTAAATAATTGAGATATTCAGTTATATTTCTATTTCCTCATTATTTTTAAAATGTAAGGGAATTGAAAATTTATTTCCTTTCTCTCAAAGCTAAGCACATTTTTAATCGACAATGGCGTGTCGTGACAATGGTGACAATTCATGAATGACGGGATTGGCAGGGAATTTTGAATTTTCCAAGTTGCTTCGTGTACGAACTAAAACCCTTTATCATTCAATTGTCATCCGTAGAATCTAGATTGGGTTCCCCTTGACAGTTTTCTTTTTTTATCAATAATTGAAAGCAGTCGATCCTTAGGCTGTGGGGTGAAGTATCGGCTTACAAGTTATATGACCCGATGGGTTACCGCTTGCTTATATTATCAGGAGGCAACTTATACTAAATATCAAATGTATCACTTCGCTAGCAAATATGGTTTAGTAATAGTCGTATGTTCATCAATACGTTACTGCTACAGAACTCTGTCTCACTTGCCATTGCTAAGTTAGCAGACTGTACACTGTAGAACTGTTTTCCTAACTGAGGTGTGATCCCTAGGGGGATTCATAGCTATTACCAAAAATATTACTTCCTCGTATACCCCTCCCTTCCCATAATTTTGTAATAAGAACAATATTTTCTTATACGCATCCGGAAAAAATTCTATTTAGTCTTTTTTATTAAATAAATCCCAATCCAAGAAAATTATTGTACTTATGAAAATGGACCCAACAACTTTTATGCGACAAAAGGGAGGCTGACATAAAGTTTTTAAATCGCTGCTGTAGGAAATGCAGTTCGGTTTCTGCATCACCTTGGGTGTATTTTTATGAACAGTATCAGTAAAAACTTTCCTTGTGTACATCGCTTGCTTGGCGACTTATTAATCAGATCTTTAAAATCAGCATGCAAGGCAGAATTTAAGTGTCTTCAATCTAGGTTACTAGAACCTGGGGTAAAGAATGGAAGAAATAAGGAGACTCAAACCTTCTCCCAGGTGGTTTAGGAAAGGTAGGGGATCGTGGAGCTCAAACCGCCCATTATATATCAAGACACATTTTTCTCCTTAAGGCCGAATCACGATTTTTTAGTTTTCTCAATCTGCTCTTTAGATATCAAGGTGAATCTGAAAACTTACTGAAATAATGTTTTTCAACGAAGACATGGATTTATTCAAATTTCAATGGCGCAGTTTTTCCACTTGCAAACAACACACCCGCTAGGTTCATTCGCTAGCATCTCTTAAATGCCCTTATTCTTTCCGATCGCTTTTAGAACAAGCGAGGTACGACTAGCTACGAAACTGGCTATTACAATATATACATAGAAACTGATTCCAGAATATGTACAATACTATTTTATCTATGTAATTTTTAAAAATCATTTTACTTATCAGTATAGCGTTGTTAAATGTTCGATGAATTTAAGTATTATTTATTTCTCTCCATTAGCAATTACTTTTACTCCATTAGCAATTACGTGTTTAGGTATGAGAATATTTCAGGTCCCTCTATAATTTTTCTATTTTTCTGCCCCTGGTTACTGCGAAATGAATAATTTAGATCTTGTAAACATTACTGTCTTGAAGATACTAGGGAAATATATATTACGTAGTAATATTCCATTATGTTGTACTTCAGCTCGTAACATTTAACGCATAACATATCGACGCCCCAAAGATTGGTTGGTAGTTGAATTTACGTCGCACTATGGAGTAACACAACGGGCTATTGGCGAAGGTCCGGGATCTAATCCAAGCCTCATAAATTTGAACTGCGGTCCAATGACGAGGACCGACCCAAAGGAATATATTGATAATCATAACATAAAAGCAGTTTAATCTATGCCTTCGTGTAACATACTCAGCTTTTGATACCGTGGTTATAGTGGAAAACGAATAGAAAACGTTTCAAAAAATTTTCAAGTATCCTTGTAATTTCAATCTTATAAATGCATTTAACTTTTAAACTGATTGAATCAATATTTTTTCAAACACTAATAAAGTACAAAAAATTCACACACACAGTTGTAAATTGAAATATAACAATTTATGTTTAAAGTAGCCTCTAATTTTCATTTCTACAGTTACCATTTTATTGTTTTATGCTTGCTATGTGGTAATCGAGAATTCATATTGTTAATTTAAGTAAATGTGTCCTTTTCCCTGTGCATCAATAAATATTGTCATCTTATTTTACATGAATTTTGTTTGTATAGTAGTGTATCTTAACTTTTGAGAATTTTAAAATATTAGTAATTTGATTTGAACCTATCCAAGTAAAACTAAGGCTCTGTCAACATAGTGATAAGCCTCAAAATATTCTCCGCAATGAAAGAAAATGCAAAAACAAAATATTCGAGAGGTAGGTATTTTAATTAACGTCGCACTGGAGAAACACTATGGGCTATTGGTGACGGCCCGGGATCAAACCAGACGGGAATGATTCGAGAACACCACTACGTAATTTTGAACCACGGTCAGATGACGAGGTAACATCTTAGATGGCACCCAACTCTCCAAACTTCCACACCACGTCAAAAATATTAGAGAACATCAAAAGAATTTTGGATTGTTTGAATAAGTGAATTGAAGGTTTAAGATAATGTGATGTGTCTTGAATAGTGAATAAACCATTATAACTTTAGAATTTATTAAAACTTGAAAATTGCTCCAAAAAATTTAGAAAAGGGACTGATCGTTACGTTGCCCGAAGCCCTTCAATTATATTCATATTTTTGTCTACACTTACAAACACATTTATAACAACCTACACATTTTTCATGTTTACATGTGTGCTCATTAATATATAAAAAATCAATTGAAAGATCTATTCTATAATTTAAAGCACAAATTTGAAAAGTATGAGATGCAAATAAGTAAGTCGTTGAGGTAGATTACCCAACGACTCACATCATTTACGATTTTCTGATTGCCTGCACATAGGCAGATTTTATTGATACTGATATTCGGATCTGTAATTTAAAAAATAAAGTGATAAGTATTGAATGTGCTCCATGTGTAACGTGTGGGGTTCGTTTCAGATTCAAATATCAATTATTTACCCTCATTGGACCAGGAACCGTATCCTGGAGTGGAAAACATTCAGCCAAAAATGGGGAGGTCGAACTCTTCAGAATCTCAGTCCTCCAGTAAGTGCCATACGTCCTGTGTCCTCATTCTGTCTCTGATCTTTTTCTATTACAGTTGCTCTCTATTACACGTTGATGTCGGCTCCTTCGGTCAGGTCAAAGTTACAGCCATGTAGCATTAAAAATTCTCCTTTGATACTAGAGTATCAAATCTTAAAACGTAATGCTTAAAATACTTACAAAGTTTAGAATTTTAATTTGCGGTTTTTTTAAGGAAAAAATGTGTGCATAAAATGTTAAAAAAGATCCTTGATGAATACTTTTGCGATTCTTTATCAAATCTTGAGGTGAAACACAACTATATTGGTGCTGCCTCGTACTTATTAAAAGGATAGTTCCTTCATTTAGGATCCTAAGGGTTATTTAAACTTAACTTTCAAAATTTTACTCAAGTTATATTCAATCACAGGACTGAGCTAACAAAAAATTACATCATTTACGATTTTCTGATTGCCTCCACATAGGCAGATTTTATTGATACTTATATTCGTATTGAACTCGGATTTTCTGAAGGAATTTAAATTAAATTTTAACGATTGACGAATCATTCCATTTGAAGGGAAACTGTTGAGCCTTTTCAACATATTTCTAATTAACACTCTTTTTTCGCCTAAAATCCCTCGATTAATGTTGTCAATGTCCACACATGAAATGCGTAACATTCAATGTTTTGTTCCAGGTCACGGTGGAGTGAACCAACTGGGAGGGATCTTTGTCAACGGTCGTCCCTTGCCCGACATGGTCCGGCAAAGGATAGTGGAGCTCGCTCATCAAGGAGTAAGGCCCTGTGATATAAGTAGACAGCTGAGGGTGTCGCACGGGTGTGTCTCCAAAATACTCGGGAGGTCAGTTAACTTTTTGTAACTTCTATCTCTTCCCATTTCTTAACCTAACCACATTCGAGCCTTTTTTTCCCTTTCAAAACATGCACGAGTGCGGAACGTGTAACAGTAAATGAACTTTGTCCTGAATGAGGGTTGCGTAATTTTTATTTTACGCATGGAGCAACACTGTGGGCACGCGCGTTGTGACCTGAAAAAAAAAATAGGAAATTGTGTTCTTCACCACCTTTTCCCGATACGTGTATTCAAAGCCTACTTAAAGGCCTTGTACGTACACCCTCACAAGGCTCCCCTATTGATAGGTAAGAATGTAAACGGATAATAAAATAAATCTTCGGACTATGATACTTTTATTAAACTCGATGCTCTCAAATCTATATCTTGGTAGGAAAAGGCCAATGTTCTTTTTGCAGGTTTCAGGTAGCAGATGGTCTAGTAATATATTTTTTAAATTATGTAATGCAAAAAGTACTTTACAATGTTTTGATTCCTTCAAGATGTATTGTGACAGGGAACATTGACACTTTTCTATACATTTTTTACCTTAAAGTGATATGTGGACATAACTCAAAATAAACGAATTTGGACATTGTCCCTTTTCTATCGAGATACAGAAATATGAAACATTTGAATCGCAAATTAATCAACTTAAGCTTTTCTACATAAACCTGAAAACAATGTAGAGATAATAATTGGACAATACAGTATGTTAATTTTTATCATTTACCAATAAAAGTCAGGAATTTCTTGTTGGGATTTGTTTTTAATTTATAAGTTCACCTAGAGGTTCCTATAGATTGGGGCTTTGCGTAAACTGTCCATGTGCCCATGCGTTAATACGGTCCTGTATATAGTAGTAATTTGGCCATGCAGTAAATTGTAAATGCTTCCGTCAGTAAAAGTGATGACGTTTTTGTGTGATCGTAGGAATCACACATTTCTATGTTTCAACTTTCAAGGTCCTTTATGAATCTTTATTTTGAAGTTTGTCCCACTAGAAGAAATAATGAGTTCTGAAAAGTTATTTTGTTCTTACTGCTCAGTAATGATATGACACGCCCTTATAGCTACGTCAATTATTCTTTTTTACACTAAACGCTTTCAATACCTTTAATGAGAATAACACAATTCTGTAATTAAGCCTTGTTTGGAAAGATGTTAAGTTTTGTAGTATTTTAACTTTTCTTTTGGTCATTAAACTAACTTTTAAAAGGTATTCTAAGATTATTTAGTGTTTCGTTATCGCACGTTTTGTTAGCATTTTTCACGTACACATTATACTTTCGAAACAACGCCAATTGGTGATTTTCGGAAACAAACTTGTTAAAATGTGCATGATTCATTTGACAGCATAAAATAACTTTGTTTGGAGCAGAAATAACTGACCCCCTAAAGTAATAGGCAAATTGTTTCACAAACGGTTTTAATAAATGGATCGAACGCACAAAACAACTCACGAATCGCTTCACAAAATTTCGGTTCAACTTCTTCTCCTCCCGACATTTTATAATTCACTGCCAGATAGATATATAAGATCTCGTTATTCACTCCGTCTTCACTTTTCAAAACCAGGGCAATTGCACGAATATCAAATCTGAGGACTCACTCATAACCCAATCTTGATTATCCACTCCCATCCCAACATGTGTGTACACAATTAATCAAATCCATAAACGCTTTGATAAGAGTTGATTAATATGCCATTTCCTGGCGTCTGCAAAAAGGTTGATAGCAGTCGCCGAGAGATGAGGTATTATGCCATCTGTCTACGTTTTCACGTTTCTCGTTCTAATTCGAGAGGCCAATCCTGGTTTGGACTCTAAAAAAGAGACTGAATGTAACGAATTGAGCGAACAGACGCTCTACTCGTCTCCTGGCTTGTATGGCAAGGAGAGCGGAGTGTTTCGCTTAAGAAATACAAATTAGCGGAAAGTGATTCTCCTCGAATGCACCGTCCCCGGTTCCTTTTCAACTTGCCGCTGATCCGTGTGAAGAGCGATGAGTGATGAGAGCGTATTACTTACGGTAGCGAGTAACGCAACGAACATGCCTCTCTCTATAAATACGGTGGCTTGAGTGACAAAAAACAGTGCGCATTTTACGTTAATATCGGCATTAATCGAAGTAAATTGTTGAATCGAATTGGCGTCATTCTGTGACTAGTGGAAAAAAATACATTTTACGTTAATATTGGTAATCAATGTGGATTCTTGAATCGAATTGTTGTCCCCAGGCGTAATTTTGTGACAAAAAATAGAACTCATTTTACGTTAACATAGTTATTAATCAATGTGTTGAATTGTTGAATCAAGTTGGCGTCATTTTGTGACTTTGAAGGCGAAAAATAGTACATATTTTACATTAATATCGGCACTAATGTTGTATTGTTAAACTTAATTGCCATTATTTTGTGATTGATGACAAAAAGAACACATATTTTATGTTAATATCGGTATTTTATGTTAATATCGGTTGGATTATTATTCAATCGAATTGGCGTCTTCGGGTTTCATTTTGTCATCATGCGATTTTGAATTACACATTGGAAAAATGTCACGAACGGATACAAAATGTCGATGTCAAAAAGGTTTAGCATTTTGCTTCATAGAAAACTTTCAGTTAAATATTTAAATTTTCATAATCAACAAATTCATTAAAGATTAGTATAAATTTTACGGAAATGAAAATTTTCCAATTAAAAAAGCAATAAGGTTATTTTATGCAATTGAAAAAAGAACAAGCAAGAAATAATAAATAAACTACAACAAAATGAGAAGACATCGTACTTCGGTCATCAATAAATAGTTCTACCTTAATTTTCATACCACAATCTGCTTATACATATAAATTTATTTTATAAAGGATAGTTTGACTTTTCTTAAGTTTATGTCTAATAGAAAAATATAAAATTCGGCGATTATGTTCTTTTTATTCAATAATTTATTTCTCCAACTTTCGCTACTTTAATTTTAATAGTTTTTGCATGAAAGTAAAAGTATTACAAATTTAAAATCAGAACCTAATATTAAATAGCTGTTAGGATAATTACATTTAGTTTTGCCAATACACTCTAAATGCCTTCAAAAGTTGAATGATTGAAGAAATTATTGGTAAATTCTTTTCATTGGCCCCGACAGAAGTGAAGAATACAAGTGGAGCAACTCCTGTTCCTTGAGAAGTAGAAAAGGGACAACAAAACCTAGTTCTCATTTATCGAGGATTTTTTATCTGAGATCTCTCCTTTCCTTGCCTCAGTTTTGTTTCTCAAAACAATTCACACACACGAAGTGTAAACAAAATCATAATGTTGTAGGGAAAATGACACCGAATGTGTTCGAAAGCCAAAGTACGCCGTTAATTTTTCAAAAGATGTCATCTGTGTGAACGAAATCGAAGTCCGACACAGGTGCTGGTGCAGAAACAGTAGGCGGGTGGCTTTGGCAAGACTCCAGACTGCATCTCCAGTTTCTGCTTCGACTGAAGAAAAAGAAAACGAGAAGTAGAATGCTGAATCAAACTTTTTTCTCTAGATCTTGTTTCAACATTTAGAGACTAAAAATAACAAAGAAAAATGAATGTTGGTAAAATATGAAAAAATTGAAACTTTGCGTATTGGATGATTTCTTTAATAAAGATTTGTGGACTGGAAACAAGCGTTTAATTTTGGAAAAGCATATGGCTTACAGAAATAAAATAAATTGAAATTTTTTAAATAAATTTAAAATCGCATTGCTTATGAACTTATTAAGATTTTCCCAATGCAATTATATATCGTCACGTGCTTCCACGTTCGTGTGAGTTTTTGTGTAGAATATTTTCCTTTTTTAGTTACCATTTATTTTATACATTTATATTTCACTGTAAATGAAGGTAAAATCGTTTTACGTAGCTTCAGCTTTCGTAAAAATTCAACAGTATGTGCAATACGCATCCTTTTTAGTGGAGATACAGAATGCGGGATATCGCTATAGAGCAGACGTTTTGTGAAATCTTTATCAATCGACAAGAATGATGAAATGATTGTAAATGCTCACTGCAGGATTTTATTGTTTCTTTCTGCAAACACATGCCAGAAGTATGTTTCTGCTCAAAACTTTACCTTTATTCATCTAATTTCTTCCAGGTATTACGAGACGGGTTCCATTAAACCTGGTGTGATCGGCGGCAGTAAGCCAAAGGTTGCCACTCCAAAGGTGGTGGATGCTATAGCCAACTACAAAAAGCAAAACCCCACCATGTTCGCATGGGAAATCAGGGACAGGCTCCTGGCAGATGGAATTTGTGATCAAGATAACATACCGTCTGTTAGCTCCATCAACAGGTGATTATACCCTTTCTGAACTATTTATGTCATAATGTGTTTGCCAAAAAGGCAATATCTCCAAGTTTTATCTTCTCGAGTTTGCGATTGTTACATGTTGCGTACATAGGTATCTAATACATTAGAGGAAAATATCGCTCAATCAACTGTTAATTGAGTGTTCTCTAATTGCTTTCTACTGTTATAGGTCGTACTTTAATACGTATAATAATTACTCCAATACGTTACCCTAAAACCAAACTAAGATGCTGCCTTCTCGACAAACATGGCAGCATACTGCTGATTGTTATGTGTATTTTATTCGTTTTTTGCATGTTAAAGTCTGACCGAAGTGCAAAATATACCTTTTAAAGTAGAATTGATTATATAACTCCAATTATAGATGTATATTTCTTAAAGATAATGAGCTATTGAAAATCAATCGTTAACATTAAAATGGCGATACGATTTCTTTTTTAAAGTAACTTGGTATATGTACCGCTTTGGCTCATATCTCACAAGTACGAAAATTTCAATTTTTTAACAAAAGTGATGTAAAATGAAATTAAAATGCGATTCGATTTATCACGTTTCCATGCATACTTCGCATTTGGTCCACAGATTTTAAAAATTCACCTTGAATCTGTAATGACAAGCAGTGTGTCAATGAAATTCAGCTTGTAATCCGATTTTACAATGAAAAGTGCTATCCGTGAGGAAGGTGAAACGGTAAGTGACGACAGAGTGCGAAAAAATAAATAAATCTCAAAAATCGGTTCGAATTGTTCTTTTTTTCAATGGGGCTACCCTTGCTATTTCAGACATCCCTCTTTTGTTCTGTTAACGTCACAAAGAAATGGATCGCTAATGTTAAGAACGAAAAACACGACAGGTGTGATTGTAAGAGGCCGCCTAAAATAAAATAGATTCGAGCACAACTGTTGCTCTTAGGGGACAGCATCTTCCAGTAAGCTATAATAGGCGGGCTTCGTCTATGTCAAAACATTTATATTGCAGACTTTGTATTTGCTTGAAAACTTTTTTCTTGCTGAGTGACTAATGAAGCTCCATTTATCCACTCCTTCCCTCATAAATCCTGAAAGAAATTGAGTCTCTACTTCCGACAGTTTCGCCTGCCGAATATATCTCCGACAGACGGGGTATTCATACCCTCTACAAGAAAATTTTTGAAATAGTGGCAAACGGCCAAATGAATAACCCCCCCCCCTCCCAATCAAAAAGAAATTGCATTTGTTTCATTTCGAAAGTAAAAGCTTTATTTTTATTTGCTTCTGTTTACACAGCGAACTCAATTCTTTGATTGAAGGGAAGGGATAAATTGTCCATATATCATAATTATCTATATTAGGTTGAGTTCTATTGCATGTAGAGTTGAGCTTGAAACTTGCACACTAGATAATTAGTGGATTTATAACTTGACGGTTATTGTTGCATGTTGTGTTCTTTAATTTGCTTGAACCTTCCATTATTGTAAAAGTTTTTCATTGTTAACATAGCATGTTAAAATATTAAATTAAGTTTAGTCATATCTTCCAAGAAGATTAGAATAGACGTTATTCTTTTTGATTTGTGTTGAATAAATTCAGCGTCGATGCAGCTATCCTTTCGTGCATGCTTCGATCCCAGCCTATGATTCTTTTCTAATCCGTTTCCATTTTTTCTGTAATGGAAGAGAAATGTTTTCAATTAAGTAAATATAAAGCATTATGGCACCCCTTGTATAAATTAAGCTTTTAATTTAACATTGATATTTATCATTCTTTGTTCCAGGATCGTTCGCAACAAGGCAGCCGAAAAAGCGAAACACGTTGTGACGTCCAGTTCCAACAGTCCAAGTCCACAAATGACGTCCACGGTGATCGTTACCTCTCATCCAGACCAAAGGGCGTCCTACTCCATCAATGGTATTCTTGGTATTCCTAATCCTTTAGACGATCACAACAGCAATAAAAGGAAGAGGGATGATCACGACAACAGTGACCCAAGTAAGTACAACTTTAAAATATAATTTAGTACTATAGTGAGCTTAGATTCTTGCATTTCAGTGAGATTCACAAAACTTGATGGTATCACGAGTTTATAAGGTAGTGGCATGTGGAGAAGGGCTGAATGGGAAAAAGCACAGCGGTGTTGTTTTTGGAGTAGAGGGAGATTCTCGAATTATTCCGTGAGTACACTTCACACATACTATCAATCGAAACTTATGAAAAATAAAAAATGCTGACTAAAAGCTGCTTGTAAAAAGATAAATGAATTAGGGCATTAGGGACAGTATTTACTTTGGAAGATTCTAGTTGCTACCTTACCCTGGATGTATTTCTCTCTTCTGCGTAAATAAAAACTTTCCTTGAGTGTATGTCCATTAACTTGACGGGAAAATATTGTATTACAGAACTTGACCAGAATCTGGCCTTTACACCATAAAAAAACCAACAACCCTATTCAACCTACAAAGCACTCACACTTGAACAAAGCTATGAACAAAGAAATTGTATGGATTATATTTGGAAAGAATTATTAACTAAATAATTAAAAATAATTATCTAAGAAGAATCCCTAACAATGTTTTTGAAATTTAAATAAAATTGTTATAGAAACTGTTCTTGGATGCTTGGATTTTCACCAGTAACTTAACTTAAGAAAAAATTAACTTTTTATATTTTATTTAGGTTCTAGAAATCATCACGCGGTATCATACGAGAAATTAAACAATCTGAAAGTTAAGGAAATTTTGTCTTTAAAGTAATGAATTTTACCAAGCATTTGCATCATAAATGTTAAAAAAATAGCTTAATCCGTGCCAATACGCACTTTACTTTTGTTATAATGGAAACAAGAATCCAGATTATTTCATTTTTTCTAGTATAGGGCCGTGGCAGCCAGTTGGAAGAACAACGGATTAGCAACCAAAGGATTGCGAGTTCGAAACTCGATCCAGCCAAAGACCGTGTAAACGAGGGGTGGTGCACGTTAAATCTGACGTGGCTTCAAATGTCCTCATGTTGGCGTGGTGTGGAAATTTGGAGAGTGGGGTGCCAGCTCGGAGCGACGTTAATTAACTACCTACCTACCTTTTCTAGTACAAAAATAATATCCGGTCTAAAATTAAAATATTTGCATTCACTCATTTCTTATTACGAAAAACAAAATTCCAAGAGATTCACCAACAGTTTAGTTTTCAATACCTAATCCATCATGCCATCCAATATCCTTCATTATGGAAACCTTTTGTTATTGATGCATAAAAAAAAAAAAAAAAAAAAAAAAAAGATTAGCACATTCGATTTTTTTAACAACTCAACGATTGTCTAATCCTCCCGTAAAAGAAACAACTCAATCAAATTAAACATTTCCTTTTTGTAAATTTGTTTCCATTCCAAAAATCATAAACAAGAGGAAATGCATTATACTTCTTACCGACTGAAAATCGAATATCTTTACAGCCTTTTTTGAAATAATATATTACATTGTTTGCCTAGCACACCTCTCCCGATAGCAATAATCCAAAGGGGAGAAAATAGATGTCTTAGCTTTGTGGGAATGAACGGGTGCAATGGGACTTCTACAGAAGCGTGACCAAGGTCAACACAAGTGCTAACGCTAACCTAGCATTATCGTTTTTAATAGAGGTGTTCACAGTACTAGGGTGTTGATTATTGGGTTACGCAGCATTCCTTTGGCAATTGCTTTCTCCCTTTATTCTTCATTTTTTAGTCACTTTTCAATACGTGTCTGTTTTTAAAGCAATCGGAAAAAGTAGTGTGTGTGTGATCCAGACAATGAATGGCCGAGGATAGTTAACGTCTTAAGGTGTGTGATACGAATTTTACGTATTTTTTAAATTTTTCTTTTAGCCAAGAACCGGTGTTAGGATCCAAACTTGAGTAGCTTGTTTCGTACAATATTTTATTCGAAGAGCATCAGGTAATATAATAAGCCACAGAATGAAAATTCCTCAATGAAAACAAATTGAAACAAATATTGAAGATCAAAAGAATTTCTGATTGTTTATGTGTGTGAATATGAGTGTAATACTTAAAAGTTAAAGGTAACACCTCTTGAATAGTGAATAAACCATTATAATTTTAGACAATTTTAAAGCTTGAAAATTGCTAGCCTTAAAACATTTGAAAAGTAACTTATTACCTGTGTTTCTCGGAGCCCTTCAATTGTAATATTATAAAGCAATGGCATTTTTAAAAAGTTTACGCTATTCTTTATTAAATAAGGATTTAAAGGTGTGTAACACATAATTTATTTTTATCTTATATGCCAAAGATTAATTGTTTTGAAATATAGTCGTGATTCTGTTTCTTGAATTGAATGTCGTATATTTATAGTTCAAATGGGCTTTTGAACAGATTAAAGAGTTTAACTTCCGCACTACAAAAATAATCTCGAAAAAGCGTGAAATAGTTAATATAAGCAACAATAAAAACACAATATTAAATTATGGGTGGTTATGATTTTGCTTGTCAAAACTAAAAACTCTTGCTTTCAAAGAGTGAAAGAACGCTACCTTTGATAAGATTAAAAAATGGAGGCTTCAATTTTCATACAAAAGGAATAAACAGAAAATCAAATCATTTGTAAACCAATCGATCAAATGCGTAGTCTCGATTCAGGAATCGCTACAAAATACGTTAAACTGTTTATACAGCAGCAAAAAACGAGTATACAAAGTAAATGATCATTTGAACGTGACCTCGTGCAAACAGTAACTGTTTGCACGCGTGCTGTGGTTTTTCAGCGAGTGAACCAACACTCGCCGACCGCATCTAATGATTTCAACACCCGTGCGTTGCTAAGGTCAAGTTGGTGGTGACAGCCGCCGACCTGCGTAATTACTTTGAAAAGAATTCACGGGCTATAATTTCAATTCGTGATGGATTCAATAATTGTCATTGTCCGACTTGGTCATATTGTCTTCTGGATGCATTTAGAAAGTTTTGAGCTGTTTACATTGGAGATTTTATGATACTGGCTGTATAATTTGGAAAGGTGACTATTGGAAACTGATGCTTTTAACACATAATAATGTGAAAAACTTAATTTGAAGCATTTTTTTTCATTTTGAAATTTTCTTTTTAATTCAATAATTTTTAATCCGAAACTAGTACTAAAGATATTCGATAAATCTATCTAAATCACTTCGTTAAAATCAACAATTTAAATTGAAAGGGGGAAGAAGAAAAGAAATGGTGAAATTAATAAATATATCTTCTCAATGAGCAATAAAAAGCGGTATGTTCTAACATATCCTTATTATCAAACATATAATCTTTAACAAGAACAATTTGCATCAGTTTTAATCATGAAAATAAATTTAAAGTAAGCTTTGGAATGCACTATTTAATTGTCCTAAGCTTTTTTATAATTTCAGTGTAAGTATACTGGAATAAGGGCTCATTTACACTTGTACGTCTATGCGAATCCACTTTCTGTATTCGGATCTGTCGCACCAATGAACGACGAGAACGGGAGTAATTAAACCTGTCAATCATTCCCGTTCTCGTTGCTCACTGGATCAACGAGTCCGAATACAGAAGACAGATTCGGATTGACGTACAAGTGTAAGCCTTAGAAGTTAATACAATTTCGGTTTATGAACGCATTTGGAAGCATGTCAATTCAAAAATAGCTTCATAACATCAACTAAAAGTCGTATTGCATTTAAAGTATGGGGCTCTTATAATTACTTTGCTTAACATTCCAGTAAAAGTGTTATGCTGTACTAGAAACAAAATTCTAATTCGTCTAGGATTCAAGAACGTAATAGGAAAGTCATAATAAAATTCACACACTTAATCTGCGGCACACGTATATCCCCGTACACCCTAACTTTGAACTTCGAATCACTGATGCTTAAAATTAGAAGGAAATTGGTATCCTGATATCCTCTTTCAAGTTCCGCGACTGGAAAAAATTGAACTAAGTAGCACTAAATTCCCCCATCCAAACAAGGAATAATAAAATTAATGTTATATCTTTCCTTACTTTATGTCATCATGACACTTGGAAAACATGTTTGAAAAAAAATGTATTAACAAGAGCCCAGATGGCGATAAATTTTATTTAATATTTTTTCACGCTCGAGTGATGCTAACCATTGTTCTGACACGTCTAAAACTTTCTGCTCTGTTATTTTCATTTTAAGTATCAAATTCACTCGTAAATAAAATACAAACTTGTTTTCAAACACGGATTCAATCGCATATTTCATCAAATTATTTTTGAACAATTTTGATAACTAACTTAAAACGTTTTATGACTTTTATTGTTCAGAAAATATTCTTGTGCACATTTTTGTGAATTGAATTAGGTTCTCTTTTTCTTTTATCGTTTAATGTTTTTATCAATTTATTCATTCAAAATAGAATGAATTAAATCCGGGAGATAAGCGAAATACTCTTGCATGTTAAGAAATAGAAATCTAAAAACTGAATAGCATGTAAAAACATGTTATCCTTTTTTCTTTTCAAAATAGAATGAATTAAATCCAGGAATAAAATGAAATATTCTTACACGTTAGGAAATAGAAATTCCAGTAATGTATAGCATGTACATGTTATCTTTACTCTTACATGTTTGGAAATAGAAATCTGAAAAATTAATAGCATGCAAAAACATGCTATCATTTTTTCTGCATTTAAAACTACAGCTCTGCTACCGAAACACTGTTTTTCAAATTAAAATCAAAATAAAAACATAATAAGCTGTCAACAAGTTATTAAAGGGAAACACTCGATACATAATGGAGTTAGATCTTAAAATTCAAAGAGCAATACAACTTCCCCTCAGTGACATTCAAAAATGTCCTAACGCTGAAAGCAATTATGGATTACAAATCTCAACTTGCGTACGAGTCTTTATTTTGCAAATTGCATTTCATGATGTTTTCAGCTTTTTTCAAACATTTCGTGTTGGGAGAAAAATGAAACGTTTTACATAATTGGGTGCCCGAAATAATTCCGCAAAGATAAGGCAATCACAATTTCGCGTGACATTTAACTGTTTCTGAAACAAAATTAACCAATCTCACAAAATAACACACTTAAAGGAAAACAGGCATAGCAATATCTGCGGTTACTGGCTGTCGACTGTCGCTGACATTACTAAGCGCGCTTTATATCAATGCTCCATTGCTTTCACAGACTCTGATCCTGTATTGTACAATTTGATTGACACGTCCTCCGTGATTCAAAATGTTCCGTGCGATTGGTCACCTTTGAATTATTTTCATGCGGCCGTGGCCCCTCACTCTACGGGGTTTCTCTATTACTTTGTTGAGGGGGATGAAAAAGGGAATGCAAGGGACTTAAACGTTTATTGGTTGGCATAGGGGACCAACCGGGAACGTGCTCACTGATCAATTACTAAAATTGTCGACCCTCTTTCCTGCCCTGCTGTGCTATCTTTATCCCATTCTATTCAGCATAAAGCACCCATGCTATTTAACAAGATTTTTCCTTTTATCACATACCCCTCCCCCCAAATTAAGGGTGGAGAGAACTCTCCTCGACTAGAGGGGAGAGTTAGAATGGATAGAAATGAGTTCAGTTATAAGTATTCAGAGGATTCAAACTGCATCCATCAATCAGTACTAGAGATGGGCAGAATCCAATGCTTGGTATTGGAGTACTTTTATTCAAAAACCGACTAATCGGTAGTAAGAATTAGCCAATTGCGATATAAGACTTTTTATAAAAATAACTTGGGATGAATACTTTGGTATTCGAATACTTAGGATGAATACTTTGGAATGCGAGTACTTCGGTACCCGAGTACTTTGGTATTCGTGTACTTTGGTATTCGTGTACTTTGGTATTCGATGACTGAAAAAGGAGTACTTCGGTATCCAAATACCTTGGTATTCGGCAACCTAACCAACCAACTGACGATGTGCAAGTGCACACCTCGCACATCAGAAACGGCCCTGAGTATCATCCTTACATACTCAGGCATGTTAACCGCAACTCCAAATGACCGAACTTGGAGGTACAGCCTTCTTGATAAGCAAGGTAGAATAATGCCTTCCAGACAAAAAGTGAATGGAATACCAGTGTTTCAGAGCCTTGTTTTCATTAGTATTTTACTCTCGTCCCGACACGAATTTCAGTTCATCCAACCCTTTTTGAGAATTCTGCATTTTCGGATTGGATCACTATGAGCCATAATCAAGCAACGATGCGCTCTTCTCTTCGCATTACTCTTCCCTTCACAATTCCGGAAAATGCCAGCTACTCTAGCTCATTATCAGAGTGGTCCGAAGAGGAAAAGATAATTGCGCCCGGAAAAAGCGAGGGGAAAATGCGGCCGACATTTGGAAGCAAAGAACCGGAACGCCTTTCGATCCGATTGTGCGAATTTCCGCCTAATCACGCATCCTACTTTACGTCGATGGAAGACGAATTTCAATCGGCAGCCTCCAAATGTTGCAAATGCTACAAGAAACGCGAGAGTATTATAGTAATAAAGGCGAAAAAATGGAGTAGTGCAACTTTTCTCGTGCTTAATGAATCGTGAAAATTTAAATTAAAAATTACTTCGCTCGTTCGAATGTTTGAAGTTGCATGTGAGCGTATACATGTCCAAATATGATGTTTCGTACAGTATTTATGACAGGGCCCCCGCACAGGGAGATAGTTTGTACCATGGTACCCGAAGTCCAAAGTGATGAGCAATGTCAAAAAATTTTTGCACTTCCATAAGCAGTCTGTTTTCTAAGTTTTAAAATATAAATATTTTCATCGTATGTATAATAAAGATTTTAAGCGATTGAAGACCTAAAAATAAGAGGGAAATTTATATATTTGAAAGTTAATATCGTCGGGCATGCAAATAAAACACAAAGGCCGCGTTCGTAAATAACTGAAAAAAAATGCAAACCAAAAAATAATCAATCACATGACCTCCGTTTCACCAGTTCTGAAGTTGCATTTACGAACGATTAAGTTTTTTTAGTTTCATCGCAAACATTTTACTTCGTTTCGCCATGCAATTGGCAATTTGTTTTGATAAATTCAATCTGAAAATGAGCCTAAGCCATGAGTAGAGCATGCATTACAACATTCACATCTACCTCCTCGGACGCCAACTTCTGAGCTGACAAAACCTAGCACAATCTCAGTTAGTTTCAAACGATTTTTTTTCGTTACCAGTGACTTATGAAACGGCTAGTTTTTCACACTAGAAAATCTGAGACTTTAGGAACGCTCGGTTCGACGCTTAGGAACGCTCGTACAACAAGTGCGATTTATTCGCGTTTGCGAACGAGCTGTCAAAAGTTACAGTTCTGAAAAAATGAAGGGGGAAAAGTTCTAATTTTCAAGCAAAACGAAAAGATAATTTTATCTACACTTTGTATTCACTCAATTTATCAATTATTCAGAAAAGAGTACTTTCATTATGATTATGCATTGCTATTCCAATTAATAAAATTATAATAATGTTAATTTATTCATTTGTTTGTATATTTCTCAAAAAGAAATCTAACCTTCATGCAAAGAAAAAATGACTTAGTGAACTTCACTCGATTTTCTTTTCGGACTTTTCCAGACCACCACATTCTGGTCTGGAAACTTACTTAAAAATTTTGAGAGTTTAGCATGTTTCACTTGTAAGCCGAAAATATGTATTCCAAGTGTGAGGATTCGCATCACTTTCCTCACAAGGGAGCACCATGGGCCTAGAGGATTCGGTCAATGGGGGACCCCTTAGACATGAGGGGAGATGGAAAAGGAGCGAGACTAGTCTAGGAAAAGACCGGAGATGGAAGGTTGAAAAACACTTGTATCTGATTCGTATTCTCGAAAATTTAGGTTTTCTCTGACTTGTTTGACATCGTTTGGCGCAGCTTGGCCAAATATGGCCCTTGCGCTATAAACCCAACCAGTCTCTTTGACTTGTAAACATCTCAAATCAACGCAAGGAAGCATGTTTACGCCCAATTTCTATTAACCGCCGTTTGTAGCCAGCGCAAAGTGGCTTAATAATAGAGGCTGATTGACTGATAGTTGGGTTTTATTGCGCAAGGTCCAAAGGGGACAAGATAACAATAGAGGTAAAGATCGACAATGAAGTCGGAGTCATAAACCTCTCCCGATTCAAGCCTTACTTTGGAACTAGTAGTTTTTAGTCGGACCACGAGAGCAGTTGTTTGGAAGGTGTTAGATGACGTTCTATAATAATAAATTTGATAAAAAATAAATTTCATAAATAAATTTGATTGTTATAGATACTTCTATATTCTTATTGCAAAAATATAGTTCACTTTTTATTTGAATGTAGTAGTAATATAGTTTACCCCCAATAAAACAGATTAATTTTCTTGATAAGGGTTTCTATCCTTAAATACAACCAACAGATGACGCATAAAATGTATCCTGTTACCACCATCAAGTGCAAGAGCAAGCTGAAACATTTGTATTTTTCTTTTCCGCTTTGGTCGTGAAAAATCCTTTTCCAAAAGACCTGTTGCCACGAAAGTGGCTCCCACTCTACATAAAGTATATCATTTGAAACAGAAATCGCGCGATTTCCCCAAAAATCTCGAAAAGCTGCATTGTTGGTGTACACGTACCCCGGTTGAGGTAGAAACGCGACCAGTGACCTGAAACGAAAGCGCCCAATAACGACAAGGCTCGTTACGAGGGCTTATTAAGTTAGTCCCGATGCGATTACGATGACTAAACAAATCCTCGATTGAGGCAACATTTCATACTTTACCAGAAGTAGGAAGCAATACTTGCATTTTCTGTCTCCTTGCACAAAAGTTTGGCCTTCGGATTACATATATCCCCCGCTTTCATGTTAACAACACGAGGATATTTCGATGGTTTTAAAAATTTGAGAAACTTTGTTTATACTTCGGTTTAAGCTCTTTCGTCGCATTAAATTCGTCGGTTTCCACAAGGTCTGTCTCAAAACGATGTAAATAACTGGTTAATAGTTATGCCAACAACAGTGGGAGAAGAAAAGAAACCACTTGAATTTATTATTTGTGATAGAAAAAAACTTTTACAATTGGTAAAACAGAAATTTTCAAAAATAGAGATTAGATATTCATTGAGGTGGGCAGTTTAAAAATAAATGTCACTACCACCCACTCTTATGGAATTTAATATAGGGTGAGGTGGGACAAGTGCGCTCTCAAATCGTCAAAGTTCATAACCAATTACTCTTACGCCCAAGTAAATATGAAATTTTTTGATATTTTTACATTCCCATACCCTTTGCTAATGTGTTTACTCTTTGTATAAAAACCCGTTGATATAATTTAAAAAAATACTTTCCTATAATGTTTCATGGGGTCGCACTTGTCCCCATGATGGGACATGATGTCCAAGTGCATATCATGGACTGCTTTCTTGTTTGCAATGTGATATCTTTGAGTTAAGCTAGAGCATATAATTTCAGTCATGCCTTTTGGTCTACAATTTTAATGCCAGAATTCAAAGCGCTCTAGTGGTGAAGCTAATTTATAGGATTCCCTTCAAGTTCCCCCCCCCCTACCTACTACTGTTATCCCCTACTTTGATTAGGCACGTTTTACATTCAGTGGACGCCACACATACTCCGCTAACGCACTTGCCTCATCTCACCTTACATACAAATAGTTGGTACGTAGTTGAATTTACATCGCACTGGAGCAATACAAGAGGCTATTGTTGACGGTCCGGGCTCAATACTAAAGGGAAAGATCCTAGACACCTTGTCTTTTATACCACGGTCAGATAACAAAGTCAATCTCTGAGCTGTCATACCACTCCAAACTTCCATACCATGCCAACGTGAGGACATTTGAGGCCACGACAGATTTAACGCGCACCAGTCCCCACGTACACGACGGATCGAGTTTTCAACTCGCAGCTCTTCAATTGCTAATCCGCGTCTCTACCAACTGGACTATGTATGAGACTGGGCCAATTATATGAAAAAAGGACGTGATTGTATGAAACCGTTTCAAATAACTTTTAATTATAATGAGCGTATCAAATAATTTTTAATTATAATGACCGTAAATCCAGTTGATATGTCAAATCATATGATAGCCTATCATAGCCCACTAAGAACTTTAAAATGGTATAAAAACTGGCTATCGTAAATTTATTGAATACTGCCGTTGCAAATGCGTGGGTAATATCTAATATTGCAAACTATACCTCTATTTCAATTTTGGAATATAGAAGGAAATTGGTCGTATTTATGTAACTAAAGATAAGAGCAATATGAATGATGAAGGTTCTCTCACATCACAATTTAGAAAATATGAATTAAAAAAGGTAATGGCAATCCAGAGCCAAGACGTCAATGCACTTCTTACTATAAGCAAAATTTTAAGAATTTCTGGTTTTTATATTTTGAGTTGAAATACATGTTTACGTGCTTAGAAGTAAGACAATTATTCGTCAAAATAATTGTTATTAAAAAAACGCATGCTGTTGTAGCATGTTCCAAAAATGTTATAAAAACATGCCGATCTACTACGATTTAGATCTAATTGTCTGTTACTATTCTCGTAGTGGTTTCGGATTCCCGAGACGTGGGTCTTCATCACCAACAACATCATGACGACGAGGAAGAAGAAGCGAAGAGACAAAGGACGCAGTACAATGGAGATCAACTATTTAATTCGGTATGTAGCGTTTTTCAATTTTCAGCATTACTTTCTTATATTTGTAAGTTGTTACTACGCAATGAATAATTTCAATGCTTTAAATATACTAAAATATTTTTTTTCTTACATCAGAACATCTGGTCTAAATGGGGGAAACAAGACGACCTGCAGAAATCAATGTTAGTGGAACTAAGTGGTTCACCTTCTCCGATATCAAATGGTGGTCTCCAGTATGCCACATTACAGCAACCCCAATATACCTCCGATACATCGTACGCCGACCATCTCAAGCAAGACTTGGTGGCTTACGATGTAGGACTTACGTCCCATGTACAAACGACGGCTGTTTACTCACCTCCCTTGGGTATGTATAAAACATTTTTCTTTATTTTTCACTTAAATTTTAGCCATATTGGATTTTTGAGAAACTGAATCTTGATTAGACAGAGTGATCTTAATTAGCATCTAGATGATAGGTTGGTTTGTCTTTACTGTCGTTTTTACTCCTATGGTCTTAACTAGATCGAGACCTATGCTTTATAGTGGATTCCCAACTAGCTTTAAAACCAAATGCAAAATTTACCATCGAAACAGTGAATGCAAGAACAACTCGTTAACTATCTGCTTAGCCATTTTAAACTCACAATAAAAATACGAAATTTTAACTTCGAAAAATTCACGCAAAAACTGTTTAAACGATAACGACTGTTAACTCAAAAAGCTAATGGCATTAACGCACGATAAATGTAGTTAGTACCCATTTTTAATGAAATCACAAATTAACTTTAATTCGGAGAATTACGGGATTCAATTATCCGCATAACCAATCAAATGACGATTGACCCCAAAAGCAAATCAGAAAAAAATAACGAACTGGTCATATTTCAAGAATCCCCGAACCGCGAGAACGTAAAACTTGTCCAATGACTCCTTTATTCTTAATGAATGCACGCATGATGCGTGCACACGCAAATGGATCAAGTATTTCATACTGTAGTAACTTCTGAGCTATACCGTTAATAACGAACCTTTGTATATACTGCTTTGTTGTACGATGGCAAGTCGAATGCATAAAATTTGGCACGGTATCCAATGTTTAATTGAAGCGTCGTCTTCCGGGTGTTTAATACCGATCGCCCTGCGAAGGGTGGTTTTAATTGGGGAAACAATAGTCCAATTGAAATCAGTGTAAAAAAGAATTCAAATGGATATTTTTATCTTTTATTTTATGAGTTTTAAGGAGTATGCGTGTGATAGTTACTTAGGAGTTTTGAAGCCTCTATTCTGATTCTGTTTCTTAATCAAAATGGGCTGTGAATTTTCAAGGACTAAAAAGATTCTGCAGAGGTCAAGGTCGAAAACTGGAAAAGATTCAAGGAGGGGGCTGGAATCGGTTCTTAAAACTTTTAGTTTTCCCTATCTGAACGCAAGGTGAAAGTAGCTCTTTCATTTCTTTTCCGTTCACCATTATGTCTTGTTTTTAAATCTATAGCAGGGTCATATCTCGTTCTTCAAGAAAAGCAATACCTGTCTACGAATCAGTTTTTTTTCCCATCCCATCCAAGTGACTGACTCAGTCGAGAGATCCCGAGTGATATGGTGTTTAAGCAATCGTTTTAGGGATCGAGCTCAAAATCCGACATCTTCAAGATGGATCAGAACCACTGTTACCTGCCGTGGAAGAGAAAACTTGTCTGTGACCTTCGGGAGGACAAAGAAATAAAAATAATAAACGAAAAAAATCAACCCCTCTCTAATAGGGAACAATCGACTACCAGATAACAAACAACTCCACTCCCACCCCCGACATGGCTCCTCCGGATGGGGCTCTATCTCCTGCGTTTCGTTTTTTATTTTTCGTTTCATTTTTTTATTTCTTTTCCTCTTGGACGACGTCTAATTTGCGAGTGCGTGTCCGTCGTTGTCTGTAATTCGCGACTTCCGCTCGGCCCTCGGGCTATATCTCCTCCAAGGGTTATAGTGTGTGTTTATTTGGCGACATTCTCTTTTTGCTTTTCCTCGCTGTCGCCAACGGAAATAAATGATTATAGTAACCAAGTGGGGGAGTGTTCGTATGAGAACTTTTTTCTGTTGCTGCTGTTTGAAGAATTCCAAATGCTGCGATTGGGGGAAAAGAGGGCGAATTACTGGTAGGTGAAGGGGAAGGTGGACGGTAATTCGGTAATGAGTTGATCCTCTCTATTTTTTTATTTCCTCAAATACGTGGCAGACTGGCTGAAGGGCCTTGGAATTAACAGCACGTGCGCAACTCCAGGTACTGCGAATTCGGATTTTTCTCACGAGTCCCAATCTGCGACATTGTGTCGAGGCTTTCGCAAGCAGCGAGCATTTTCAAATCGTTCTTAAAAAGCGAAAACAAGTATTTATTCACGAGTAAGATATTCAAGAAGGAATGTGAGTGTTCTTCAGATTCTTCCTCATTTAACCTTTTCGTTATGAGGTTTCAATATTCTAAATTAACTAGTCTTTGGCCATATGTTTTGGTTACAATGAAATGCTTTTGAAGTTTGTTACTATTCCCTACTTGATGGTACCATACTAAAATACTGATTGTACACATGTGTGCCATATTCCCTCGCCCACCCCAACAAATAATTATGCATAAACCTCTCATTGCACACCATAGTAGCTAAACAAGGTCTTATACTTAAACTGATAAGCAAAATTTATATTCAGGGGCGAGAAGTTAAGATCATACCTTGGAACACAACACATGTTCAAATTTCATAGGTTCACACATTTTCAATAGTCCCGTTGACACTTCTTACCAACTGTTAAATTGTTTTCTTTTGTTTTCTACAATTTGTTTTAATAAAATTTATCAAATCACTAAAATACTTGTTTTTGTTCGTGGATGGATTTGATTAGTAGCTCTATGGTCGTTTCTTTTTACACGAGGTCTAATTAAACTATTCATTAATGGATAAAAATATAGTATTTGTTGAAACTTCATTTAGTAGACTGACTATGAATGTTATTAGCAGAGAGAAATGGAAAGAAAAGAACACTCCACTTTCAAGTACACGTCCAAAGTAAATAAGTATTCGTTATAGTATGCGTTTTACATCTTGTATGAATGCGGTTCTGAATCTTAACTTCGGAGGGACCATCGTCGCTCACCCACTGCACTAGCAACCTACGAATAGTAGGCAGCACAGGTTCTATTCCTGTGGCTTACCCTGCATGAATTTCTCTCTTCTGCGTCAGAAAAACTTATCTGTGTCCATTATTTGACATTGTCTTGTGTTTGGTGCAGCTTGGCCAGGTATAGTTCTTGCGCCATAAAATCCACCAACCAATACTTAATTGCGAAGCTTTCCATAAAGAACTCAAGTCTTAAAATCTAATTTGGGTATGAAAATATTTTGGATCTAAAATTTAGCTTTGTTAGCAGGGGCACTGCGACCGAATTTTCTTCATCCTATTTCATCTTCACCAAATTACTGGAAAAAGTGTCCTATCTCAATTACATTAACCTTGAGCCATAAAAATTCTTTGTAAGCTTCTAAGAAATTATTATGACGGAATATCTCCAGATATTTTGATCTCACAACCATTACACTCTCATGTAACCAAAGGGTTCTTTTAAATTCGTTTTAATATGCCGAGGTAGTCTCACAGATCGGTCGGTGACTGCATGCATATAGCAGTAACCAGCAGTGTGTGACGGTGCGCATACCTCCGCATCCAAGCCCACCTGTTCCTTGCAACACGCACATATGTATGTTAGTGTGACGAACGATTGCATGTGTGACACTGCTGAGCAAACATTGAATGCATCTGCTAACACCACATGTCACTGGACATTAAAAACAAGTGCATTATCATAAAATCCCCCATTGCTTTCCATGAATGTCACTGCACGATTTTTATTCTTAAACAGAAAGCTGTGTTCAGAAAATGAAATTTTTAAGGAAATTGAATTATCTTCCTTAGACTCGAATACACGCATTCATGAATTTGTGGGGTTATTTTGGATGAAAAGCTGTCTGAGTCTTAGAAACAAGTCATTTTTCCATTTCACAAATAAATTTTTTATGGTGTTTCCTCTTAAATAGAATTTATATCTATCCTCTGTGAATTGCTTAATATCTAATCGAGGTATCCCTGTTCACTGAATAACAATAATTTCAGTCAATTGATAACTTTTCAAAGGAAATTAATCAATAAATGTCTATTTAATTCAATACGAGGCCGAGGTTCCCCTCCTCCGTGAGTGCGCCCCTGATCTAGAATGCATTTACGGTTAATAATCCAAGGTTTACTTTAGTTTTAGCTATTAGTTCTTGATAGAAAAGGTTCTTTGATTTTTTTTCTTCGTGTACATTTTTATAGAATTATAGGAGACGTAAACATCCTCGATATATCATTACCCTAACACTTCTACATTATATTTGCAATGCACTATGCGGTCCGCCGTTGGTAAAAGTGAATACCTGGGACTCCAGGAACGAACAATTCCACCGAATCCATTTCTCGGCCCTCGGGCGTCGCTCGTGGTGGGATTCATAAGCCACATTCCGAGCGAGAGGGTGATCGCACTCGCGTGCCACTCGAACGCATGCCACCCGGACGTCATAAAACAAAAGACGGAGACCCATCGCTATTACAGCGATCGTTGATCAACCTGGGAAAAAAGATAGATCATCATCCTCTTATTACTGCAGCACCATCGGCGTCCCGTCGTGAGCGGAATAACTGGGATGAGTTGAAATTTGTATGGCCTTTTAATTTTACTCACTCGGGGCTCAAATCCCTCTGAGCTATGTCTAAAAATCGCTGAGACGGGTCGTTTCAGAGTATGCAAGAAAATTGTTACACTTTGGATAAACGATATCACCTGTCATCTTGTGGGGCATCCTGTGAGTTGTAGGCGGCGCAGGTTCGATTCCTCCCTGCGTGTATAACTCTATTCTGTGTACTTTCATTGTGTGTTTGTCCATTACTTGGCGCTGTTAGTCTTGTGTTTGGCGCACAGCTTGGCCAAATATGCGTCATAAAATTCAATGCAACGGACCTGCTATTCTCTAGATCGACGTTGAGTTATTTCCTCGTATGCAGAAATCATGCTTAATTTCTTTAAAACATCGGTTCGATTCCTGTAACTTACCCTGGGTGTATTTCTCTTATGCGTCAGTAAAACTTTTCCAAAGTGTGTATGTCCGTTACTTGTTTTTAGTCTGGCTAAATGGTTGATTGGGTTTGTTTTGTGACGTAAGGTTCGCAAACGAACAAGTTTCTCCATACAAAAATAACCAGCATGGCCTTAAAATAAACAGCTTTAGTATTTATCGCATCACATAGAAGGAAAATAGTTACGAAGATTTGGCTTCAAAGGTATAAATACACGATACGCATTTTATCTTGGCTCTTAAATTACACACGACTGTAGACATCAAATGACCGATTACTTAAAACGTAAACAGCATTAGGGAAGTTTTTGCACATTCAATTCAAAATTTTACGTTTTTGGAATGACTGTTTGGACTCGCCCTGTTTTTGTTAGTCATTGAAAGACAAGGAAAACGGTGTTTGTGAAAAGTTTTTTACTTTCCCATTTGATTGATCCATGAATTAAAAGCTTTTTGATGATATGTCACGTATGTAATGGTTCTTGAAGAGATACTTTATTTTGGTTGGTGGACTGAACTTTTTCTTTGTGAGAATTATTCGGTAGTCTTGAAAAAATTAAAGTAAATAAAACGACTAGAGCAGTTTATCGTTTCCTGATGTTTCTAAAAGTATTGCAGTCTTCAGAAAAAAGAGCAGACAGAAATTCCGATTATTGATCAAAACGTCGGGCAACTATCACAATTAGATAAGATAGGTAAAGGAATGTAACAAAACGAAAAAAAAATACGATTTGTTCTCATGGACTCGATCTATTTGTTTTTACCATTTTTTTCATCGGCTATGAAATCATTACAGTTGTAACGGAGATAAGAATTCGCGGTAGTTTTTGATTACCGAAGAATTACGTTTTCTTATAAATAAAGCTCCATGAATTTCTAAGGAAGTAAAAAGCAATGAACGAAAGAAACACAGATTGTAATGCGATTGAAGTAATGGGTAAATCAAAAGCAAAACAGATGAGTCATGTTTTGTAAAAGTCCGCCGTTTCGATTTTCTTAAACCAAATCATTTAAGTAAGGCAGTGCACGTCAAATTAGAAAAATAACATAACTTGGTTTCGAAATTCTCAAGGGATGTCATCGAGTGATTTTGTTGTTGTTTTGTATCCCCGTTGGTTTATTTATATTTTTATTATACATGCTTCAGTTGTGAGTCATTCGACAACCGAATGATCTGGATGTGCTGCCAATCGGAAAATACTGACACAATGGTTGCTCATTTTGCGCCAAAGACATTTTTGGCGAGATTTCTATGCATCTGCATGACGCAACACAAATCATAATATAAATCGAGGTTTTCTGTAAAGCATTGACTTGGAATTTGGAAGTTCCGAGAACATCTTGAAAAGGTTTTAATTTCCATCCAAATGTTAAAAATACTGAACACTATTTTTGTATAATTTTTTTTATCCTACACATCTGTCCAGCCTTTTCGATCATAAGTTGACGATCAGCTCAATAGTGTTCTGAAGTGATAAAATTTGAAATTATTTCTGTAAAGCAGGCAAATATTCATTTTGCTAATTTTTGGTAACAGCTGATTTAGAAATTTCTATTTCTTCAATTTTTAATATAGCGTACAAAAAATACATTCAAATATTTTGATTCATTCATAATGTACTGACAGGAGGTCATTGGTACTTTTTATAATTACAACTTTCATACATTGAAGTGATTTGTAAACATAACTAGAAATCAACGAATTTGGACATTGACCCTTTTTTTACCAAGGTAGAGGGGGTAGCCCAGTTGGTAGAATCGCGGATTAGCAACCGGAGTGTTAAGAGTTTGAAACTCGATCCAACCGAAGACCGACGTGTACGTGGGGGCTTGGGCATGTTAAATCCCATCGTGGCCCCAAATTTCCTCACGTTGGTTGAAAAATGGGGTGCCAGCTCAGGTGTTGTTCTCGAAATCTGACTGATTCAAAATTACGTGGCGTTATCCTTGGATCTTTCCCTTCGGAATTGATCCCGGACCGTCGCCAATACCCCATTGTGTTGCTCCAGTGCGACGTTAATAAACTACCTCTACCTATTTTTATCCGAATCATCTCAAGAAATAGGAAAATCATATTTGGATCTAGTATTCAAGCGGCCCTTTTATTCCGACAGAGTATAATTCAAGATTTACAGGTAGAGGAACCATTTCAGATTTGAAGATGTTTTATTAGTTCCAAGAAGTGTGGAACTGAAATTAAATATCCTAGATGCTAATTAATTTAAACTCAAATGTACACAATAAATGATTGTCTTATTTGTTTTAAGTGACTTTTTTTGCAAAATGTATTTATATGTATTCAAGATATTCATGGCCAAAAATTGTTCTTTAGCGTTTACAATTCAAAAAGCATACTCAATATATCTATATCTCATTATTATATAATAATAATGTACTTAATATTACTGCAATTTGTGTTTCTTTTGTGATAATATCGGTGAAGGTTGCTGCTTCAGGTGATTGGTTTAAACACTGGCGTCACTTTCCTCTTTCTTTAGTGGTCTTTCTCATACATTCTGCTTTTCTATTCACTTTTACGGTTCCACATTCAACTGTAACCAATACAATGAATGCAACAGAACAAATCAACATTCATTTACTTCAAATGAAATAAAAAAACAGCCATTTTCCGGCAAAATCTTTTTATTTTTTCAAATGCTGCATTAAAGGTTCTTTAAAATTCTGAACTTAGATATTAAAAAACCATTGAAATCAGAAAAATTGAAGATATGCCATCTCAAATTGAAATCCATTTTCAGTGAATACCATCTCACATTGACATAAAAGAAAATGAACTGGTGACAGCTGACCAAGAGGAGTTCTTCAGATGCTCTTGGGTTGCATGATTTTCTTACTTCTCATGAATTCTCCGAAACAAAAATTTCAAATAATGCAATGTGACGAATTTCTCCCAATGACTGATACCCGGTATAAATTCCAGGTCTACTTGTTTCGCGAAGGGGAAGAACTCAAACCGGCTTTATCTAGATTGTAAAGTGGGCACCATGGAAACATGAAATTCCTGAATGGTTATAGTTTCCAGTTTGTCCTGGGTGCAAGGGGAACATGCCTCTAGTAATCACATTCTTTCCTATATTAGAATGAGCCCTTCTGACTTATTCCAGAATACTGATAACATAATTTCTTTGAGGACGAATGACTTTTTGAGTTTGCTCTAGCAGATTGCTAGACCAGGAGAAATAAGAAACAACAGAGTTTCTTTACATACTCAAGATAAGTTGGCTTAAAAACGAATAGTAATATGGGCGCAAGACTGATAAATTTCTTATTATTAATCCTCAAGTTCTTAGAATTTGATCTTTAGAACAAAGTTCAGTGCACTTAAGGATTGATTAAAAGGTTTATAAATCAAATGTCAAAAACAGAAAAAAGTAAAATAGCAAAAGTCCTTTTGTACCATCATATTTAGAAAATAATATTCTCCAAAAACTTTTGCATTCGTGTTCAAACTGGAGAAGGTAATGAGTATTAACTATAAAAAGTTCTCGAGTATATTTTAACACGCCTTTACTGTATCAATAAATAGCTGTCCATTGTATATCTTACCTCTAATGATTTCAATAATCGCGAAACTTCTGAGAACTATTTTCTAACAGGACATTTACAATGCTTCACAAAAACTATCCTCTTTCTGGCTCTTTGTTGCTTATTTTACCACTTGAAGACTCGAAGTGTATGTATTAGTTTTTAATATTGTTTTCCAAATGTTCAAAAACTTCATTTTACTATTAAGCAGAAATTGCTTTCTGCAGTTAATCTGTTTACTATGCATCTAAAGTAATCTATTTACCATGCATTGTTCCTTTTATCACAGTTAAGCAAAACACTTAGCAATACATGACAAATTGATGTTTTATATTGATAATCTAGCTATTTTTTGTACTCAATGCTCCATTATTTTCGAAGGGGGTTTAAAAGCAATAAGAAATCATTTTAAGCATTTTGCTCAAAGATAATTTGATCACATCCCCGTTTATCAGCTAATAACGCATTTTCGAGTAAATAATACAAGAACACAAAATAATACTTGCGCACACATTTTAAACAAATGGAAGATTTTAAAAAGGTAATCATGTGCACATATATAATTTAACTTTATCTTTTAAACTCACAAGCAAGAACTTAAAAAACTATCGTAAATATTTTAATTTAAAAATGACTGATATTCTGTTAACATTTATTTTACCTTAAAACATAATTTTAGAAATTAAACAACCTATTATAAAAGTTACAGAACTGTATACATTAGATAAGTTTAGGAGTTCAAGGAGCGCATAGAATTAAAAATAAAATTGAAACTCGACATGAACCTGGATCAAAAATGTTTCCAAACAAATACTTTTAAGGCCTAATGACGAATGAGTATTATATTCAACAATAGAAATTTTGCTAAAACGAAGATGCTTTTCCAAAAAGGATCTGTTTAGAAATTAATGAACTTATTTCAAACAATTTGAGTTTAAAGATTTCAGTTTTTTAAAGAAACGTTGGTATCGCTTGTAAATTTTTTCGTATAACATTAGGAAAATTTTCGATGCCTTATCTAAACATCTTTATTAGTTATTTAGTAACTTCTAAGGTATTCAATCGTCTAAATTGAAAAGATAAACAATTAAATTTTGACGCAGCATTTATTAATTGAAAAGGTTTTTTGTGTAAAAAGTAATATAAACCTGTAAGGCACAAATATTACCAAAAAAAACCCATCACATTACTGAGCGGTAAATTGGCTGACGCATGTTTTCAATTTGTAAAGTCTAATGCCTTTTCTAATTTTGTAGCTATTAGAATTTCCAAAGAAAAAAATAACTAACTACATTTAGAACAATATACAGAAGTCCAATTTGTACTCAAAAGCAATATAACAAGGATGTAACCTTTTAAAAGTTTCGTTCACGTTTAGTTGAAAACACTGTTGAATGATTGCTTTTTTCATGACACTCCAAAAGTTTTGATTCACGTATTGAGTGTTTGATCAATTTAGACAAACCTTTCTTAAACTTTTAGAAATCAAATTTATGAAATAAAAACAAAACGAAAAGGCTTATCGATGATCATCTTTTTTCGCATTAACTATCCTAAAACTATTTTGCTACGAGTACCTATTTCTGTATCCTATAAATCTGCAATGAAAAAAACTTATAAGTGAACATGAACATCTTTGTTAACTATTCTTGGATTTGTTTCAAAATTCATTTCGTCTCAAGGTTAGAACCAAATTTCATGAACGTCAGTCTTGTGGTCTACCGTTCTCTTCTCTATGATTGCTATGGTTGAATCCTTTCGCACTCTTTGTTTCAATCCACACTTGTTGATTTTTCGGACATCCTCATATTTAAGTGAAAATTTATTCTGAGGAAGTGACGTCATGTGTATTTGTGTATACAGGCAGTGGCTCTCTGACCCCACTCACTCCAATCAGTATGCAGGAAGTGAAGCAGCAACTTATCGTCAATCCAGGAAACGTTCTCGACAATCCTTACGCTACAGGTAAAAACCCTTTCTCTAGTCATATCCTTCAAATAGTGTTCCCCTCGATTCTGATCAGCAAATACCATTTGGATTGATTGAAATACCCTGAGGTTCTCTATTTTAAAAATCAATTTTTGGGTTGAACGAAAACAATTTCCTTAAACATATTCTTAAGTAATAATTTTCCACACTGGAAATTTTTTGACTCGTTGTGTATCATTCTTGTAGCTTTATTTTTTGTATTGCTCAATTTTTAAACTTTTATATCATTTCATTGTGCAAAGCCTCTTATTTAAACAACTTGTGTTGTGGCTTAACTTGACTTAAATTTGTTTATGTATGTGTTCTAAAAAAGTATCTATTAAACTGTTGTAGTGGCACAGTATGACCTTTTAGGTCCTTGTACAAATTGTATAATTAAAACAATAATTGAAGAAAAATGACGTTTTATGTGAAGTATAGGGGAAGCAGCGAAACATCAGATAGCAAAAAATAAATTCTGTTAGTGAAAATTGTAGATTGATTTTTAATTGCAAAAAATTAATTTAATAGCAAAAACATTACATTTACGGCTGAAAATGAGGTGAACATCAAAATGAATCGATATCATTGATATTTAACAACTTTTTAATAAATAGAAGAAATTTAAATTTTAAAGTTTGTCTTTGAACGGTCAACATTTTAAATATAAAGTTCACAAGAAATATTTGTATAAACATGAGGTTTCTTCATTTCAAAATGTTCTCATACAGAGGCTGTTTGGACATTTTTTGAACGATTTTGATGAGCTGTAAAAAAATTGTATGCTACGAAAGAATTTTATTTTCATAGCCAGTTAAATAGTTAAAATATAACCTGCTAACCTAAATAAATAAAATATAGTCTGCTAACTCAGAGTTTTGTTTACTTTCAAAATGGCGCTTTTAAATAAGCAATGGATGGAAGGCTATGTTTCCGCTCTTTCCGAAGAGAATTATGCTTATTATTCAAAAACGCTGTAAAAGTCATGGTTTTTCGATAACTAAAGGTATGATAAGTAATATTATTAATGAGAAAGGGAAAAAACATAAAAGTGGAAAAATACTTCCAAAAAAGTATCCAAAAAAGAAACAATTTTTGATAATATTTGTAAGGTAAGATCTTTAATTTTAAAGGAGAATCCGCCAAGTCAAAGAACTAGGGCAAAGTGAACGTGATAACTTTCTCTAAGAGATTTATGAGTTGCCGGTTTTGCATATAATGGAAAATTAAAAGTAAAAAGAGGGGGAAAAATGTAAAAATCAACTCCTACATATTATCAAGACCATATTTTATCCCCAATATTCAAAAAAGAAATACCATATCAACCCACAGTGACAACAATCAGTAGAACTGCATCAGGATAAAGCAAGCAGCCACACATCTAAATCCACTATTAAATTCTTGGAAAAAATGAAACAAGAAACTGGTATCAAGTCAATACCCTTTACTGATATTCCTGCTAAATCTCCATGTTTCACTCATGGACTTTTGTACTTTTGGACTTTTAAAAAGGGCATTATCGAAACGTCGACCTAAAACCATTCAAGGACTGGAAAACTGTGGAATAAGAATGGGACATAATACCACTGTCGATACTAGTCATTATTATCATGAAAATTAAGGTGTTGAAAGATATTTAACAATAAGGGCTATCAAATGGAACATTTAAAACACAAATTTCATGCAAAAAATTGAGCTTCAGTCCATTAAAATCGTTCAGAAAATGTCCGAACAGCCTCTGTAGTTGGGTAGGTATTTTATTTAACGTCACACTTGGAACAACACAACGGGCTATTGGTGACGATCCGGGATCAATTCCAAAGAGAAAAATCCGAGGACAACACCACGTAATTTTCAACCACGGTCAGATGACGCCACAAGTTGGGAATGAAATAAAATAAAAATCATTCAGAAATCTGAATCTTTAATCCTTTGAAGGGCACTGTACTTAAAAAATTTCATACAAACATTTTGTACTTTTAGTTTTTAAGAGGAAAAGGGACACTGGCGATTTGAAACACTCCTTCACCATCGTATCAAATGAGAGAATTTTTACATACCGTAGCAGCCTAATATATTTTTTGAATATTTATACAACTAGCTTTAAGCCTTTGACGGTAGGACTCCAGATGTTCCATCACTACTGTTTGGTGCAATTTGTCCATTACTGGACCTTGCGCCATAAAAACCCAAACCAAACAACAATCCCCCTGTAAAGCTTAATCAAATTAGAATTAATTGAGTCACACGTTAGTTAAATACTAGTAAGATTTATACTCCAGCTGAGACCACTTTCTAAGAAACAGAACCGTAATGGATTTCAGACACTATAGAATTACAAAAACGAGTAGTTTACATTGTTTTAACTATGAATAAAAGAACACAATTTTTAGATTCTTAAAAAATTGATGATAAAGCCTCTAAAAACGTAGATTCTCATAAAAATATCCAATAGGTAGATAATATATTTTCTTAAAGTACTAATCTAGTTGTGTGGGGCCGCGGTAGCCCGGTTGGAAGAGTAACGGATTGGCAAACGGAGGGTTGCAAGTTCGAATCCAAGCAAAGACCGTCGTGTACAAAGGGGGCTGGTACACGTTAAATCTGTTGTGGCCTCAAATGTTCTCATGTTAGCGTGGTGTGGAAGTTTGGAGAGTGGGATGCCAACTCAGATGACGAGGTTACATCTGAGTTGGCATCCCACTCTCCAAACTTCCAGACTTCAGATGTGACCTCGTCATCTGACCGTGGTTCAAAATTACGTAGTGTTGTCCTCGCATCTTTCCCTTCGGATTTGATCCCGGACCGTCGCCAATAGCCCGTTGTGTTGCTCCCAGTGCGACTTTAATTAAAATACTTACCTAAAGCTGTGTTCTTTGGTGTTATTTTACCACTAAAAGTCGGAGAACGAAAATGGGCTAAGTGCTTTTCAGAATGTTTGTATTTCCAAACTCGCAAAATCTGTAAAATCTTTTTCGAGCAAAAACTATTAAGCGGTTTGGTGAGGAACAATCCTGACATTGTTTCTAAGTAAACAAACGTTTAAAGTTTAGTTATTTCGTTCATTAGCGTTAAGAAATTAAAAGTGTTTCCTTCCACAGTAGGTAGCGTGGGAGAGGTGTGTGGCAGCAGTCCGTCCCCAGCAAAGGCCGAATTAAACGAAGGGTCCGCCCTCACGATATTGCAGCCAGTGCACAGTCCACTTAGTCCGAACGCAACTTATGCACCACTACCTTCATTTTCACAATACCCATCAGGTAAGTTGATTGCATTTACAAATCACAAGTGTTTACCTAGTATTTGTAATAAATATAATTTAAGTTTAAAGGAAAGTGGGGAATGCATATTTGTATCCGTTTTTAACTGAAAATGACTAACCGGATCTGTCGCGTGTGTACAACTACACTTCAGTATAGAGGAATAGGTAGACGTTAAGATTCAAATCTAGACGTCTTACTTTCTTTCCTTGTCTCTAATAATGATAGCATTAGTTTTTTAAAAGTTGTACTGAGTTGAGTTCTTTTCTCCTTGTGGATTTTGTCAGAACAGAGAAACAGGTTTTACAGACATTACTCTAGAATATATCGTCGGCTTACAACGCAGTCAAAATTTTCAAAATGAGATTTTTTGGCTTTTCTGGATTAGAATGTTGTAATCTTTAGACAAATGAAATCCACTTAGTCATTTTTCTTTGCATGGAGGTTCGATTTCTTGAGAAATACTTTTCATGAGTGAACCCATAGAGTAGAATTTCCCCCCCCCTTCCTTTTCTCAGAACTGTTTTTTGACAGCATGACGATAGTTGGTTATGAGAATTCTTTGTTTTTGCAAGTAAATCCATGAGCATTTGAAAAAACCATGGTAAAATGCGTTATACTGAAAAATGTGCATATAAATAAGTGTTTTTATTTTCAAACTCAGAATGAAAGTTTTATCGAAACAGAAGATGTTTTATAGGGTCGTTCATTAAAAAATGGAGGGTGTATTGATCAGTAAGTTTGCCCCTGCACTAGCAGCCTGCAGATGACGCAGGTTCTATTCCTGTAGCTACCCTGAGTGTATTTCTTTTATCAGCAAAAATTTCCTTGTGCATGAGGATGACAGGAAAACATTGCTTTGCCAATCTGTTCCCTCGCTCCATAAAAACCAATCAATTGTTCATTAACCGGACTATTCTTTAAAGAAATGCGTATAGTATCTCTTTATCTTCAAAACTGTTAACTCGTATTCCCTCGAACTAATTCAAAATAGTACAAGAGTAATTTATTACTAGAATTAGTAATAAATTACACGACAAAAGTAACAGAAGATCCGCGTTTTTAATGTGGACAGATTCATTTAAAGTATTGCATAATATTGCTAAAAGTATGCGGCCACTTTAATGAAATTCTTCAGTTGTCAGAAAGCAATGAGAAACCTAGAAGATAGAAATCGGGGCAGAAAAGAAAATGAGCGAAAATAGGTTTACCGCCAAAAAACGATGAATCGCCTTTGAACAAGGAAATGGTATGACATTGAAATAGACGTTAAAAATCTAATTGTAGTAACAAGGTGAGCTTTCTTGCCATGCATTTTATTGAAAAGAAAAATTAATACCAGTAAAAGTAAACGAAAGCTCTTATATATTTTTGGATTATCTGGTGGTCAAGGTACTGGCCTTGGTTCGAATCCGGGGTAAGGCATGGATGTTTGTCCGTCTGGTGTGAATGTGTGGTTTCTATAAATGGATTGTGCCTTGAATGTATATGTATGTGAGGTACAACGTAAACCCACCCCGGGGTGCACAGGGTAACCCCAAATGGTGCACAGTTCCAACCTTGTAGTGCCGTGATGACTGAAGCCACTTCTAACAAGTTCAAAATTGGCCAGGAATTAGTAAAAGAAAATTGAATTATCGTATACATTCATTTAGATGAATGAAATCCATTTATGTGAATACGTATGCTATACTCATTACACATGGATAGAAACAAAAAATTACAAGCAATTAAGAAAATTTAAAGCAGATGCTATAAGCAGGTCTGCTAGCGTCGAAATCTGCTAGTATTTGTATAAATTATGTAGTTTATTTAAAACAGTTATGCTAAATGTTTATTTTCTCATTATTAATAGTGACAAGTATGACCGTACCAGGAAGCGGTGTAGCAGCAGTTCCAGGTTCGGAGTATTCGTACACGTCCCCCTACACTCAGTATTCCACAACGGCTTACGGTGCTTATGGATATACTACTAGTAGTATAGTTGGTATGTAATTTGTTTCCATTTCTCTTTATAATCTTTATTTCGTTGGATTAAATATGTAGAGTAACGTCTTGCTATATCACGCTTTTGGAGAGACAAATGCGCGATACAGCGAGGTCCGAGAAAAACTTATTGAAAAATTAAGATGTATACATAAAATTGACAAAAATACATAAAATTGAAGGTTGTGACTTAATAGCTAAAAATAAAAATTAAATACAAAATGAGTGGCAAAACATTTTTAAAATACAAAACGCGGTAAAAACATCTTTGAAGATTTTGATAAAAATCTAGAAAGGTATACAAAATATAGCTTTCTTAAAGTACTCATCTGGAGTTGTTTCTCTGGTTGCTTGTTTTCTACTTAAAGTTGGAGAACGGAAATTAAGTGCTTTTCGGTAAAATGTTTATATTTTGGAACTGACACAAAATTTACAAATAGTTTTTCGAGAAATTGCATAACTGTTCATCGGAGACAAGTAAAAAGTGCGATATGGATAGCGAGGTGATGTAATGAGATGCTATTGCATATTTAAAACATCTTCCCAATCACGAATTGATTTATCTGTATAAATACGTATTTTGTGGTGAAAAAAAATCGACATTTGTGCCAACGATTAAAAGAAAATGATTCTTTAGTCAATATATTTCTAGATTTACCTTAACGAAATAAGTCGTCACTTAAACTAATTTTTTATTACTCTGAACAAGGTAAATAAATTATAAAAAACTAATTGAAATTCTTGTAACTGGAAGAATAGTTTACTTTTATTACGAAAGACAACTGATTCGCCCTTTTTTGCATTCCATAATTAGTGTTAAATGTAGTAAATATATTTAGCTCTGTCCAAAAAACAGTATCAAAAGGCGTGCATTTTAAGTGAAGCCCACAGAATGCCATACCTGAAACGATATCTACACGGAGGAGCAGTCTATCTTGTATCCGAATATGCAGTTTTAATTGCAATAGCAACTTCCCAATTCAATGCAATTTTTGTTTGGAATTTGATTGTTTAAAATTTGTATTTATTAAGTTGTAACAGGTTCTGCTAAAAAACAATTTAAAAAGTTTTCTAAATATTAAGACACAGCTAGCTTGTATTAAAAATTAATGCCAAACTTCACTGAAACAGTGATAAATCAAAATTGTTCTTAACTGGAAGTTTTTCTTTTGTAGTTGTACACTGAAAAACCCTGTCATCTAAAAGCTCATCGCCATTTTTTCCCGCTTATAAAAACTTATGCTCCCTGGTTCAAATTACCTAATGTTTCCTTTCTTTTTTAATAGATCCGTCCTACTACTACAGTAGCCGCCCCATCGCGACGAACAACTCCATCCTCACAACCGCCCCATCACTTAGCCCCGACGTCTACAAGGACAGATGCTAACCCAAAGGATCCCACACTTCCGTGGCTACCTCAACGCAATGTACTTAGTCATCCAGCTGACAATCCAAAGCTACCCTCTACTCTAGACGGATGATGTGTATACAATGTAGACACTCCCCGTGAAACTGCACCACTCCGTCCTGACCTCTGTGGTCCTGACGATGAAGGCTTCGAAAGTCACTCACGGAGCTGGAATCTGTCTCAAAGCACCAGTTTCTTCCATACAAAACGGGTGGGACAAATACATACGAGATGTCTGTACCGGTAAAGCAACGTGATGATGCATTTTGTGTACATGGCACGGCGTTAAGAATGAATTGTTCTTGAAAAATAATTATTCGAATGGCAGAATCTTGAAGATAGAACAGTTTCCTGCCTTCAATGGGTGTCTAATCAAGCCTTTACTCCCGGTTTGAGACTAGTGAATAATCACCAGAAAAGAAAACAATCGGTTATCTTCTGATCGATGTATTTTCGTCATCATGGCGCTCTAGTGTAAAAGCTGCTACACGACTTTGTCACTGTCACAACCTCACGAAGTGTTCGTTGTACTAGGATCACGAATGTTTTAGTTCTCGAAACAAATGATTGCCTCCGAGGAAAATACGAAGGGAGGATTGACTGAGTTGTTTCCCACATCTCATCCGACGGTGAAATCTTCGTTTGAGTGCAACTAAATAAAATCACTGATCTCTTTATTTCATTTTCAAGCCAACCGGAAGCGAAAGAGACGTTTCCGAGTCACGAACAAAGCTCCGGTAACGAAATGTGAAGGATGGACTGATTCAGCATCCATAACTTTTTAAAAATTGCATACCAAAGAGATTTTTAAATTTTTTGTTCAATTTTTACTGTCGCTTTTTGTAGTTTTTACCTTTTTGTATTATTATAATGGAGATGATTTTTTTTGTGAGTTTTGACAAACTCTGTCTTGCATTTTTCTCCTTCATTTGAATATAACAGTGAATTTATTGTGCTATTTGTCTAAGAATGTGTTTTTGTTGATCGAAAAACCCAACTGCTTTGTTTTCCGTTTAATTGTAGTCAATTTTATTTATAGAAGCAGTTATTTTTCGTTGTCTGATAGCAAATATTTGTTATTAATTTTTTGAACATTTTGGGAAACCGGAAAAGCTATTTGAGATTGTTTACTGTGAAAAGATCTGTTTAAAGTTTAAGAAATCTAGGCTAGTGTAGGTTTCACGTAAAAATGCATTTGAGGGAAATTTTACTTACCTTAAAAAATGTTTAAAATTACAATTGAATGATTGATATTGCTTTTAACCTGTTTAAAAAGACTGGTAATAAACCTCGGTCTGGTCATGGATTTTTATCACCGCGAACATTACTTTCAATTGTAGGTCCCATCTAATTAGTTTGTCTACTGATATTTTTTGCTACACGAGTACTAATTATGTCTTAGAACAGAGCCTACGGCTTAAATAATTAATTAGGCATTGTATAGAAAAAATGAACAAAGAATGACAAAAGCCAACCATGATTCCGACTCATGGGCTTGATCTCAAGAAAACGCTTATGGGAGGTTTTTTTACTAAAATAAACTAACAGAAGAAAAATGCTTCCTATTAATAACTAATTTGATTTATCACCGTCTTGACGATTGTTAACAAGAGCGACATGTTGAAATTACATTCGAGTCTCACGCAAAATTGCGAAAGGTTACAAACACTAGCGCCCTCTGTATTTAGGTTTACATAAAAACCGTCTAAGTTAAGTGATGAAGAAACACAAGAAAAATAACTACTGGCACAGAAGAGAGGGCATTACATCTACGGTTATACTTTGGACTCAAACTCGGAACCTCCTACAACGCGCGAGACTTAACGTTAACACGTTTCTCTTAATCTTACAGTAATTAAGTACTGTACTAATTAAGTATCGAACCGAAACAAATACTCGTATTCACATCTGTTTCAGTCCGATATATTTTATGATTTTAAGTATCTTGAAAAACCTGTGCGCTTGTATCTCAGAATAGCAGTTAGGTTGGCTCATTTTTGAGCTTTAGGGGTATTTGGGTATTTCAATTAACGTCACACTGGAGCAACACAATGGGCTATTGGTGACGGTCCGGGATCAATCCCAAAGGGAAAGATCCGAGGACAACACCACGTAATTTTGAACCACGGTCAGATGACGAGGCAACACCTGAGCTGGCACCCCACTCTCCAAACTTCCACACCACGCCAACGTGAGGATATTTGAGGCCACGACAGATTTAACGTGCACCAGCCCCCTTTGTACACGACGGTGTTTGGCTGGATTCGAACTCGCAACCCTTCGGTTGCTAGTTCGTTACTCTTCCAACCGGGCCACCGCGGCCCTATGAGCTTTAGGAATTTTGATTTCTTTTTATGTCATTAAAGTATTAGTTCATGCAATCTGCAAACAGGAAAATAAAATCCTGTAGATTAAGTGCAATAAATTTGCACTAATTTTATTTTTGCAACTCACATTGAAGACAAGTATACAAATTCACTGTTGAGCTAATTACATAAAAATCAAAGCGATCAGATTATTTGCAGTCAAGTTTAATGAAAAAAAAATCAAATATGAATTTATATTTGCCAAATTATAAAAATTTACTTCTGCAATAGTTAAAACTTTGCATTTTGAAGATTAGTGATGAGTGGAGTTACTTTTGGTTGTAATAAAATATCAGTACATAATTCTATTTTTTTAATCGGACATTTCGTTGGAAACGAAGCTTTCAAATTTTAAGACAACGGAATGACGGTCTTCCCAAAACGTCCTGTTTGTGAATAAAGAGCGTATATATTATAGTGTTCGAAAGGGCTCATTTACTTAAGAAGCGTGGAGACTTCTTATTGTTATTTATTGTGTAAACATTGTCTATTTTTGTACTTCGCACTTTCTAGCACAGTTCGTTCTGTTAATTGCACAAATTCTTCCTATGACGAAGCTGCGATTAGCGCCGACGGCATAGCTTTTAGTATTCATATTAGAGATTAATACGCTACATTTCATTTTCAACCACTTTTGTTTAATTAATGAAATGGGTCGAAATTTAAACATGGGGCTCAATATTTCTTGATAGTGTGGAATCAAATGTGAATAAATGGGCTATGGCGTCGGCGTCTTTCGTAGATCGGTGCTCCTTAGGACAAGCGATCTGTGCGCCCAACAATTGTTCTACTTAAGATAAAACAAATATTTTTGCTCTGCTCAATCATTTCCATAAATAAAAATATATTTCACTCATTTCTTAGGACTCCTTGTGTTCAATTAAACGACAAACAAATATAATTATACTTTAGCGAAAGGGGAAAACATTTCACATCTAATGATTGTAATTCAATTTACTAACTTGCCAAACAAAATACGCACTTTCTCTACATGTGAAACATCAAATATTATATCAAGAACGAAAGAAACCTAGATCAGATGGGTATTTAGTGAATTAATCATTTATCACAGAAAGAAGATGCGTGGTTATAAAATTGATCATCTGATTACTAATACTCATCGAAAAAATCAGTATAAGTAAAATCCAATAGTTTAAAGGCACGTAAATAAAGCACACCCCAATTCCAGAAAACTCAACAATTTTTAAAACTTTGTTAGTTTTTAATTTATAAATTTATTTTACACATCTAACAAATTATCCCAACCAATTAATCAACATATCATTCCTTGATCTTCGGAATTAATCCCGAACCGTCTCCAATAGCCCGTTGTGTTGCACCAGAGCGATGATAATTTAACTACTTATCTCATTCCTTGATTAATACTGCGATGAGCAAAGCAAGTCCCATTCTATGCTTGAGACAAAAGAATGCAACGGTATCCTAATGAACTTTGAAGGTAAATGTACCGTAAATATCTTTAGAATAGATTATCGTGAAAACGCGTATGATTTCTGTACACATGTAGTATCGACAAACGCCTACTTCTCTCCTAGTCTTAAAATGCATAAATGGTTGGCAGTTGTGAAAAACAAATAAACGGAAAGCTAATTTTCATATCAAAATCAATAAGCGCTCGACCACAATAATTCGCTCTAAGTTATGGAAGTGTGCATCAAGTGCATTCAGCACTTAGCGTGAACACATCCAAGAACAATCCATCTGGTTTGTTTTGTACGGGGATCCAAATTAGATTTGTTCCATGATGTCCCCCTGCGAAAAAAGTCCACGTCTCGGATCGTCATAAATGTCCTTCTATGACACCCCGAAACACTGCAATACGTGGTCACGAAGAAGCGCATATGACGTACACATATTGATTGAGGAATGTATATAAGAAAATTGGGTGCATAGATTTTCAAAACCTAAATGACAACGATGGCATCCTGAATCTTGCTTTTTGCAAGTTTGACACCTGATTTGTCATTTTAATTTTTAATGCAGGGTACAAATATACTTGCTATGTTTGATTATTTCATAATACAGGGAAGATTTTCCTTTTTCTATTATAACGTTCTTCACCTTGAAATGATTTGTGGACAGCTAATTTAGACACTGGCCCTTTTCTACCAAGGTGCAGATTTTTTATTGAGCTGTGTATTTTACTACATAAAGACAAAGAAACGGGCATTTTCAAATATCTTAAACAACGCCAACCGTATGTCCTGCTTTCTTTGCCCCAACAAAGATGCGTCGGATCCACATCGACATTTGTTCCACCATTTTGTTGAGGTGGGACATCTTGAGATTCTGCTTAGCGATTCACTTTGTATTAGTTTGTGTTCATAGCGTCCTTCGCAGAGACAAAGGAGCTGGGAAGCCATACCTTGGGGCTACCAGTGTAAAGACCGAGTGACCTTGAGACGTGTCGACGATTGTTTCCTTCATTAAGGGAGTGGGAGAGATAGCTTATCAGGAGAGAGTGATAGTCAATTGATGGTACGTCGTTAGAGAGTTAATTGTTTCGCCGTCAATGGGGAGGTTCTCCAGCAACACAAACTTTCTCTGTCTCACTATTTGCTCTCCGCCACACGTGCACGAGAGAGTCAAGTAATAGAAGAAAGGAACACTCTCTTCTAAAGGACTGCCTACCTGGTTTTTACGAAGTTCACACGTTGTTGTCGAAGCAGCGACTCCCTATGAATGATGGTGCATCATTATTTCGTTCATTACTGTAGTCATTAACCTAAGCGTTCAAACATAATTTTCCCTCCAGCCCTTTCTTTGAGGGCAATTTCAATAGCGAAGCGCCAATCATCTGAAAAGCGGCAGGCCATCGTCATAATTTATAGGGCTTATAAAAAATGGCACTCCTTCGCTGGGTTTGAAGTTAAGAGAATATAATTACAGATCGTAATCATAACTAGATGTGACACTATTGCGCATCTCATCCTCGTAACCCAATATAACGTAAAATATGTAAAGAAATCTTTATAAAAGGGAATTTAATTGCTGCTCTCAAAGAAATTAAAAGCACAGAAAATGACTAACATAAATACACTAGTAGATCCAAGCACGAATGGCATCTGCGCTGAGTTTCTTAATTGCTTATATCTATTGATGGCAGTACGAAGATGCTTTTCTACGACCGCGTTTACTCATTTAAAACGAATATGATTCAATATGCACATTTCAAACCTCCAAATGAAATTTAGATAAAACGCAAGTGACTAAAATTTTCGTCGCCAAACGGCTATTTGGATAGGCCACCATAGGGTATGCCTTCCACTTGCGCGCCAGTGCATATAAACCTCGAGGGGTTATAATATTCAAAATTATCGCCAATTAGTGATAACGTGTTTTTGAGTCTAAACGAAATGAGTCAATATGAAGCGTGTCCTTTGTGATATAAATTCTTATCACCAGAGATGCATGGAAGAAAGCGCACACCAATTAGCCTCTCAACCTCCACTTCAATTGCATCTCATTCATCTGTTAATGACATTTTAATTACGCAATCGCCAAGCTTAAGGCCGTACCGTCAACTAGAGATTAACCGCAAATTCGGTATAAAGTTGAAATCTATTTTCACTACTCAGTTTTTCTGCTAATTCCTAACTTATAGATTTCTTGTTGCCTTCTGTTATAACACTGATGAAAAACTTCATTGGAGAGGCGGGCTCTTCCGTGTAGTTTTACCAATATTCTACAGCTCCATTGTTCAAGTCCTTTTAAACTAGCGGCAAAATTCGCAAATGAATTCCGTATTTATATCGGATTAGACCCAAGAATACCACTCAATCGCCAATTGGCGACAATTTTGGTTACTCAGCATATAGGTTTGCTACATCCCCTTTCACTTGTCTGCAAGTGGAAGGCATCCAATATGGTGAGGATCCATCCATGTTATGTGTTTATATTGTTAATAACCATTTGTTGCCATTCAACATTTCAAATTGGATAATATTTACGAACTTACTACTGTGTAAGTTATACGCAAAACATTATGATTAAAATCATAACAAATTGATTGCAATTGAAGAGAAAGATGTTAGCAGTTTAATTAGAAAAATTTCAGGATCACTTTGCAGAAATATTTCTTTGCCTATTATGAATTATCTGTTTGTGCCCTTTTTGCTTAGTTAACAATCAGATTAAATATGCAGGAATTTTAACTGGAACTTATGTTTTTTAGATTTCAACATGAATGAATATATGAATCCTATCGAGAAAGCATCAACCCTCACTAACCATTTAAAAAACAATTCTTCGGGAGTGGGAGACTTTCCACGCAACTCATAGAAAGCTTGGAAAAATCAATGTAAGACATGCATTACTGTACGAATACATTGATTAAATCACATCCTTCATATTAATAAGACATACATCAGTATTCATGTACTACCTGGCTTTGCTAAAACACAAAATGTTACAATTTAGTTTTAGCAATGCTTTCTATTCCAAAGTTTAGTGGGATTTAGAGTCATACAAACTAAATGTGTTGGACGGCAAGTATGCCAAAACTCAGATATGTGAAAATCTGACAACAAAAGACACTAGAGAAAACTCAAGGTTGCAATGAAAAAGAATTTGGCTAAAATATTCATTGAATTATAACTTGTTAATCATAGCAACCAGATCGAAAATCTTGTTAAGAAATAAATATTCAATGAGACCATTAAAAATAATTTATTTAGTAGTGTTATAAAATAAGTAGAAAAATATTAAAAGCACTGACGATATTTACAAATTCTACAACATTTTAATGCTATATATGTGCTTAAACTGAGACGATATCTGTACTTCTAACGTTTCACCTGAAAAAAGGTTTTATTTTAGCAATCTGACAAATATAAAAGAACAAAATATTTTAAATAAAAATCCATATACATATACTTTTCGTAGAAAATTAAGTTTGTTCATAAATAAGCAAATATCCTATTAATATAAAAACTATCAATTTGATTAAAATTAAGCATAGCTGAGACAGAACTATTAAGTGGTACAACAAAAAACTATAAATGAGAAGTTAACATGGCTATATAAGATCATGTATAAGCAGATTGCATTTAATAGGAGGTGGTCGAGATTTTTGATACTGCAGTTGTTTTTTATTAAGACTGACATGCCTGATACAAATTTAAGTTTTTATAAATTTAAATGTTCACAAAAGGTGTACAGCATAATCCATGCAAGCATGAGATATAAAGATCAGTATATCACAATTCTGGAAGACTTAAATTTGCAAAGTATATATTTTGTAAATAATAATTTATTACACTTACATATATATACTTTACAAATGCAACAAACCACAGAAGAGTGAAAATACCAAATTTTTAAAACTGGAAGGCATGAATTCTCCATGCTTATTCAGATTAACCTGAAAGGGAACATATACATTTCAAGCCTAATATAATTATATACAGCATACTAAATTTTCTGTGACAATGATACTATCAAATGTTTACAAATGTAGAATATAGTTTTCTTTTTTAAAGATCAGAATTTTTTCTTTATTTTGTTAAGTATCTTTCAATGTGAGCTTTATTTTCAGATAAAAATGAACAGGCATGAATGAGTCAAGATCTCAATGTTTAGTCTCCTGACTTATAATCCCATTTCATTTCAAATGTTTAAAATTTATTTAAAATTATTAGAAACCAAATGTGAGAAATTTGCAGCTATACACATTTAATATATTGTCTAAAAATGTTTTTACAAAATATTAAATGTAAATGACTAACTAATAACTTTCTAAATATATATATATTTAAAATTTGGAATGCAATTGCCCCAAAAGCATGTGAATGCTATAATAAATTGAAACACAACATTATGAAAAGTACTTATTACACATTTACAATCTTACCATAGAATGTTATGTACACTTTGTTCAACAAATAGGGAGTACTAAACATCGGTCGTTGCAACATTAGTGTCTAGAAGAGCAAGTCGAAGCACTTCCTCGCAGACTCTTTTATAATGCCACGCATCACCTTCCAGTCTTTTTCTGCGCACTCCAACAGCCGAGTGATATTTGGGCAGTCGACACACTTCTAGCTCAAATCTTAGTCTGATTCTCTTTCCCTCACATATTTTCCCTCGTAAGGTGAATCTAAAAATATATGTGTGATTAAAGGACAAATGTTCTATAAGTTTGTTTTATCATACGAGGGGGTCATTGATCCTATATTCATCTCTGTTCTAGTCATAATTAAACTCTTATATAGCTTTAATGTAGATGTTGTTTTCTTAAAATCTTTATAAAATATGTTGCTTGACTCTCATATCTACATGGAATCTATCAAACAATGTCCCATCAACATATATCCCTTCTTTTGGCATACACGAATATACCCATGTTATCCCTATTTATGTTCCATAGTTTTAGAAGTTTTATTACATTACTATAGATGAAGTACCCTGCTCTGCTCAGGAAAATTAAACACAGATAAAAATTGAATTAGCTGTGAGTATAATGCATGTACATTAGGGTGAGCCAAAAAAGTTGAATTTCAGCGTAACACTAATACTTTTTTGGAATTCTAATAGTGAAAGCAAGTTTGTTAGTCTACCTCAGATGAGTAGTAAGTTTGTTAGTCTACCTCAGATGAGCATATCTCAATTTTCTTTCTCGAATTCTAGTGTTTTGGCAGTCCCACAAAGTACCACCTGAAATTGCCCCAGTCAAGGTTTTGTCCATGAGTAATGTTTAACTGATCCAAAACAATGTTTTTCAGTTGTAGAACATTTTAAGAAGTTTAGTTCAGGTCAAATATTAATTCTGAACCTAGCCCAATTTCTAGCCACATACTATGAGTTTGTCTTAGGACAACCTAGCAGGACTAATACACATCTAAGTTTCTATACAGTTTACTTTAACATATCTATTTATAGTGCAATATGCAATTCAAACTTGCTTGGTGCTTTTCAAAACCCAGGATTCACTATGGAGAGGCAGCCAGATTTTGAGTCCTACCCATTTTCCATCTGTGGTATGTGCTTAATGTACAAGAGGTTTGTGTGGTCTAATTTTTAGTCAATTTTCACGTAGTTATAACTTAATGTGAAACGAGAGTGAATTGTATGCACCCATCTCAATTAAGTTTCCCATAGCATTCTGCAGAGCCTCGATACAATATTTCCACATTTTAGTGTAAGAGTATGGAAGAGGATTTTTAAAAGAACTCGCAACAATTCGTTAGAGATCATAGATGTCACATAGCAAATCAGGAACAATTTTCATCCTATGAATAAACTCAAAGTGTTTTGTTGTAAGTATTGGGACTTTCTTATTTCTTCAGGAGCCTTGAAAAACTTAACAGCAGATAGACTTTTTTGAGACCTGGGCTGCTGATGCTGCTCTTCGTCCAAAACAAAATTTAATAATTAAATATGTTGAATTTCAGCGTTACAATAAATTTTTCTAATTAGTACCATATTAATTTTCATTATCCAATTGTTATTCACATTATCGATTACAATCAATTGTAATTTAGTTACTTTTAAAGTAACTTCAATTTACCAATACATTACGTTTGCTACAGCAAATTTACTTTTATGTGACTAAAATAGCTCAACACTAAGCAATTTTGACTAGTGTTAAGATTCTTGCCTCTATTCTTCATTGAAAAATAGGGAAATTCAGCATAGTATTTGACATACAATGGGGAGGTTTGATTTATTCTACTGAAAGCTTGTTTACACCTGAAGCTTGTTTCTAAATCAAAATATTTTAACAGATTTTTACAACTATAAATATTTTGATAACTTCGAAATTATCAATAGTGGAAACTAGTTTTGTGCCCTCATTTTATTTTTAAAAGACAATTTACAACTTGCATGTGATGCATATATAGAAAACTACATACAGAATTTATCATTGATTTTGCTAGCAAATCAATTGCTGTACTCAGCCAGTCATTTTTTTAAAATCGAATGATTTAAGGCAGTGAATAATGTAAAAAATTGTGAGAGTAATGGAATAATCCTTATGCTAAACATTTGATTTTTGTAGTTCCTACCTTAATAAAAACTGTCTAGAAAAATGTGTTACATTGCAACAATGGCACAATTAAACTGGTGTCAAAGGTAAAACTGTGTAACACAAACCAAAAGAAAAAGGGGAAAATATAAATTTTACAACATTAGTGCGGTAAAGAACTTATTTTAATTATGTTGATATCATTTATGCAAACAAAAATTATATAATGCGGCTTTCTCTCAATAGGTTTTGGTTGGTTTTTTATGGCGCGAGAACCATATTTAGCCATCCTACAGAAGACAGATAATATCAAGTAATGGGTATACACAAGGAAAGTTTTACTGACACAGAAGAGAAATACAACCAGGGAGGAATGCAACCTGATAGGAATCAAACCTGTGCTGCCTACAACTCGCAGGTTACTAGTACAGTGAGAATAGCCTCTCAATAACAGAAAAATTCAGATGATAAAAACTAACTATGGTAGAATGTCCTTTTGGGATAAAACAAGTAAATGTACCAACACTATAAAATACCATTAGTACCAATAAATACTACAAATGAAAGGACACATCAAGAGAAATGAAAGTAAAAAGGTTAAAATTTTTCAAATTAGTGAAACTTGTTCATGTTACAGCTAACTACGTTAAAAGTATCACTTCTATGTACAAAAAGTATATGATAAAAATTAATACAAAATGGCTTTCTGTAACTTACAATAGATTCACATAGTTTCTTTGGATCAGAAGTCAACAATAGTGCTCAAGGAGACAGGAACCTATTTAGGTGCATCACGATCCACTAATATTCTGAACTATCATTGCATGCCACATGGGTCTTAAAATTAAACAACCTAAACTAAAAGCATGCATGCTACATTTTTTACAAATTTCTTGGTTATCACAAGACTATTTGCTGATGTGAGCTTGTGATGAGGTTTTGACATGCATACTTTGGTGGCGACACTCTTAGTGCACTTTTTGTAGGGAGTTATGGCGGGCAAGCTATCTTTAGTAGGATTATTTTATTTCAAATTTTCCACAATTCTTTTCCATTTCAAGTAAATTGTAAGAATTAAAACATTCAGTTAGATTTTAGTCTCGATCCAGTGAAGTCATATCAGGTTGTATTGTTTCTTGCTACTTTCGATTGAAAATTCTTATCTTTTTCTATTTCAACATGCCTTCTGTATTTAGTGTTGTAGATAAGTTTCAGGGTGTTCTTTCGTGAAATTTTAAGTTTAATATTCTGGTGGTAGGGCAAATTTAGGGAGTTGCTAATCGTTTATTTTATATACATTTATGTCAGAATTAGCAGCTTTTTTGGATTTCCTTAAGGAATCAGGAATAATTAAATCGCGGAATTATTGTGCAAAAAATGCAATGTTACGATGAAGTTTTATGCAGGAAATTCAATTTCAGATGAAGTTTTATGCAGGAAATTCAATTTCAGATGGCTACACTTGGCTTTGTAGAGGTGTTCACAATAATAAGGTATGTAGGAGTTCTAAAACGATTAAGCATGGGTCATGGTTTAGGTGCAGCAAGTTGAAGCTAGATCTTTCTTTTCACCTATGAGTTATTAAGGGGAACTAAGTCTGAGGACATTGCTAATGAGTATTTTTTGCATGTACCACATTAGTTGATTGGTGGCAGTTTGTGAATGAAGTTATTTCTGATTTTGTGGAAATGCAGTCACAGAAAATAGGTGGGGTTGGAAAGAGTAGAAATCGATGAATCGAAATTTGGCAGAGTCGATGGGCAGTGGGTTTTCGGGGGAATCAAAAGAGGGTCAGGAAAGCTATTTTTGGTTGCTGTTCAGAATAGATCAGCAGATACGCTAGTTAAAGTTTTGACTGAATGGGTTGAGCAGGGTATTACAGTTCATTCAGACTGTTGGAAAGGTTACATAAATTTGGAGGATAACGATTCCAAGTATTTAACCGTCAACCATAAACTGACGTTTGTTGATCCTGTAACAAAGTGCAATACGAATACTTTTGAAACTATGTGGAGGCAGGTAAAAAGCACGCTTCCCTCACACAACAGACAAACTCCATTTCATTTTTATTTGGCTGTGTATTTGTTTCAATATCCATGTGAAGATAAAAAAAATTGATTATTTTAATAATCTACAATTGAAAAGCATTATTTTGGATCAGTTTAACACTACTAATGTGAAAAAACCCTTGGATGGAGCAATTTCAGGCAACGTCTTGTGGGATTACCAAAATGTTAAAATTCGAGATCATCGGCAGGTCTCTTCACTAATAAATTTCTGAATTTCAAAAAAATTAACAGTTATGAAGTAGAGTAACTAATTTTTTTGCTATTAGAATTTGAAATTCGATTTTTTCAGTCCATCCTAAAGCACATAAAATTTCAACCAGAAGGCATACATAATGAACAACACAGCTGAAATGTAGTTGCTTTGTTACCATGCACAACATTATTGTTCTTAGAGCATAAGTTTTGTATTCCATGTACAGAATATATTATTAATGCAAATGGCATTTGATAAGTAGTAATAAAGAATTGAAGAAACAAACTTCAACTTTGCCAACTGTCAGTATGTACTAAAATATATATTTACACATGTACATAATTATTCAAAAGTCTCGTTATAAACTGTATAAAATAGTAAACTAATAAAAAACATTTTCTAAACTTTTTGATTTTTAATGATACATCCAACAACTTGTGAGCAAATATTGCACACTATGATTTGTTACTTAATCTTGTATAGCTTTTATGCTTGTAGATGTTAATCTGTCTCATAATTAGATTTAACAAATTTGGCAACCTTGAAGTAATTTTAATCCATTCTTTAATTTAGATATTAAATCCTTTGACGTGATATTGTGTTTTTAAATCTTCCCTTAAGTTTACACCACATTTTATGGGATTAAGGTCTGGTTGGTTTTTTGGGTTTTATGATGCAAGGGCCATATTTGGCCAAGTTGTGCCAAACATCGCGTAAATGGACATACATACACACAAGAAAAGCTTTGCTGACACAGAAGAGAAATATACACAGGGAGGAATAAAAACTGCCGTCTACAACTCGTAGGTTGCTGATTCACGGGGGCCCTACTATTAAGATCTTGTGATACATTGTTTAACATTGATGCGGAAAGCATTCTTTAAAAATAAAAGCAGTACTATTTAGGCCATTGTCCTTTTGAAAAGTAAAATCCTATCAAACTAATTCGACAGTGCTCCCTACAAAATTTTTCTTTAGCACATTCAAATCAATAAATCTACTCAATCTTATCAAAAGCTGAGCAAATTCTTAAATCTGTTGGTCATACGCCACACATCACGACACCACCTATGTGTTTAAAGGTAGGATGCAAGTTCTTGACTTCTAGCTTGATTTTCTCCTTCTATAAAATGACCATTTTGTTGAATTAATTTGCCCAGATAATCTTGTTCCAGATATTTTTAAAGTTTTATATCAAATTGAATCACTTTCATATGGTCAATGCTTCCTTCAAAAATGACAATAGTTAGAATTTAGACAACATATAAATTTTTTAATTAATACCTGAATTGCAAACTCGCTAGTGTGAAATTTGATCTCCAAAAAAGTAACTTCCATGCTTGCCTTTCAAATCAAGACAATCTTGGTGTCTTTTAAGCATTTGAATTGGTATGTTTTACTAGTTGGGCATAATTTCGTCTTATATCATTTAACTTCATGTAAACATTGACAATTATTTAACTTTGGGGCTCCTGTCAACAAAAATTTCACTTAAACTGCTTCTTTCAATTCATACTTGAAATCAGAATATACATGACATGCATTAAAACTAACGAAAGATGGTATTTATGAAGTCCTAAGAAAATCTTACATTTTGGAGGAAATTATTTCAAGTGTTCTCCATTTACACTTTGCATCCATTGCATGTTTGGTAGGCATTTTGAACATTCACAGTATTCAATACTTAAAAAATGTGATCAAAACTATAAAAATTACCCCTTTTCCTTGCATGGAATTCCTTTTCTCAAAAGTGCATTCTTCAGTGACTCTAGTACATCCTCTGGGGTAACTTTGTCATTTGTAGCAGACACATTACAAAGATTCTAAAAAACAAAATAGAGATGTATATTAAACTAATAAAATAAAAATACTTAAGTAATAAATATTTGCACTCATACCAATCATCATTATTCTTAAATCAGTGTAATTTAATATTCTATGGTTCAAACTCTGGAGCTTAATTCTGCCAACTTAAGACTTCTATTTTTAAGGTGTCAATCCATTACATTGAAAAATCTATTCATCTTCAATTTTGATAGGGGGCAATGAGCATGATTTTAAAGTAAATTTTAAATACACGATAGTTTATTTAATAATAGATTTGATGCTCCTTATAAACAAGCACTAAGCTTGACTACAAACACAAATCTCGCAAGTGTGGCTTTGGAGAGAAGGCTTATGACCTAGGGTGGTTCAAAATCATGAGGTGTTGCCCTCGGTCTTTCCCTTCGGAATTGATCCCAGACTGTTGCCAATGGCTCACTGTGTTGCTCCAGTGTAACATTAATTTAACTTCCTCACCTTATGATCTTGGCAAGTCAATTTCTGCAAAGGTAGTAAATAAGCTTCCCAGGGGAAATGGCTGGCATATGCAAAATTATGAAGGATGATCATGACAGCTATTAAATCCAGTATTTCTCTCACAAAAACTTGAATGAAAAATGTTTGACTTACTTTTACTTGACGAGGAACATTCATTCCACACATTCGCTTCTTGGGTGTGAGAAGATTCCTCACACAATCCAGACCTTTCTCAATGCTTCCGAAAACCTTTTTAGCAGAAGAACCCATTTGTCTAACAGGTCTGCGCTTAGGAGTCACTGGTATAAGTGTTGGGGACTCAAATGATTTGGCCCTGAAAAAGCAAAAGAAAGTTGAATAAATAATTCTTATTAAAAGTTAATAATTAATGTCAAATAGTGGAGAAACAGATTCACTAGTTGGCATTCAATCTGCTACATATTGAATAAACATTTTCTGGCACAAGACAGGCTGAAATGGAGCTTAATATACCTTTTTTCAACTGCTAATGAAGAAGCAACAAGGGATGCAATTTCCCCAACTCTATTAACAGCAGTATCTAGAGAAGCAGAAAATCCTAGTGGCTTTGGAGTCCTCAAACCTGGAAATAATAAAAATAAATAAAAGGTGGTAATGAGAAACCCTTCAGTAAACTATTTTGCAATTTACAAATTGCCTAAACCTATAAAATTTATAAAAGCATAAAAAATCAATCTAGAAATTTTTTTTAAATCATACCAAATTTTTCACAGGAATTCGTTGTGGCAACAGTTTTTTTACTCTTTCTTGCTGAAGGCACACGAGGTAATGCAAAATTCTCTTTATCAGAAATTTCATTAGAAGACTCGTAGACTGGTGAAACTACTTTGGAAATGCATAAAGGACTCTGCGGTTTATTTTGAGGACTTCCAAGTACAAGCAACTCCGAATTTGCTAAACTGTCCATAGACACTCGTTTAGAAACAGGAGAGGTGTCGAAAATGCCAGACAAATTAACACTGCACTGCAATAGTGAGAATTGAAAAAGAAAATTACTGGAAGAATATCAAAGAAACAGTGAGAGAATTTATTATGAACATTTTGATCTCTAAGAACTCCCTGCACCCTATAATGAATGAATACATGTCAAAATGGAGTATTATTAATCAACTTCCAATTATTGTGCAAGTAGTGAGAAAAAAATTTGTAGGCAATCCGAAGTTCAAGAAAAAGCATGACAGCAAAATGCACACATAACATTTTGTTACGTTGCATAAGTCAGATTTGTAATAATTAAAAAAGCATGATAAATATATGCTAAAAGTACACTTTTGTTGAAATTTTTTTATAATCTTATAATTAGTTTAATGCTTCTGTTTCATTACAGCAAAACATTTCTTATTGATCTATGACTGCTAGTGCAAAAGCAAGCTCTTCTATCTCAGTAAACAGCCTAATATCTTTGCATCATATAAATACATAAATGCTAGGTCAGTGCAGATTCTTCTTTTATATTGTTAATATGCTTAACAGTAGAATAGAATTGTTTTAAACATTAATACTATAGGATTAAACATCAATATTTTTTAAACAAATTATAAAGTCATTTGAAAAGACATCTGTCAATTGCCACTTACTGAAATATTTATAATAGAGCTGACAAAACTAAAATGGAGCTACTAAAAATGGTTTTAAAATTAAATTAAAATACCTTTTTCTCCAAGTTAAAAGCAAAAATTTAAACACAATAAATCATACAAAACCTTACCTTAGATTCTCTCAGCACACTATCATGCTTAAGAAGTGTAAACTTTTTACCAGCTTTTTTCTTAGTTAACAGCAAATAGTATGAAGCTTCTAAATAATCAAATTTTTTCTAAAATAAGAAAAAACATTTTTTCAGTACAAAAGGAACAGAAATAAAAATTTACAGTTAGGATTTTAAAAAGTACCAATCATTCTAGTTCAGGATAATTTGTTGGCAATTTGAAAGGTTGGTTGGGTTTTATGGCACAAAGGTGATATTTGGTCAAGTTTGGCAATTTTAAGGGGAAATTTGTGTGTAATGTGTTGACCAGTACAAACAGTTCATCGAAAAAGTTTAATTTTTGATTAAGTTCTTGATTCTGTGGTTGCTTATTGACTAGTTTAATTACTTTTTCAACATTAGTCTGATTTTCATATTTTATTATAACTTTTATTGATAAAAGAAAAATTATACTTAAAATTGGATTCAACTCGGTAAATCATTATTCAAAGGCTTTGCAATATATTACTCAAGTAGAACGTTATTTCAAAATTGGTAAAACTGAACTATGCAAACACAAAGCAAAATGTAAATTTCCAACTGCCATAATGTCCAATTATGTTAATGTGACAAATTCAAATACATCTTTATAATACACTTGCCACAGTAATCTAAATAATGTCAGTATGCTCAGAAGAGTAATTATGTTGGTTAAGTTTGTATTCCAAACTCTTAAATGGAGTTTTAGGAGGAATAAAAGTACCTGATTAAGAGAACATTCAATAGATCGCATTGATCTTCTATAGTAAATAGCAAGCTCAGCCAAACATTCCGCATCATACTCTTCATCCTAAAATGTATCAAGATTAGCTGCATTGAATTCATCAATATAATCTATGTTTTTAAAATAAAATACAGGTAGCCCCCGTATAACACGGCACTTCTATAGCCTGGATTCACTCTAACACAGTTCGAGAATTGGGAACATCCCCGTATAACACGGTGCTTTTATGGAATGATTGGAACAATGATGCGAATAGGAAGGCATTATGAAAGTTTAATTTAAACGGTGTAGCATGGGAATATCCTAAGAACTACATGCGCGGATATTATCTCGAGATAAATTAAATAAAAAGTAACTTAGCTTAGAAGAGACATGGCATCTCTCGAGGATCCCCGCTCGTCATCAAAAAGAGAAAATGGCAAGAATGCTTAACGCGTTTCTTTCTCACAAAACTGCAAGATCGTTGGACTGAGGCGAAAAAAGAGCATATTCTTCCTCTCCACGCTTTTTATCAGTTTTTCAGGGAGTCGCAAATCAGGGGAGATGGCCTTGTCAATCAAGGGAGCTGGACTTCCTGATTCGCTGTTTTTAAATTAGCTCATCTGTAATTTGTTAGACGGACACACATGACATGGAATGACGTAACTTTCTGGAAGATTCTTAGCATAGTTAATGAGCATCACTGGAGCGAGGGAGAAAACGGAATTGAGAAATAAAGGACTTAAAAATAAATGGCATCACTGATCTCGTGGCTGTCGCTCAGAGGATGAGGATATCTTACCAAAAAGAAAACACCCTCAGTTAATAGTGCTTAGTGATGACGAAGAAAACATTGTTTATAATTCATATTAATATGTATTACTTATTAAGAAAATTTTAATAAATATATTTATCTTAATTATGAAAATATAATAGCATGTTTTTTAATTTTTGGAACCTAACCCCCCCTTTTCATATACTAGTTCTTTGTTTCGTATAACACGGATTCGCATAACACGGCAATTTTTTGGAACATAACTCCTGTGTTATACGGGGGTTACCTGTACTTTAACTAGCCTATTTTTCCCTACTACTTAAGGTATCACAATTATTTTTCAATAAATCCTATCAAGACAGAACTTTAAATTCTTTCAAGCAGTATCTTATTAAATGAGGCCTCATCGAAAAGTATCCAACCTTATTTATTCTGTTAATCAGCTGCATTCCAGAGACAACACTAGAACAAGTACCATGTTGAACCCTTCAGCACATGTGCGATTTTTTGTCAGATCATACAGACCATCAGTAGCTGTTACATATGTAGATGTATTCTGTGTTTGTCTCATTTGTGTTTCCTGTTAAACAGCTGGTTTTATTTTTCTGGCCAAAGGTCAGCTACTTTTTGGTCAGACTTCATATTACACAATATAATTATTATGGTTGGTTTTAGGTTTTATGGCACATGGGCCATATATTCAGCCAAGCTGCACCAAACACAAGACAATGTCAAGAAATTGAGAAATGAAGAGGAGAAAGAAAGATCGCTTGAGCATCCTGGGGTCATGACTGCAATATTTACCAGAGGCAGTAAACCCCATGGGAAAATAATAGATCACTAGGGTACCTCGGGTTCGTGAATCCCATACACACCTAAAGATGTGTCACTGAGGGAAGAATTATTATGGAATCATTACAATGTATCAATAAAAATCAATATCAAAACCTTTTCAAGCAAATCTAAATTAGAAGATAATTTATTTTTGTAAAAAAATCAGAAAAGTGTAAAAATAAAGTTGAGAAATTTTAGTCTTAGAAAATTAGAACTTAATCAAATATTAAAATACAGCAATAAAAAATGCAGACTATTAATTCTGTAGCTTTGATGTCAAAGGTTTATACTTAATAGTATGCTAGAGGAAAGCTGATTTAAATCAAAATAACTTATTTAAATGATTTTTAAAATAAAATTCACTGATTAAAAACTCAAAATATCTCAACTTTCTTAATTTTCTTTTTTTATTACAAATTTAATAATAATTCCTTTCTTTCCCAATATGTTAATTTTCAATGTTGAAATTAACAACATAGGATAGTATGTTATTTTATTTAACTAAGTTAAAAAGTTAGGTTGTACTTGGTACATCCTAAGGATACAAGTTAAGAAGGTAATTTTCACTGATTGGGATAACAGAAATAACTTCTTTTGATCACTGATAAACAGGAACATCTTAAAACCTTTTATCCAGTATTTGGATGGACCCTGAAACGACTAACAAGTTTAAACTTATAGGCAATAAATTGACATTTTAAAATCAATTTAAATTGTAAAAATATCATGGAAACACAATCCTACTTTTAATCTTAAATTGTTCCATTTTTCGTACTTTAATAGTTAAAGAATTATAAGTTAAAAATCTATTTTACAAAAGCAAAAGAACATTAGACAAGAGGCATGTTGTCCTTCATTTAAAATATTTAATCGTACATAATTTATTCCTTAGAACTTCTTTAAAATAGGAGCATAAATGGTTACCTGTTGCAAACAATTCCAATTCGCAGGCAAGCTTAACTCTTTTACTACCCAAGGATGAAACTTCAATTCATCGATTGAAATCCTCTTAGATGGATCCACTTGTAACATCAGAGATAAAATATCCTTGCTCTCACTTGACAACCATGATGGACAAAAGTATTTACCTTTCTATACAATATCATAAAAAGTTTAAAAATAATTCATCAAAAATATAATTTGTTCTCAATAGCAAAACTTTAGACTGAAAATAATTTTTAGCATGCCTGAAAACCCCACTTTAATATATATTTTCAAGCCTCCAAGGCACCAAGAAAGTTATAAAAGACGATGTTAATAAAATATGTGTTGTTTGATGAATATAAAAAATTACCCACAAATAGAATAGTAACATACTTGAATTTTTTTATACAATTTTGTAACATTTTCATCATCAAATGGTAAAAATCCACACAAAAGTGCATAGAGCAAAACACCCATGCTCCATATGTCCACCTGAAATAACGTTTTTCATAATAAAAAACAATAGAAATGTAAGAAAATCAAGCCATACTTAAACAAATGACATATAATATAAATCATACATTTATAAACATTACAACAGTAGCAGACAGTTAATTTTTTAATTACTGCTCACAGCCAGGTCAGATGTTTGGTGGGTTGAGTTTTATGACATGAGGTCCAAAAATGGACAAGATGGGCCAAACACAAGAAAAATAATAAAAGCAGGACGTTTAATGGGAAAATATTTGGAAGCTTTATTTGTAAGTTCCATTGAGATTTTCTCGGAAACTGAAATTTCAGTTTTTTAAAACCTTGAGGTTAAGTCAGGATAAAAGTGATAAATATTTCATCCTTTTTCGATAAGTCATACCTACAGTGAAATTTGTTTCTGATGAATATTGAAAGAACCCCAAATGAATAGGTGGGACATTTAAAGGAAATTTATTCAAACTGGGACCAGGCATTGGTGATGGAATGCTTTAAAATTGGGGCAGTGGAGCTCCGGAATATCTCTTCCTGAGATATTTAAAATAACACCTTACAACTATTTAAAGACTTTCATTAAAAACTGAAGTCAAGTTTTGCATTTAAAATCAAACATAAATGTAATATAGAACAGAAATAAAGCTTTCTAACAGGATCTACTGTACAAATTAATGTACACTTTAAAATGCCTAATTTAGTTGAAACTATTGTATACAGCCTTTCCATAGGAGCCTAAGTTCTCATTAGAAAGAAAACGTAGCTTATAACTTGGCTGAATTTTGGTAGATATATTCTGATCTTCGGAATGATTGAAGATCTGTTTCCCAGATTTACTAGAATCAAATCAGATTTTAATTAATTTCATACCTCTTTATGTTTAAACTTCTAAGATATAAGACATGCAAATCAGTGTTGTTTCTAGATAGTATTGATTTATGTTAAATATATATATATATATATATATATATATATATATATATATATATATATATATATATATATATATATATATATAAGGATTTATAAAATATAGCAGGGAAAATTTTGGAAATATTAAAACAATTAAAATTATCATTGGGTCATATTGCTTTTATTTTTTCATCTTAAAATTCTAAATTAAAAAACAATCATTTTAATATGGGGAGGAAAATTTAAATTTAATAAATTTTTATAAATCATAAGAAAAAGTAGACACATTAAAATTTTTTAGCCTTTTTTATCCAACTTGTTTCAAGTGTAAATTAAATTGAAAATATTCTTTTTACAAATACAGAAGTAGCTGTGGTGGTAAGATGGCTTTATGAATATTTTTCTTGTTTGCTACATAGGCACTAAAATCTAAATGAGTGTCCCTGTTCAAAAGGAGGTATCTGGAATAGTGTTTCTAAAAGAGGAAATAAAGAAACTTATCTTTCTCTTGAATTTTCTTAAAAACAGGCATGATTCTAAATGAATATTTTAGGAAACATTAAAAGGTCTTTTAGTGCGAATACTAAAAGGTTCTTTCTATTTAAACTCAGTCGACTTTCTTCCAAATGGTTTAGTAAATAAACTGGGAAGACCCATACTCGTTTTTAATATACTTAGTGCTGATTCCTTTATCAAAAATAACAAATTCCCTCTTAAGAAGGCATCAGTTCAAGCCTGTGCAACTTTTCTATGGGGAAAACATCCATGTTAACTGGATCTAACTTTGTGCAATGTATGAACTGGCCCAAAACTCAGCCGTCTGTTTTCAGCAAGCAGAAAGAAATATTTTTGTCAGTTGTCATTTTCATCCCAACATGGGTGGTGACTTCTTAGGGGCTTGAACCCCATAGGTCCCTGCAAATGGGAGAGGCAAATATTTCCAATGAGAGCAAATAAGTTGCTTAAAATATCTACACCAAGCATGCTCTAGGAGCCTTTTAAAATGCTTATGGTAGAGCCCAAGACCACAAACATAAGGGATAAATATTCCAAGTAATACAAGTAACCAAATTTGCAGTGATTCAATCTCTCTTATCAAATTACTTCATCAGAAGGGATGCTAAGTTCTAGAGACCCAAACTCCTTGGGTCCTAAATTTTTTTTGTTTAGTTCCCTCTCTAACATGAGGTATAAATATTACAAATATACAGATAACGTCTAGTTATTTATATTAACAAAATAAAGAGTTCTGAAACACCCTTATGATGTGTTTTACTTTCTCCAAAGTTGGCACCACTGCATCCCAATTAATACTACCATCTCTAATAGGGAACCCAGTTATTTTTAGTTAAAAAAGGTCATTCTTCAGGTGTTCTGAGTAGGAGTAAAATTTTAAACTTATTTGAATAAGATAATTCTGTCCAGGTAATTTCATGTTTAATATCATTATTAAACCTCAATTAAGAAAAACAAGAAAATTTAAAGTTTGATTTAAATCACGATTTTTTAAATAAAACTAACTTGATTTAAATTGGTATACCTTGTTCAACTTCATTAATTTTTTCTGCAAATAACATCAATTTTAGGTCAAGAAATATCATTGAGTTTATTCAAACAACCCCAGCTTATACCCCTTTGCAAAGGGTCCATAAGGCTTTTCAGCAGTTTGGATGGAGAAAATTTGTTTTTCTTGGGACCAGGATAAAATGGCAAACCGACCAAGACTCCAGAATGCACCATTTGAATCAGTACATATGGCAAGCCTAACTATAATTAAATAGACAGATATCTCTATTTTGTATGTACGGTTGTAGTGAATTCAATATTAGCAAGGACTTCAAAAAATATTTTTGCATTAGTTACCTTATTTCCATTATAGTTGTCACCAGTGATTAATTCTGGGGCAGCATAAGCAGGACTTCCACAACAAGTCTCAAGCTGCTGTTGCATTCCAGTCTAAAATATGTCATTGCAAAATATTAATGTTTTCAGTCCGTCATTGTTTAAATTAAAATAACTAATATATTTAATCCATTAAATAAATTCATTCATACGTAGAACCAAACATTTTCCTGTCACAATTTAAAATAGTAATTTAATTATATAACAATTTTTATCATTTAATAATTTTCGTTTTCAAAAATAAAATTTTGGAGATCCAAAATTCATTGTCACGGAATTATTTCAAAAGTACTTTAAGGAAATGTGGCAGAATAAAGAAAGTTGTAAAAATTCAAAAACAGTGGCTAATGCGTCCTTATAGTAAAAAATCACATTATCTACTATTATGAGCAAAACTGTCATATCTTACTTTGGGCTTAGCACAAAGACCGAAATCTATCAGCTTTAAATTCTGTTCATTATCCAACAGAAGATTTTCCTAAGGTGGAAAGGAATTGGAAATGTATTCAAATTACAATAGAAAACCTTGTCAGTATTGCAACAAAATATGTACTATAACATAGCATAAACTTAATTAAAATGAATATTTTCAGAACACACATGGTTCTACATCTGAAATTTTGATAAACAGAAATTCCAGAGTAAAAGTTCAGTACACAAGTAAATTATGACACACAAATTTAAACGATAATTTAAATTATATATACATTCTATTTATTTTAATTTTTAAAGAAAATATTTTTACTTATTAAAATAAAAATAATTAAGTATCCACAAGAAACCTTGGTTTATTTTGAGCATTAGCAAAATTATTTAAAAAAATTTCTGTTAGAATATAAAGATTCTGGCACAGCACAGCCTAAATTTAAAGATGTGAGTTTTTTCTGTACAGCACAAAATTGTGAAATAAAATACAGTTCAAAATATATTAAACAGTAAAATACTATTGTAATTAGCTATCTGAAATATGAGAAACTTTTTTAAAAATAAGTTAATTTCATAAAAATCTGTATAAATCTGTATGAAAATATCTTCCTGGCATATTAGATATATCAAGGGTAAAAAAAAAATCACTCATGAATGTAATTGTAAATGTTTAGTTTATTATTACCAAGTTTTTTATTTTATAAAAATATGAAATAATTAAATCAGAAATGTTCCAAAAAAACAAACTTTACTCACAGGTTTCAAATCTCGATGGGCATATCCTTTTTCATGGATGAAAGCCACTGCAGATATTATCTGCCTAAAGAATATTTGGGCTTCCTTTTCTGTTACACGATCTTTTTCAATGATGTAATCAAACAATTCTCCACCAGGACAATACTATAGGATAAGTATAATTTGACTTTAAAAAGTTATTTACAAAAATTAATCAAACTACATAAAATTTGAAAATTTATTGAGAAATTTTCACACTATAAATATTATAAAATAGAAAGAATACCTCCAAAATTAGAAAAAATTTGCTTTCAGTTTCTATAACTTGGTACAATTTGCAAATGTTAGGATGGTTCAATAATCTCAAAGCTTCAATTTCAAGTTGGACACGTGGAAGATCATCCTGAAAATATTAAGAGCATTTATTGTCATAGTCCTCATAAGTTGAAATAAAATTTTTCAGGAGTGTTAAAAAACTAGATATGAAATTGTAGGCCAGTTATGGGATACAAAGTTTAAAAATTCGCCAATAGAGGGCATTATAGCTAATGTAGACAGGAGCTTTTGAAATAAGTTTAGTAAGTATATTGTAAGTCAATGTTAAAACTTCAAAAACCAAAATAATTGCATTTGGGGAGGTTTCGATAGTAAACCGATGGCTAGTAAAACTATATACAGCTATCTAATGAATATATGGTAAGAAATATATAGTTCCAATAATTAATGTGGACCAGATTTTGTTGACATGTCATCTTCATGTAAGTACTAGACCAGTGGTTCTGAACCTTTGAGTCCATAACCCAGCAAATTCTTTTTTATAAGACAAGAGCCTGGGCCAAATATACTAGTAAATACCCTTCTAAACTTTTTCAAGCATCTTGTTTAGTATTTCATTTGCAATATTATTAAACATAACAGAAAGAAAAATGAAATTTAAAATTTGATTTAAATCAATGATTTTTTTTTAAATCACTTGATTTAAATCAAGCTGATTTAAATTGACATACCCTGATCTTGTTGCATATTGTAGTTTCCTCAGGCAACATCGTTAAATTAATTTGTGCTGATTTTCATTCACATATCCCAGTCTGATTACCAAACCATATTTGTGGTACAACACCTTCAATGCGAGATTTCTTAACACCACAATTAAACAAAGTCCCATGTTTCTTTTCATATTAAAATTTAAATCTGTGGGCTATTACCTTTTAAAAAACCACATCACTCAGGTTTTGAAACAAGCATTTATACAGCAATGCAAACTTGAGAAGAAACAGTATTCATTATTACTAGATTTGAGAAGCCTGAATCTTCAATTTCCATGAAAGAATTTTCTTTATGCTAACTTTCTTGCCGATTAGTCACTAACATTTGCTACACAGATGTTATTTAAGTGTTTTAAGGCTGAGCTTTTCAGCATTCACAAATATTATTCTCTTCAGAACATTTCCACTATGAAACATTTATTCACAAAAACTGCTTAGAAAACAAAAATGACAAATTCCAGGTAGAACCTCTCATGGCCAATTATAAATGATGCTGCAGCTTGGCAGTGAAAATCTGTTCTAGAGTATGCCCAGACAGAAATTCTGCCTCCAGTAACCCAATTCTGGAAATGTTGAGTTTTTAGGTCATGTTTTTGTCATTTCTTGAGATTTTTAGGAAATCTTTTGGTCGTTTTTCAAGTTTTTAACATAAGGATCTAAGACTGATCTGACACTTTCTACGATTTTTTAATGGTGGGTGAATCACAACACAGAAATGAGTGACCTGGAGCTGGAGAGGTTGACTTTTCTGACTGGGCTGGTGGGGTTTTGCTCCGGTTTTGACAGAGGAAAACGAAAAATCATACTTTAGGATCACCGAGTTGTTCATCAAAACGTTTAATAATACCAAAATCTGTGTGAATCATCTAAAGCAGTTTCCCAAGTTGATCCATGGGTCTACATGATTGATTTTAGTGGTATTGTACCTGAACACACAGTATACATCTTAGGAAGGATTGACCACAGTTCAAAATTACGAGGCGTTGTCCTTGGATCTTTCCCTAGGGATTAATACTGGACCATTGCCAATAGTAAATTGTGTTGCTCCAGTGCGATGTTAATTAACTACCTACCTTAGGAAGGATTTACCTGCTTCAATGGTCCCGACTGTTTAGTAGATGCTTAGATTACAGCGTATTCATAAAAATAGAGATTACTGCAAAAGCATTTTATGTACAGGCAATTTCAAAAAGAAATTTTGCTAATTATTTACCAGTATATTGATTATATTTTTTAAGTCATTTTATCCATTTTTAGGTCAATAAAATTCAGCCTAATTAGATTCTGAGGAAAGGTGGCACATGACTCATTTTAATGTGGGAAGCAATGGGGATAACATTAAACTCTGGGTTAACTTACACAATCTATCACCAGATATCTTAAAAATTAATTTTTATGCAAGATCCTACTTTAAATAAATTTACATAATTAATAAATAAAAAGAAACAAACCACCAAACGTATCTGCATTTTGCTACAGAAGCTAAAATTGAGCATTTTGATGTGAGAAATAATTCAATACTTACTCCCAAAGTTGATTTGTCCATTATTTTGATAGCAACTTTTTCACCAGTTAGCACATGGGTAGCAAGCTTTACTTTTGCAAAACCACCTGCATAAAACAATTTTTACTGATATAAAGTTATGAAAAATACACTAAATTACTGTACAACTTTTATGGACTTTAAAAATTTTATTTGTATGCTGTAAATTTTCGTAAGAAATTTATTAAATTGATGATCTAAATGGTAACTTTAATACTATTCCGAAAATATTTTTATCTCTCTTCTGTATATCGCTACTGCCCACAAATTTGTTTGGACGACATGTCAACCATAAAACCACAAATATAAACTAGATATGAAAATAGCTTTTGGTTATTGATAAGAGTTAAAGTTTAATCATAGAAATTTAAGCTTGTTAGACACTAGTCCAAGGATCAGGGAAGTTAAACTGATTTTTCTCAGATGTTATTTATTAAATTCTTAATCTATATGAAACAGTCTAAATGGTGTATTATCACAAAACCTAGAATGCATCATGAAAAATATTAAGTTTTTGTTGAGCTATGCATTTTACAGGTTAGCAGTAAATCTTGGATTGTCGAGATCAAGAATATACAATGAAGGCAGTCGTGTATTTTCGATTCTTTTATGGCTGCCACGGACTGCCACCAAACTTCCAAATTGGCATCTGACAGAACTATAAAAACTGAGGATATTCCATAGTAGTTAGCCAGTATGCACACTGATTTGGAAATACACAAAATTGTACCAATAAGCAAAAATAAACAATTAATCTTTCTCATGACAATTTTAGTAGCACATTTGAAGGTTTTCTAGAAATTAGTGCCAGTTATACTTTAGAAGTATTTACGACCATCTAGTAACCACTGATTTTGATGTCTTTATTTCATGCTTGCCAGGTTTCGGCACCAAATTACGAATTTGGCAGCATTTCTCACATTGAAAAGAAAATCCAGAAGATATGTTTTACATCCAGGAGGTCGGGGGAAGTAGTAAAAAAGCCACATTTAACTACATCTTAATTTACATTACATTTACCTCTTTTAACTTCTGATCTTTACCAGTGGTATACATAATTTATTTTGGAAATCTTATAGCTTTTCAATACTACATGTAGCATATCTACCAGAACATATATACATCAACATTTATTAAAGCTGGATGGGAGACAATGAAGATAAATTATAACTTATCTGGAGGGATAAATTATTGTCGTATTGAGGTTTTACTGTATAATATGGAAAATAATTAATCAATACCTGTTCCAAGTGTCTGATGAACAATATATTTTCCATCTAAAATTGAATAGGAGCACTGTTTAGCTGGCATTTTCTCAATTTCTCTATCTCCTTTCAGCTAAAAAGAAATTCATTCAGTTTGTACCATTCAGAAATTTTGCAACTTTAATTATTTTGAAATAACTTTGTACGTACTCATCAGAAATTCGACTGTTTTTTGAATAATCGGTCTAATTATTTTTGTTTTTACATCAATTATGAGAAACTTTTCATTGATTTGGATGCTGCATGGATTTGGCCTTTAGTTTCATCCAGCATACATAGTAAAATAGTTCACAGTGGAATCCGCTGGATTTTTTCTTTTAGTGATTGCACTTTCTAATAGGTTTGCAGATAGGAAATCTGATTAAAAACCATTTAGTGTTCTATTTTTCTTTTACTACTTTTAATCGTAAATATTAAACACTAGACAGCAAATATGTCAACTTTTTAGTAGGAAATTGTTAATAAAGTGGCCTTTGCCATCATTATCAACATATTCAGAAGTAGAAAAAAAGTAGCACCTCTTCAGTGGAAAATTGAAGTAGTAAATCCTTGTTATGAAAGAGAATAAAATGCTTGAATGCATTGCACTACAATTGGAAATTTTTTAAAAAGGTAGACATTAACTTCAGAATGGCTTACATAACTTAATTTCAAGTACGAGTCAAGAATAATGGCAATAAATGTGTGTCAAAAAACATTAGCAACTATTACCAATTTTGAGCAAACAAAATTATTTAATTTTATTTCAAATGATTTGCAGTTTCAGGTTAAATCCACAGTAATCAGGGTTATGATATGAAAAAAAGACCCTTTAAAATTCTCAAGTAATTCAGACTTTTCATTTTATCTGATTGTACATTGAATCCTCAAAGAAAAAACAGTATTTATAACAAAAAAACAAGAGGGATGACTACTTATGAAATAACTTTCATTAAGTTTTAGTATTATACTTATACTTATTTTTTAACAGTTTAATCAAAATTTTTAATAACTAATAGATACCTATTTTATATTTTTTAAACATACACAAAAATGTTACTACAACTGTTCAAAAGTGTATTTTTTGCTACATTATGATTCAAGAATTGTATAAAGAAATTAGTTTTTCAATTGCTGAATCTCATTGTATCTGTCAAAGTAAATATTTTTATGAATTTAGCATATAAAATTTAACTTCATTTTTAGATGGTGAAATTGTCAAGAAATTTACTGAAGATCATGTTTCAAATAATGCACTTAACCGAAATCAAAAATCTATGTCCAATATTAAAAATCAAAATTTTATTCAAATTCAATGTCCTCACGACTAAAAATTCCTTACCCACATAGAAGATTAAATTTCATTTCAAGTGTGTAAACAAGATCCAAAAGTAAATAGTGGGTTTAAGCAAATAATTATACACTGGCTCCCAAAAGTGTTTGTACACTTTAAAAATTTGTAGAAAGTGCTGTAGCCTGGAATTGAATTCGAATAAAGTCCAATATTTTTCATATCTCCATATGATTCAGAATAAAACCTAACATTTTTTTTAAATACACTCATTTTCTTTTTATAAAAATGCAAGGAGGCAGAGAAAGAACACGTCACAAAAGTGATCGTACACCGAAACATTTTCGAATAAATTCATAAATAAAATTAACGTCTAACGTTTTTTTTTGCATTGTGGTGACATTTAAAAAATCGTTTGGCTTTGCTTACTTCGTAATATTCTATTTATTATTTAAAAATGGCTCATAGTCGTAAGGAAACAATGAACAGCATTCGAGAATTGATTATTTTTCATCATAGTAGTGGTAAATCAGTTCGGAATATCGCTAAATCATTAAATTTATCCCATTCTACGGTGCAGTATGTGATAAAACGCTTTAAAGAAAATTGGATCGAAAACAAGGTAAGAAAAGGTCATCCTGCAAAGTTAACTCAAAGTGATCAGATTTATAGTTAGAAAATTTGTGAAAAATCCACGTTCAAGTGCTGTAAAAATTTCTACAGAATTTACTGAAAAATTTTCAACTACAATTTCATCAGAAACTGTTTGACGAGTGCTCAGATAAGCTGGATTAAATGGGCGTTCTGTCCAAAGAAAATTTTTGGTAAGTGCGAAAAATAGAAGCTTAGGCTTTCCTTCGTAAAATCAATGATAAATAAGCCCGAAAATGAATTGGAATCATGTCTTATTTGCAGATTAAAGCAAATTTAACATGTTTGGTTCCGATGAGCATATAATTGTATGCAGAAGAAAAAATGAGGAACTTAATCCCAAGAACTTAGTTGGAACAGTAAAGCGTGGAGGTGTCCTTGTGTGGGGGTGTATGTCAGCATCAGGACTAGGTAATTTGGTATTTATTGATGGCATAATGAATAATGCTCTTCATTTAAATACTTTAAAAGACAATTTAAAATTATCAGCCCAAAATTTGGGTATAGGAAACAACTTTGTTTTTTATCAAGATAACGATCCTAAGAACACTGCTCTTAACGTTTGCCTCTGGTGTCTATAATTGTCCATAAGTTCTGAAAACACCTCAGTCGCCGGATTGAAACCCAATAGAACACATTTGGAGATTAGAGTACGAAGACATGACATTAAAACGAAAAGAGAACTAAAAACAGTAATGATTGAAGAATGGAGGAACATTGATGCAGAAATTACAAAAAAACTAGTGAACACTATTCCCAGACTTTCAAAAGCTGTTGTGGATGCTATAGGATATCCTACTAACTAATTTACCGAAATATTACAATATTTACTAATATGTAGATTTTTTCAAAGTGCACTATGACTTTTGTGAGGTAACTCTTTTACTTTTTGATTATTGATTTTCCAAAAAATGTTTTACTGTTTTTAAAATATTTTATGTAGCTTTGTTAAAAAGTTAATTCCCATTCTGAAATATTAATTTTTATTAATGGATAGAGCAGTGTTTCGTTGAAATTCGTAAGAGTACGAACACTTTTGGGAGCCACTGTATATACTTATAAGCACTTAATGCATATAATACAGCCAACCTAGTATTTAACCCACTTTTGTAAATAAATTACCATTTCTAACAATCTTTACTAATCCGTTACAATTTAAACTATCGTAATATCACATTGGACTTGAAAAATGAATTTTACAGAAAAGCCATAGGGGTAGCATAAAATGGTACAGCTGCAATCTCTCAATACTAATTTTGCAAATGCAAAAAGGTTTATAAAATACAATACTGCGATGCCAATTTAATCATTTTCAGAATTTGTGAACATGAAATAATAGCAAATTTCAGAGCATGTTTTTTTCAAGCAATGGTAGTATATTCTGTGAATTCGCGTGCATTTTAGGAGTAAACTTTTGCTTCCAAAGCAGAATGTACCTAATATGCCCTGAAAACAAAAGCCTTTGCGAACCGCTATTTTGTAAACGCAATAGATTCAAAATGCAAAAACTGTGGAAGAGAAAATTTTCATTCTTCAAACTTTTCTTACACCATAAATAGCTTTTAAGGATGAATTCTTCATTTATATCTACTTTATTTAAGTTGCAATTAACATTTTTCCCTCACAGAAAAAATTGTAGCTACCAATTTTGTTGGAACAAAGAACAGCTCAAAAAGAAAGAAAAACTTACCTACTGCAAAAGAAAATTCAGTTAATTTTTACATTTAACATCTGCCGACCAGACGTGACGAGAGGTAAACAGAGATTTTTAAAATAACCGCTGGGGCCCAAAGTTGAGTTGTTTAAAAGTAAACATTGGGGCTCTAATAAGATTTAATTTGTTTTACCCTTGACTTACCATTTTTAAATACCTGCGAAACAAAGTTTTGTCTATCAGCAAGAAAGTTTTAGTAATTAAATGTTTTAAAGAGAAAGGATTCTGCCAACACTTTTTTAGATTACGATTTTTTTATTAAACTTTAAATGTATACGAAAGGTTAAAATTTTAATTGTATGGTTTCAATCATCAATTTGCTGAGTACCAAGGTAATCATTTTGAGTGATTTAAGTGTGATGTGTATTTTCCAATTATCTACGGGCCGCGGTGGCCCGGTTGGAAGAGTAACGGACTAGCAACCGAAGGGTTGCGAGTTCGAATCCAGCTAAACACCGTCGTGTGAAAAAGGGGGCTGGTGCACGTTAAATCTGTCGTGGCCTCAAATGTCCTCACGTTGGCGTGGTGTGGAAGTTTGGAGAGTGGGGTGCCAGCTCAGGTGTTGCCTCATCATCTGACCGTGGTTCAAAATTACGTGGTGTTGTCCTCGGATCTTTCCCTTTGGGATTGATCCCGGACCGTCACCAATATCCCGTTGTGTTGGCTCCAGTGTGACGTTAATTGAAAATACCAATACCAATGCCAATTATCTACGATGTTATTAACATTTCAAAATTGTAATGATATATGATCTGGCAACGTTAAACTTTCCAACTTTCAAAACAAAGCGCGTAAAGCAAAATTGTTTTCATGATTTGCTAGTACGTTTAAATTTCATTGGCAAAAGTTATTTTGCTCTTATTATGACATCTCTTGATCAGAAACTTCAGGACTGGATTGTTCTTGAGTCAAATCTTCTTTCTGAAGGACGCTTAAAGAATGTTCCAAAGTTGTCTACTTTATCACGTTTGAACACGGGTAAAAATAAAAGAGTTTGGAGTTATGTAGTTCAGCATGTGCGGTCCCGCCATGCTACAGAAAAAATAAGGCGAATTCTGAAAGCAAAACGTGATGAAAGTGAACATGATAGAGATTCTAAAACAAACACTTGTAGTAAGGATACCAATTTTCTTCGTCAAGAAATAACTATATTGAATGAAAAATGTGTATTCTTAAAAACGTCATTGTCTAACACAAAAGATAAAATCTTGTCAACTGAGTCCACTATTCGAGAGCTTCGAAATGATATTGATAAAACTTGCCAACGAACTGCATTTTTGGAAATGTTGACTTTAAAATATAAGGAAAAGAATCTCACTTTGAATTCCCTTCAGGATCAGGTATCCTTCTATCTCTGCAATAGATTTGCAAATGAGAAAGTAAACAAAATACCTCACAGTGTGATTGTAAGTAACAGAGAAGATAAGGACAATTTAGGACTTAATTATCTCTTGAGTCAAGTGTTGTCTCTAGTAATGAAAAAATTAAGTAACAGTGAAGATTTTGTGTCCTCAAAAGAAGTTGTGAAAAAAAGGATTGATCAAAAATTGAAAATTGTTTCACTCTCCGATTTGATACTTCATTTGAAAGATCTGTCAAAAATATCTAGTAGCATTATACTAAAGAATGTAGCTACAACTGTTGAATCTGAAGTATCTTGCGAAGGAAAGTGGTCCTTGTCCCAAAAACAGTTGCAGAACTTGAAAATTAATCATATTACAAGTATTTTCAGTGTTAAAAAAAATAAAAAAGAAATTGAAAATCTTGTGAAAGTGAAGGATTCATTATTCAAGGAAAAAATGAAATCCATGGAAAGCTCAGCGGATGTGAAATTCCCAAAGAAGCAAGAACTGTTCGAAATGATGCTAGAAAATGAAGCTCTTGATGCAAGCATCAAGTGTTTTGAAGAAACCTTGTGTAAAGTACATAAAGATAATCAAGCATTGCAAGAAAAGAACAAGCAACAAATGTTGGCTATTCAAGATGTGGAGAATCTTATGATTAAGTTCTACAAAGATTTTGATTTGTTGAGGGACTTATTAAAGTCAGTTCCTAGCACATGCCATGAAATTGTAAAATTTTTGTCTTTCCTGTATTCATATGCAAATGAGCAGGTGTTCTTGGCTATGACCCCAGACCTTGGAGAGTATTCCATCAGAATGGAGAAAGATCTTCATTTGAGAATAGAAATGTTTTGGAGTACATGTGAGCAGAACAATATCATACAACCCTCTATGCGTGATCTAGTACTGCGAGATCCTGATGCAGTGTGGGATGCAACTAACTTGTCACGCTTCTACAATGTTAGCATGATTGCACGTCAAGTAAAACACGTGAAAGAAATGCTAAGAGGACATCAGGAAGATGAGTTTCAGTTCAAGTGTGAAGGTGTGACTAGTGCGGAAGATCAATACAACAAGATGAGGGATATTTTGAACGAAATACAAACTCACCTTGAATCCAGTTATGAGAATTTTGAACTTTGTTCTGATGTCAGTAATAAATTGCGTGTTTCTGTAAAGGACTGGTGGGAACAGGGTGCGCAGTATATTCACAAAATATTGTGCGAAGACAAGACACTGAAGATGTGGCAGGATATTCTGATGTATTTGTCAGATTTCTAATACTTTTCAATTCTTATGACTCGAAAATTGGGTGAAAAATTTGTCACAATTTCAGCTATCTTGTGTTTGCACTATTTTGCCTTCATTATAACAATATTGTATTTGTTAAAATTTTAGTCATTTTCTATTTTATCATTAAATGTTGATGCTTTTATGCCAGTTTTTGTTGGAAAATTTTTGAATCAAATAATTGTACTATTCAAAAATAAATTTTCATTTGCTCAAATTTGTAAGGAAATTGCACTACAGTACTTTAAAATGATTATTTTACGGGACATATTTATCCAACACTTCAATTTAAAGTATGGCAAGATAAAAACTATTTTATTTATTACTTTTTTACTGTCTCATCTAGTAAAGTGCTTGTTTAAATTATGATTGGGGACATTATATCATTTATTAAAACATCACATTAGGAACAGCTAATTCAATGGATCTCCAAATTAAATACAGCACTTAAAGAAAAGCATCTAAAAATTCAGTTCAAATTGTGATCTTAAAAATCCTTATTTCTATTCTCTACCACTTATAAGTAAAATCAGAATTCATATTAAAGATGCACTTTTTATGAACAGGAAAAAATTATTCATGAAATGTTTTAAAAAAATGCTGAACATGGTTGCATCTTATGTTTTGTAAAACAGTGAGTTGAAGGATTGGAACACCAATTGTATTATTTTTCAATCTATTTTTTAACAAAAATATTTTATTATGAAGATGATTTCAAGTCATGTAACAAATATTTGAGTTTTTTGTTAAATTGAGTTTACTGATGAGAAACTAGTATATATATTTTTATATTCTAAAGATAAAATGGTAAAAGCTGACTGGGTACCTGTTATAAATTTTGTTGTAATTGGTTACTAAAAGCCAAGTTTCATAAATGGTCTAATATTTTAATAAAGCTTTCATTAGTTATGAATGTTTACCTACAGGAAAACATTACAAAGCCACATTTTAGTTTCAAGGGACCCTTAAAAAGGCTAAATATTTGCTGAAAGTCCTTAAAAACTTTTTTTATACTTTAATTCTTACAAGAACACAGCATATTTTATCTCACCTGCATTTAACTTAGGCCAATGATAGTCATCAAAAATCATGGGGAGGCTAAAGTAAAGTTGGAACAAAAGTGGTTTTAAAACTCAATCCAACCAGACCATCATGTACATCAAATTTTCCATGGTCTCACAGCGGCGTCATCTGATATTTCAAAATTCGATGTAATGTTTATAGGAGCTGAAAATTGATGTTTTTAAAACGGTCAGAATACCCAAACGTTGCACTCATGAAAGTTTCTTCGTGTATACAATCAGTTAATCTGAAATGTAGACCTAAAAAAATAACCCTAATTTTTCTTTTGCTAGAAAAGTGGGAACCTTGCATTATGATGACTCGACAAATCTGCTGTATAACGATATGTCCAATTCCTATAATAGGATTAATATTTCAAGCCACTTTTTAATCATTAACTATTCTAGAAAGCAACAATTTGGTTTATTTATCACTTCTATATCCAGACATCCTGTTGACTTCAATTTGAATTTTATTTATAGTGGTGGATGTATTATAACCCCATTTAGTTTATTGAAAATAGTACATGTAATGAAGCTTACTATGTATATATTTTACTATAGTACAAAGTATACAGGCGGCCCTCGACTTTCGCACATTTTAAAAAATTCAATTTTTTAAAGATTTTTGTCGATAATGCAAAAAATTTTTGCTTCCATGCAGTAGCTCCCACGGAGCACGGTAGCTCGCGCTACTCGCACATTGCCGCCTAGAGTAGCGGACTTCTCGGAATCGTGACGTCACTAGGGTTCCGAGCCACGGTGGCGGGGGCCGAATGTCAAATACATACAATGTATTAAACAGGTTGTCTTGCGTTGTGTGTTTTGCCAATTTATTTGTTTATAAACATGAGTGAGAAACTGCAGTGTTGATATGAACAAAAAGAAATTAAGGACTCAAGCTTCATACGATCGTGACAAAGATGGAAATAGACTTTCTGAAAGCAGTGAATCTTTTGCTTCAACCGGCCATTCGTACGACATAAACAGGTCTACGATGTGTTCAATTTTGAAAACAAGAATGAATTAAGGAATACGTCTTCAAAGATTGTTTCCAAAAGACACGGCATAGTGATGGATGAAATGGAAAGATCTTTGTCACCACTTTTTATTTCGTGCCGGCAGTTAAGCAATATTGTAAAGATAAAAATTTACAATTTAAAGCATTATTAATTTTAGACAATGCTCCAGGACACCCAAAATCTCTGCAGAATTTATACCCGGAAATCAATGTTGTGTTTCTTCCTCCCAACCTGCCTCATATAGACCATAGACCAAACAGTGATAGCCACGTTTAAACGATTTTATGAGGACAATAATGAATCAAGGCAACTGGCAGGGAAAGTGGGCCTATATTAAGAGATTTATGGAAGAACTATAATATATGGAACGCAATAAACAATATTGGAGACTCGTGGGCTGAAATAAGAGTCAATAATGAAAACAATTATGCCCACAAATGATGAGTGATTTTATAAATTCTGAAGAAACTATCAGATGAAATAGCCTAATGAATGAATTAAACTTGGACGTCAACAACGAAGATGTTAATGAGTTGATTGAATCTCACTCAGTACCTCTGTCAAATGAATACTTAATTGAGCAACAAGAGTTAAATGAAAGTGAGGAAACAAGAAGCTGATAAAATTGTCAAGACTTTGACAATCAAAAATATGAATGAACCCTTCATGCATCTTGACAAATTTTTTACTATCATGGAAGAATGTGATCCCAATGGAGAACATATATCTCAAGTACGTAGGGCGTTTGAGAAAGACAGCATATTATAGAACTCTATCAAGAAAAGAAAAAAAAGGATGGTTTTCAACTAACTCTTTACAAGTTTAAAGAAAGCACTTAAACACGCCTCGTTAACTTAATTAAGTATATTGATAAATAAATATTTTTAATATATTATTGATAAATAAATATTTTAAAATACAATTTTTTGTTTTTTTACATCCCTCTACTTTCGAACATTCGCACACATTTTCAGGAACCAATTATGTGCGAAAGTCGAGGGCCGCCTGTATATCATCAAATTTCACTGTTAGCAAAGAAATCAGCATGTGTTTTGGCGGATGGTAAACAATATAAAATCATCCGTTACGAGACATGTATGCCAAATTTTCCAATTCATTTTAATGAAGCTATAAAATACTAGTAAATACACCATTCCATAGTGGGGCAAAAACCTGATCAAAAGTGGTTTTTATAAAATTGGAATATAATTGCGGATACGAAAGGCGAACTCAACATTGGGCTAAATTTTTTCCCCATATCTTGGTTTATCAGAACTCAACACCCTAGCTCCCTTCTACTCAAACCCTGCCGACCCCATTCCACTCTTCTTCACATGGCTTGGATGATCCTTGTTTGAATTCGCCCGAGTGCGAAAATAATTAAATGCATTTGTCGAGTTCGCCCTTCGTATCCACGCCTCAATTGTAAGACATTAAATCAGCATTAGTATCCCCTTTTAAAACTTCAGCAATTTGGTTACCTGCAATTTATCATATAGCACCATTCGAATTTGACCAACTTTTTTTCCATTTTGTTAAAGTTAGTGAAATTTTGTAAGAATTTGAATCGTGATTCTGTTTTTGTGCAAGTGATTTTAACAAAACTGCAATATACTAATAGGGTAAGGCAGAAGTTCCTAGCGTTTTTTGACTTGCGGAGCTCTTTTTAGAATAAATTTCTATGGAGTCTCTTAGGCCTACCTTATGTTTTACAAGTTAATGGTGTTTAGGAGTAGTGTTACAGGGGGAGGAAGAGGGGATATATAGAAAAGAAACAATTGCACAATGTCAATGAAAAATTTTTAAAACTGAAATTTATCTTAATTTATTCTCAACTACCACCAATTCACATATTGTCAAAACTTGGCCATGCATTCAAGTTCTTCCCGCAGAGCCCCTGGAAGGCCATCCGAGTCCTTAGGGCTCTGTAGAGCACAAGTTGGGAACCACTGGGGTAAGGTATGCTCTTCAAAAATGTCATTCATTTTTCACTTTTTTGCCATTTTAGGTAACTAAGTGAATGATTAAAGGATCGCAGTTTTCTCATTTACTTTGCTACATGAAATTTTTAATTTGAAATATCTTACTTTCAGCTTTTCTTTTTAAATAAGGGGTCGCTTTGGCCCAGTCGGAAGAGTAACGGATTAGCAACTGGAGAGTTGCGAGTTTGAATCCAGTCAAACAGTCTTGTACAAAGGGGGCTAGTGAACGTTAAATCTGTTGTGGCCTGAAATGTTCTCATGGCGTGGTTTGGAGAGTGGGGTGGCCAGCTCAGGTGTTGCCTAGTCATCCAACAATGCTTCAAACTTACATAGTGTTGTTCTCGGATCTCTCCCCTTTGGGATTGATACCAGACAGTCAGTCACCAATAGCCCATTGTGTTGCTCCAGTGACATTAAAATACTTTTTACCTTTTTAATAAGTTTACTACATGCCTACATAAAATATCCTGAAAACATTAGCTGCTACTCTTAGCAATTCCTTGACTTATTGAAATATATGTACTCAATTTTTTTCATTTTGTCTGATTAAAACATTGAAATAATCTAATATTACCATGTTCAATTATCGTTTTAAATTATTTGGAAGTGTTTTAAGTACTATTTTTGTGAAATTAAAGGAAATTCTTCCATTTGATGTCAATCACTCGAGTCCAAATGTCAGCATGATTAAAAAATAATCTAAATAAAACAAAGTATTATAATGGGAAATTGTATCATCTTTTGATGCATTGAGTGATACTTTTCACTTTCATTTTTTTACATATAAAAGAAACCACTTTTGCTCAATCTTTTGTTTCATGCATTAACACTCGATTTGCAAGGCAGCATTTCCAGTAAACCTGTATTCTTCGAATGAGTTTTGATTAGATATCAATTGCCATAATACGCATCTATATATAATTCCTGATGCGTAAATTATATTCAGTCTCATAAAAACGTAAATATATTTGATACATATTTCAAAGAAACTGCTCAACTTTATGTAAAATTAATACCATTAGTTTCCCATGCCAGTATTGGTTCATAAGATACTGCTGCATGGAGCATCACTGTATCCCTCTAATTACAGCCGATTGAATTATCTGAAGCAAACCAAGGGTCTTAACCCTCCTGTTGTCTTGTCATTGACAAAACTGACTAGATCATGTGTGTGGATCTCATCACCATGAAAAAATCAGCAACATCTTGATGGATGTCTTAAATATCTCGTCAAAACCACTCGCAGGGTTAAGCATTTTAGAGTTTTTCCAGAAATATGTTGAGGGAAGCAACAAATGATAATTTGATACTTCCTCTTTGTATCTTCAGATCGTCTTATTAGCAGTTCAGGCTTGCATCTAACAAGATACAAATTTTCTTTTTTTGAAGATAGGAAACCAGGCAAGGAAGAGCCAAAAGTAACTCAATTGCCAGATGTCAGTTTTGATAGAGAAAAACATGACAAAACAACTCCAGTGATGTATAAAGTGAAAATCTCATGATATTGAATATTGTCTTTCTATTTCTGTCAGTTGTTGAACAAAAGCATCAGGAAAAAAACCACAACTAGAATAGTTTTTCATATCACAAATCGAATTGCTCATTTAAAAATTAACTACTCAAGATGCATTCAGTCAAATTATAAATAAAAAAGGATTCTTAGATTTCAAGTCATTTGAAGACTTTTAGGCACAAAAGCCATTTTAGAATTTTATGATGCTGTCAAATGTACACATTTTATTCAGAACATCCCAAATCGAAAAAGTATGTTAACCGAGTAGAAATAGAATGCTTAGAACTAAATAGGCTAAATAGGCAGACCTAATATAAGGTCTAGTATCATGGATAGTATAAGCGTATATATTACACTAATAGCAAGTTAGTTGCAAAGAACTTTTCCCAGTCTGCCAAATGACTTGTAACTTTTATTATGCAGAGGGTAACATCATTTAGAGTACATACAAAATGGAAGTGTGTACAAATACAAAATTAAAAGATACAACAAAATTTCTTAGCCTTTTAAAGCATTCTTTATTAAACTACAGATCAAGTGAAGTTTTTACATTTGCCAACTTTTTTACAATCAAGATTTTATAACATTGCATATTTCTATATTAAAAACAAATGTAGAATTCTTTCAACTCATTTATAAGTGTAAATCTGAAGATACCAAGTATTTAAAAAGGAAAAGCATTAAAAATGTTTACAGCCATTTAAAAAATTAAATCCATTAATCTTATAAACATGCATGCAATCAGATAAAACAAACTTTTAACTTTGCACAAGATGACAGACTAAGTGAATCACATTAAAACAATTACCATTTTATTACCAATTTCAAAAATTATATTGTATAAATTATATATATTTATCTCTGAGTTATGTCCATTATTTATTTTTCAAAGATAATTTTAGTAAACTAAAATAATTTTGAACAAAAGTTATATTTTATCCTCCATTTAGTTCTTTTCACATATATTTCACACATTTTAAGTTGAAAATTATAAAAAGCATCTAAATAGCTTATGTAAAGAGATCACAAGTTAAAATAGAATGAGGAAACAGCAGGCATTCTCAAGATGTTTAACACCCTGTTTACTTCAAAAATTCAAGTGAAAATTTTAAATATTTATAACTTTTTGAAAATCAACCAATATAGTTTAGCCTTTTTAAGGCACTCCAATAAAAACACCAGAGCAGCTGAAATCTCCACACAAAATCATCTGTATCTAGAATATATTAGCATAAAATTGTAATATAATCAATTAAAAGACACTATTCAAATCTACATAAAAATATATATACGTTGCATAAAATAATTACCAACAGTACGCTATAATCTTTTTTAAGTTCACAAATATATTTTTGATGGACGGGAATAATAGTACAAGTCAGTTGTGATGTGTACAATTTTCTTGGTACGAACAGTGCAAGTAACTTAATTTTGTCACAAGGCCACATCCAAAATTTCTCCTAATTTCCCCTTTAAAGTTGTCAGACATAAGAAGCAGAACTGATTTTATAAATTTTATTCATTCTCAATATGGAATATTAAATGGTTTTTGTTCTAAAAAATGTCATTTTTTGAGTTGTAGTGTTATTCCCGCCCTTCAAAGATCTCTTAAAAACAATCAGCAATAGGAAAAGGTAATTTAAAGGAAGTTAAACAAAATAAGTTCATTTAACATTGATCAACATGTAAAAATTATGAAAGAAGGATAAAAATTAAATACGTCATTAAACTTCTCCAGTTTACGTTGATTTTCAAAAATGAAAATACACCATTTAGAAGTATGCACAAATTCAACTCTCTAAAAGTTTGAACACTCAATCATAAATAAACAGGATTCTACGATATACTATACTTTTGTTTTTCTGATAAAATTTTATTTCACAATTAGTAGTTTTAAATGAGTACGCTCTTTTCTCTTTAGTGTTTTACTTTTTAATGCTTTTTACAATATCAAATTTAAAAGTAAACATTTTTTACTCATATTGCAATAAAGCAATTTATCATGCCTAGGTTTCTTTTTGCATGAGAAGAAAAAAGTAGTTTAAACTCTTCATTACATTAATGTTTTTAATGAAAGTAACTCTTAATTATCAAGCACCTAAACAGGGTTTATAAAATTTACATGTCAAATGTAGAAATAAAAGGTTTATCACATATCTGTGTGCTTACATTTTATTCACACAAAAACACTGGCAATTTAAAACATGAGCTTTCCATGTTATATAACTTGAGCACATTTTATGAAAACGGAATTATAAAACTGTAAATGAGTAATACTAGTAATAGACTCTTCTGAAGAAATAAATAATTCAACTATACAGTATCGTCAAGAAAAAGTATTTAAGGGTTTGAATAAATAATATTGTAGATCAAAAAATTTTAGTACACATTTAAACAAAACTACAATATATTGCAAATTTAGTTTGAGACAAACAAGTTCACTTGAAAGTCGGAGAAATAACAAATCATACTTACACTTTAACTTAATTTCTGACAATCACTTTTCTGATGAGTCTTTGGATGATGAAACACTTTCTGTACTGGTTGGCTGTACATCAGAGCTAGATCTATCAGTAGATTTCTGTTTTCTACAAGAATTGATAATCATCAACAAATTACTTTAAAAGCATTCCTGAAATAATTATATTGCAACTTTCAAGAATAAGAATATAACATTAAATAGACAGGAATAGTCATATCTAATTTCTTTTACTAATATCAGACAACAAACACAGATGTAGACATTTAAAATAATGAAACACAACACAAAGTACAAGTAGCCCTCCTACAACACGGTTTCGCTCTAACATGATAGGATAAATTGCGGGAAACCTCATATAGCACTGTAACCTATAACACGGTTTCGCTCTAACACGATAAGAAAATTGAGAAAACCTTTGTACAACACTGTACTTCTACAGTACTGGATAACATGATTTTTGTTTAACATATTTAAAAACTAAATTACCTTAAAATAATGACGGGAAGGAATAATGAACTATAGTGCCTTTACATGAAAATATATAAATAAATTATAATTTACTCATTTATAAATCTATTCTGATATTATAGCGGAAAGCGTCATGCACAGTTTACTCGCCATCCGCGGCGAGACTTGCCGCCTCAGAGATACAGTATTGCAGAAAGTCCCGCAGTATCTAAAAGGATAAAGTGCAATGCGACATCGTCATATTGTATCGATCTGTTGAGAAATGCGATCGCAGCCGAGGGCCCGTGAATGGCAGGCCCATTTTTGTTTCTTTTCATTTCCGTGGTCTGGAGACAAAGTGTCTTAAGCGGCTGGTCGGCAATCTGCGTCGAGCCACGATATGTTAAAGAGACTTTTTCGTTTTTAAGACTACATTTTTGGAAAATCCAAGTTTCAGTCCCAAGCCATGTCTCATAAAGGTAAAAAAAACAACGTTTAAGAGGAAATTTATTTCTTTAGAAGTAAAGATACAAATCTTGGATCGTCTTTTAAAAGGAGAAGCATCTCACATTGGAAAAAGTCTAAATTTGAATGAAGCATCAGTCCGGACTATTAAGAAAAATGAAAAAGAAATAAGTGCAGTTGCTGCAGGATCTTCGATATCCGCAAAGTATGCAGCTTGACACCAGGTGCCAATAATTGAGAAAACGGAAAAGGCACTCAGCATTTGGATTGATGATAGCTGTCAAAAAAGAATTCCATTGGATGGTAACATCATTAAGCAAAAAGCACTTAAAATTTACAAATACCTTAAAGAACATGGAGACTCTTCTGTCAACTCAGAAGATTTTGTGGCAAGTAAAGGTTGGTTTGAAAAATTCAAAGTGTTTTAAAATTCATAGCATAAAAATTCAAGAAGAAACTGCGCCGGCTGATCATGAAGCTGCCAGGACGTAGCCAGAAAAAATTCAAAACTTTATAGAAGAGCAAAGATACACAGCACATTAAGTTTTCAATGCAAACGAAACTAGGCTTTGGTGGAAAAAAATGCCCAGTAGAACCTTTACATCGAAAAAAGAAAAAACTGCACCCGGATGTAAGGCGTCTAAAGATCGTATAACACTACTTTTGTGCAGTAATGCGTCGGGAGACTTTATGACAAAACCCTTGCTAGTTTATAGATATTAAAAAATCCCTGTGCACTTAAAGGCGTAAATAAAAACACCTTAACAGTATATTGGAAAGCAAATCCAAGAGCTTGGGTGACTGGAAATTTATTTAAAGATTGGTTTTTAAATTGTTTTGTGCCAAATGTTGAAAATTATTTAAAACAGAAAAATTTGAGCTTCAAGGTGCTATTACTATTAGATAATGCTCCATGTCACCCACAAGATTTGAGTCATCCCAATGTCAAAATAGTGTTCCTACCACCTAACACTACTTCGTTGCTCCAACAATTGGATCAAGGTATTATTTATACCTTTAAAACTTACTATATAAGAGCATTACAATGGATTTTAGACATAACCAATTCGAAATCAATTAATGTAATGGAAGCTTGGAAGCAATTTTCAATTAAGCACTGCATCAACATCATATCTTTGTCGCAGAAAGAACTAAAAACATCAATGTTAAATGCATGTTGGAAGGAGATGTGGCCATCTTCAATTGAAATAGAAAACATGCTTGAATCGACAGAAAATGAAATTGGTGGCATATTAGAACTTGCTAAATCTATCGGAAGTGAAGGCTTTGTGGATATGGCTATTGAGGATGTTCAAGACTTATTAGTGGAAGTTGACGAAGCGGATTTGATGGAAATGGCATCAGAAGTTGGAAATCAAATCGATTCTGAGGACAATAGCACTGATGAAGATTGTGAAGTTAATGATTTAACATTAAAAAATTAGAAGGCCTAAGCTTAGTTGAAAACCTTGAATCATTTTTCTTAAATGCAGACCCTTCCGCTGAAAATTCAAAAGGGAGGTGCAAAATTGTCTATCTTCTACAATGACCTTGTAAGAACCAGCAAACAAACCAAAATTAGATTTTTTAAAGAGGATAAAAAGGTGCAAAATCCAATACATTGGAATACAATCACATTAACACACCAGACAAACATCAACATTATACATTTTTATTTGAAATCAGAACACATTTCAGATCATGTGTTTGATTCTCTTCAACTAAGTTCAACTTTAATTGTGAGCCCTTGCCACCCATAGCATTTTGAGTTATAGCACAAGGAAAGTTTTCAATGGGAACCATTCTTTGTTCCATGAAAACAGTCACTCACATAGGTGTCTCTTGATGGAAAGTCATGGTGAAGGAATTAAAAAATGTGAATCGAAATTAGGTTTGAATGTTTATAAAATTCTGCTACTCTTAATTGCAGCACACATGTAGGTCAAAACTTGAAAAAAATTATTGTATCAGGTAATCAAAATAAATATTTGAGGTACTTTGAGAAAAAATAATTTTAAATAAATTTATTGAAATTGAAATGGGGGATGACAAATGAGGGTAATGTCCTTAAATGGGTATATTATTTTGGCTTTGTATGGAATCAGTAAGACAAGGAAATTATGAAAGGTGTCAGTTTTCTGCACTTTTCTAGGTTTTTGAGTTTCCATAACTATTTTAAATTAATAAGATTTTAAAAGAGTAAATCTCACCTGATATTAAGCTGGAAAGATAAGATTGCAGTTAGGAATGAATTAAATACATGAATCTAATCTATATAAGGTAATTTTGAAAAATTAAAATTGATGTTTGAAATTTGACAATTCTAAACAAATTGGAATTTTAAAATTAGAATTATTGTTTGGCAAGCCATATAATAATATAACTTTTTATAAGCCTACAGCATTACTTTTTCAGTCTACTGATGAAATCCGTTTTTTAACTGACATGAATTCTTACAAATGGTTTTGAAAGTATTTTGAAATTGCGAAATATTATTAAATTGCTAGCGAAATTTAATATGATGGCAAATAATCTTAAATTCTGAAACAATGTAAAGTAAATGTAGTTTTGATGTTTTAAAATCTGTTCAATAAAACAGCAAAGGAGTAGTCATTTAAAAGAGATAAACATTTGACTTATTTTTCAACAAACCAAGCTAGATAGGACAACAAATAAAAGCTAAAACTAACAATAAGCAACCTCCAAAAAGCTTTAAAGGTTAAATTACATAGCTCAAAAATTGTAAGTCGCCCATTGCTCTTGAAACACATTTTTGGTGATTTTAAAAGATCAGAAATTTCTTACAAGAAAAGGAAAGTTAAACATACTCATCAACAGAAGCAATTTCCAAAGGATCTGCTTCATTTGAAATGTTACGATCTGTGCCAGCAACAATCACATTATTGGAACTCATAACTAAAATAAATTTACAAATAATTAGGTATAGGAATACAATAAAAAAATTATATGAAAAAATATAATTCAACTTTTAACATACCGTTTTACCATCAATTGATCATTATATTAGAATAAATATGATTTAATTTAAAACACTACAAGGACCTTCCTTACCTGAAGTCGGATGATTTTCTAACATTACATAAATGAACTTGAAGGCTATGATGGAATTTCAAGGTTAAAGAATAATTAATATAACCCTATACAAATTAAGAATGGTTTAGAAGAAAAACTACAACGGCAAATCATGATGTAAAATCTAGTTGAGTCAAAAAAGGTGAAATCTTATAAACTTAAAATTGAACTTTCAAATGAATAACGATTTTGTCATCTGGAAATGTAGATAATGGAATAACACTCTCGATATTTAATACATAAAAAGTAATTTACTAACCACATTTTTCAGTTGACAGGACATCTGAAGTCTCCATTGCAACTGTGACAGTGGATGTAATGACATCAGATCTGAAATAAAAAAACATCGTTCTAAAATTAAAGAAACTGAAATGCAATGCATGTGTTTTAAGTAGGTAAAGAACCAAGTCATGAAATTGAAATCAAATCGCAAGCAATAGATCAATTACATCTGTCAACATTAAGACTGAGTATATTTCATTGCAGTTAATCAGTCTTCAATAAATTTGAAAAGGTTTAGTAGTACATAAACAATCACATTTTTCAGATTTTCAAATTTATTTTGGAAAATAAAGCTTGAATTTAGGAATATGGAGAAATGAGTCCCAAGGTTTTTTAAAATTTATTTATAATTGAATACTGACAAAACTATTATAAAACAAAATTAAACAATAGGAAGATAAAATAGGGTTCCAAGGCTATTTTTATTTTTTGTAGGTGCTTTAAGTTCTGGATGTAGGTTTGCTTGCCTTTTTTCACTATTTGCTGTTAGAAACTTCCTCCCCTACATTTCATAGATTAACCCACGAGTGCTATGTTCGGGTCTCGCAAACCCAGTTTCAAAAACATCAATTTTTAGCTAACCTATAAATATTATATTGATTTTTGATGACACATAATCTTGGACAAGTATGGTTTGGTTTATGAACCTTGTTTACGAATACAGATGAAATAAAAATTGCTTTGTTCCTGAAAAATTATGGCTTTTAAAAAATTTTAAGGACTTTCAGCAAATAGTAAGGTTTTTAAGGGTACTTATGAAACTAAAATGGAAAAACAGACCTCCTAAAAGGTTTTAAGGCCAATGGGAACCCTGATTACTAAAACAAAGTAACTGTATTGCATCTTCAAACTTGTTGCATTATCAATTTATATTAAATCAAAATGATTGAAATCAGCATACTCTGGTAGCAAATCTTAAAAAATGCATATATATATATATATGCAATAAATTCTTACTGTTCAGAGTTAGATGTTCCAAATGAAGCAAAATTACTGAAATCTGCCCAATTTTGCTGATCTTCTGATGAAGTACTAGATGCCTCTGTTGTATCCCAGGGATTTGAAACAGTTGTTGGAGCAACTTCCATAGGAACACCATCAAAAATGGCTATGAGGAAAAATTCAAAATGTATTTCATTTTCCCTCCCATACAAATAAAATTAATCTCACTCAAAACACTTCAAGAAAATCGAATTTTTGCATAAAATTAAATCATTACCTTGAATTAAAGAGTCAATTGAAATAATTTTAAATGCCTTAACTTATTCGTTATGTAATATCGGGTTGTCCGGAAAGTTCGCGCCGATTTTTGGTAGGTGGCATAAGGACAGGTCTGAATATATCAGAACGATTGAAAACAAATGACATGCGTACATATCGTAAAAGACGGTACTTCAGGCATATTTGGAAAAAAATTTGGTTATGATACATTAATTTTTGTCAGTTTTATACGCCTTTGAATATGGAAGAAAACAATTTCAAATTATATGCATTTAATGCTTTTCTTTTACCGGAAAGGCAAAAATGCCACACAAGCGGCAAACAAGATATGTGCTGTTTATGACGAAGGTGTTGTAGTTGAAAGAACTGTGCGGAAGTGGTTTGCTAGGTTAAAAGCTGGTGATTTCAACCTAAAAGATCAAGAATGCCCGGTTAGGCCCTCCACCACAGATGAAGATCAGATTAAAACACTGATCGAGAATAACCCAAAATATACGACACGTAAATTAGCAGAAATGTTAAATATGTCAAAATCCACCATCCATGAGAATTTTGTGAAGCTTGGCTACATAAACCATTTTGACGGAGAAAAATCTGATGGGTCGCATTTCCATTTGCGACTCGCTCTATAAACGCAACGAGGAGACACCATTTTTGAAGCAAGTAGTGACGGGGGATGAAAAATGGATCATTTATAATAATGTTGAGCGAAAAAGATCTTGAGGAAAGCGGAATGAACCACCTTTAGCCACCCCAAAAGCCTGTCTTCATCCAAAGAAGATCATGCCCTGTGTCTGGTGGGATTGGAAAGGGATCCTGTATTATGAGCTTTTACCAAACAACGAGACGATAAATTCAGAAGTATTGTTCCCAAGTAGACGAATTAAAGACAGCAATTGAACAAAATCGTCCAGAAATAGCGAATCGGAAGGGCGTCATGTTTCATTAGAACAATGCGCGACCTCATGTGTCTTTGATAACTCGACAAAAGTTGTTGGAGCTAAGTTGGGATGTTCTACTCCATCCACCATATTCACCAGACCTCGCGCCTTCTGATTTCCACCTATTTCGATCATTACAAAATTCCCTTAATGGAAAAAACTTCAACTCTTTTGTCGAGATAAAAAATCACGTAGAAAAGTTTTTCGCTGAAAAACCTAAGAGATTCTGGAAGGACGGAATTTTCAAGTTGTCTGAAAGATGGAGAAAGGTTGTAGAACAGAATGGCACCTATATAATTTAATAAATGTATACTAAAATTTAAATCTTCTGCATTTTAATTTTCCTTCAAAATCGGCACGAACTTTCCGGACAACCCGATACATTTGCTCCAACAAAAATTTTTAATTTATGGTCATACATGAATTATTCGGGCAAACATGTGACATAGGTGGGAAATTATAGCAAATGTTAGAGAATTACCTTCTTGGCTATCAACATCCATTTTCATTTCTTCTGTGGCTAGAACTATGGGTGTATTTTCTGACTCAAATACTTGAGATTCTTCATCTGAATCACTGCTATTTTCCTCTACAGATTTGCTTGGAATTAAATCAAATATATTAGCTTATAACATGCATATTTAATATATATGTATAGCTTATAATATACATATAAAATTTACATTAGCTTATGATACAAATATGTATCTTGATCTTAATATGTATGATACAAATATATTACTTGAACATTCTATACCTCAGCCTAAAGCAAGAGCTGAATGTAGTAGCATTCTCCCGATCAGACCATTCAGTATTGATTTTTCCACGACAAACTTCTTCAAATAGCTCAGCACTTCTCTGAAAGAGCGTATTTTTAATGGAATGAAAAAGCACATAAAACCGAATCCTACAATTTGACACTTTTCATGTTAACAAGAACCAATGTGGACTGATAAACAAAATGAGTAATACGAAACAGGAAAATAAAATACAAATTTGCATAAAAAAGCAGATATTTCATATAGTTGGAATACACTTGTGGATAAATGCTACTTAAAGAAAAACAAAATGTCTGCAGTGTTAATGTTATGACAGATAACTTGACTAAAAGCCCATATTTCATGAAGATTAGTCTGTTTTTGTGCAATTTTTTAATCAAAATAAACTGTAGGGGTGCTGAAAGCCAATACTACAGAATAGAAACAATAAACACGTTTTTAAAAACAACTTTCATTGATTCCTTGCTTGCTCAATGTGATTTTTTTTAATCACATAACTTTGTAAGTCTTTTATGGGGCATTTTTTAAAGTAACTTTTGACTTTGTCATCAATTTAACATTAAAAGGTAGCCATTTTTAATAAAGGCACAGGATACTCTATCTTTACATTGCGAGACTGAAAAATGTAAGATTTAAACATGGATTTTCCAACAGGCTTCCAAGTAATTCAATAACATTAATCATATCAAAAACAAAATATTATTACAAAATGAATACATTTAAACTCTTAATGTAAGTGTCAGAATATTTTTAAAGAAAAGGAAAGCAATAAAATTGCACACCTACCATATTACCTCCATCACCAATTGGAAAATTTTGTGACAGGGGATTTATAGCATTCTTGGCATAACTAAAAAGAGAATATGAAAGGAGTTTTCAATTTCTATGGATTTATTCTGAATGAGAATAAAGAAAAGCATACATACAAAGGACTTTCATCAGCATCTCCAAATTCGTCATCATTAAAACCAAATTGGTCAACAAAGTTACTTGTCATTTCATGCATCTGATAGTCTGAAAAAGCCTACAAAATAAGAAATGACAGTAGTTTAACTCAAATGATAATTTTATATCCTCAACCAAAGATAATTGTAGCAATTTAAAACAGAGTTCATGCTCTTGACTTAATATTATAATCTAAATTTATATGTAGACTATTGATTATGAGTCATTACTAGAACCTGTTCAATTTCAACAGGCATTTTAAACTTTTCCCTCAAGTTCAACTTACCAAATGTACAGATGTATCTTTACCAAATGGAACATCTCTGAAATCAACAGAATCCTCATCTGCCGAAGATGAAGGATTTGATGGACCACTTACCTAAAATAGCAACAACGCAAAGTTCAAAAATTAGAGAGAAATTTTGAATTTCATAAACTACAAGTTCTAAATTACATATAAAATGAACCTACGTACAACACAGATTCTGTTATTTCTATTGATTTCAGCTAACCTCTCAGACACAAATTCATCCCACTTTTTTTGATGATCCTCTGGAAAGTCTAAAAAATAAAAATAGTCAAATATTACCATCCCACTTTTTATGATCCTCGGGAAAGTCTAAAAAATTAAAGTCAGATATTACTACTTTCCCACTATTTTTTATTACATTTTGGGCAAAATCTTTAACCCTTTATGGGGCCGTGTAACTTTCAGGTCACATGCTAATATATCGACATTTTACCAAATAATTTTAGTTTTTTCACAAGATGACGTATACACCTTAATTATATAATGTCTGAGATAACCAATAACAATATTGATGACAGTTGGCAGCACCATCAACCTGAAATATCAAAGTTCTATGCCTTGCAAGTTGTCTGCAGATAGAAACTACCAGAACCATCTTGTGCAATTGACATTATTTGTGCTTCTGTCGGTGTTTACAACAAAATAAAGCGTATATAATAGCTCTGGGTTTGTATATCAATAACAACTTATTTGTTTGCATTTCAATAATCATTTTGTTACTATTTGTATGATACAGTTTCGTGACTTTCAGGTTACAGTGGGCTATTATGATAGATTTCGGTATATTTAGGATAATGCTTGTGCTTTCTTCTATTTTCAGATTTATATATCATATACCCAAAATATGGATACAAAATCACATAAAAATAAAAGGAATTAGAATTAGATGCATTAGAGGTAATAGGCCAAAAAATTATTCAAACTGTTCCAATAATTTATTTTTACGTTTTCATTGTACCTAAACATTCAATAATTTTAGGTGGAACCATGATCTCCAAATTCTTTTAATTTAAAAAGATGATTTTTCAATCATCTTTAAAACCATATGCAAAAATTACTGATGAAACTGTCGGTCAATATTCATAAAGAAAGTTTGTACATCTTTTTTGTGACATAAAATCTTTGTCCAAAAAGAAGTGATTTTCTTAAATCCAATGGCAACTTGAGCACTATAAGAATATTAAAATTAGATCAAAATGTGAGACTGGTGTGAATATGATACTCCCTTGATAAGGAAATTTAGTCATTTTATATATCGCTTCTTCTCTATGACTGAATTCTAAAACTGATTTTAAAGTGAATTAAAACCTTTACAACATCTATTAAAATAACAACCAATTACTTCCCTACATGTACAATTTCCAATAAATTTCAAAACAAGGATGACAGGAGTTCCACATTCAGTTAAAAAAGTTTTTTTGAAAGCACAGTAGTAAGAGTTTTCCCATAAGTTATTGAGAATATTGAATACCACAGGTCAAGCAAACATTCATTTCATTATTTAATCATTTTTAACAAACTCGAAATAATAAAATTTTAATCATGTGCAATAAAATAATACTCCTAAAGGAATGAAACATAAGTGTACTCTTTATGTACTTGTTAACGTATTATTTAAATAGAAAGTATCTGCCATTTTTTTGTAATATAAACACTTTACACTCTATTTTCTACCAAAATATGAATATTATGAATGATAATAAAGATAAACGATTATACAAAATCACACTAACTATTTTATAAATGAACTATCAAAATCTTGTATGTATTTAATTTGAAAAAATGATTTGTGCTTATCAAAATCAATCATTGAAATACTAATATAAGTAAAATAAACGGAGTATGCATTTGCGACTATTCTAACTTCCTTAAATTATTTTTAATCCAAACTTCAAACAGTTCCTAGTACGAGGAATCAAGTGGGGTAGAAAAGAGTGCTTATGGTGAAAACTGGAACTCCTCCCCAAGAGGTTTTCAAACTGTTCCCCCAATTTCCATTGAGTGGCATTGGGATAACACTATGAAAGGAAAGCGCACTAGGTGGTCAGTCGTAAAAGTCATTCAAGACTCCCTCGCCCAAGTTCTGTAGGGGAAGGAAGTTAAGCGAAATATGTCGTTCTACAAGGCGCTAACAAAATTTGGCCGCCACATCGTAAAGGTTAAGTATGAAATAATACTCATGGAATAATTAAAGTCAACTCCATTACTATCAGAATAAGTTGAATATTAACATATTGCATCAGTAACAGATTAATTGTTTAAGATTATAATTACAAAATTGTAAATTACACTTTTTGATAAAGAATATGGGAAATCAAATTCAACTAAGGAAAGTAAAAGTAATTTTTAGAGCTTTTTTGATAACTGATATTGATAAAAATGGATGGCTACTGATGGCTCGAATTAAATTGTATAAATAAATATATTGTCAGAGAAACACAATCAGAAAACTAAACAGCTTAAATGGTATAAAATACATATTCCTTTATGTCCTCAATTTTTCACATGTATATTCATTTCTTTTTCATCCAACCACCCCCCAAAACTAAAGGAACAGCAATGGTCAAATAGCTTAAGAGAATAAAAACAGAACTAACCTTTCAATTTTTCTTTAATTAAATTACTGTTCACACCATTCTCAGCATTCTGAGCAATATGATTAGCTATTTTTGTGAGATGACCCATATAACCTTTCCTACAAGTTCCAGAAACTGATCTGTAAAAAATAAATTTCAGAATAAACATGTTTATCAGGTATAAAATAATGATTTAATTTTACTCTAGAGAAAAAGCAAGCATCTATTAATATATACAATTAGATTCTAATGAAATATATCATTACACATACAATTAGATTATAATGAGATATATCATTACTCTATCAAAAGTATTCAAGAGAAAAACATACTTAAGCGGATCTTCTTCAAAATGTTCCAAGATTTTCATTGTAATTTTATATTGAACTAAAATCTGAGGAAATTTGCTATTTTAGTGTTAGTACAAATTCAAAAGATGAATTGTAATACAAATTTTATTGTAATATCAAAGAAAATACATTTCATTGTAACTCGTTTTATAAATAAAGATTACAGAATACACATATATGGTTGTTCTAAAAACTTAGGGAAATAATTTCACTAATCAATCTTAAAGTTATGAAGCTTTATAATTAGTGAATCTGTGATCAATAAACGTTTCACTACAGGCTCACCTTTCCTTGAAAATGGAGTTGAGACTGATATTTGTCCCTTTGTTTCCTTGTATCAAGGTGCAATACTTAGTAACTTAAAACAAATAATAAAAATGTTTGCTTAATTGCGAGAAACTTACATTTAAACAAAAAATAATAATTTAATATTACCAAGATAATTGTATAGATAGGATACAAAAGAGATAACACCTCCTCATTTTTCTCCAATTACATTAATGGAGTTAATTCTTCCATTTAAAAAAAGCAGATCAATAAGTGAAATACATATCAATAAGCTAATTTATTTTTGATACCAACATATTAAACAGATCAGATATAATACCTGGTCAAGTAGAGGATGCATTTTATTGCCTTCTTTATCCACAGTAGGTGCATTGGTAATTAACCTACCAATGGATTGTTCGACTTGAGTGTGCAAAAAGTTATTCCATGAATACTTAAAAAACATATCCTAGATGAAAGATACAATACTAGTTAATGACGTGACTGACAGAAAATTATTTTAATAATTTATGGATAAAAAACTAGAATAGAAAACAAGGGAAATTAACACAAATGATTTCTTTACATCTTCCTATATCAAGATTGCTTTCAATATGAAAGGAATTAAGTTATAATGCTGATTATATTCAACATTTTATTTATTTAGGTATTTTTATTGAATAATTATAAATATTAAGAATGTGTATGTGAATGTGATGCTTATTTAGGAGTATTATGTACAAAACAAAATTTCTTCAAGATCTCATGACTTTTGTTAATTTTTACAATGTACTTGTCAAATAAAATAATAAAGTCATTTGTCGAAATACGACACAAAATGCAAAACACCAATGTACATTCTATTGTTAAGGGATTTTTAAGATTATGCAAACCAAATTACTCCTCCTTTGATAAAATTGTGCAATTTTTTCAAGCCAATAGCGCTTATTTACGGAATTTCACAGTAAATCAAATCTCTCCCAAGACAATCAATATGCAATCTTTCCTAACTAGGATACTTTCAGACTGAGTACATTGTTTTTAAGCAGTTCTAGCTTACTTTTAATATTTGCTTTTGATACTTACCATGAGGACAATGATGGTTTCAAGATCTGCCAACTTCACATTTACAAGGTGATTGTTTGTATACAACAGAGCAGTCAACAAATTAGCAACTTCTAATCTACAGTTACCTAGCGGTGGGTCTAAACATCCTATGGTCAATGTTATTGCAGGTTTCTAAAAAGCAGGAAATAGATGTCATTGAATTAAAATTATTGCAAATGATATTGAAAAAATTAATATTAAAATAGGATAATCAGGCCAAACAATAAAAACTAATTAAAATGCAAATTTAACATTGAATGTATGATTAAATGAATTGATACTTTTTGAAACAGATTAACAAAAACCAAATTGCCACCGGCATACCAAAAACACTTTAGTAATAAGGAATGGTTAAATTTAATTATCTTTCAGAAATTTAAAATTACTTTTAAACAATGCTCTTTTTGCTTTAAAATCTCATATGCATTAATTAAAGAGCATGCAAGAAAGGGTTAAATACTAATTATATGTTTTAGACATTTGTAACTCGCTAATTAATTTTGCTTTGTTATTCTAATGGAAGAGAAAGTGTGTCTTTTAAACTTGATCAAATGATTCTAAAACATGTTCAGTGGTTGCACATTAGAAATCCTACATCTTTAAATTGCTTCAGATCTGTTCAAGATGATATTGTTTAAAGTTAAAGAAAATTAACCTTTAGGACATTTTCACACACACTAGCAAAGTAGGAGCCGCCAGCAGCTCGTTCTGTAGGCATCTTTCACACATGCCAACACTGACTGTGCAGAAAATTACTTTGTTCTTGACTGTGATGAAAGATGTTTGCTGCTGTCAAAAGACATTATCTCCTTGGGCTATTGTACTTAGGAGGAAGTACCGAAGAAGTAAAAACATAAGACAATACTGGGTACATTCATTTGTGTCTGAAATACTTGGAAGGCAACTTTTAGGTACTATTTGATAAACATAGAAAGGATCAGTCTAAATTCAACTAATTTTGTATGTGTACAAATAGATTTGATTTTCAAGTGGAACTATTAAAAAATAGAATTAAGCACCAAGTATAATGAAAACAGTCACAGTATCAATAAGATAAGAATTGTTTTATTTACTACAATACCAAAATTTGGGAAAATATAACAAAAAATGCAGACTGCTATAAGAACAATGACAGGACTGACATAAAATTGAAATTAATTCTTTTTACGATGTCAGTAGCAATTTTAATTTTGCAAATGTTTATTGTTTCAGCAATGTTTCATTGTTTATCTTTGCTAAAAAATTTGTGATATTTTTTGTGAATTTTTTTAAAGATTGTTAATGGCATACATTTTTTATAAAATGCTCTCAACTCATAGTGTGTCATTTTTGTATTCTCTTTATACATTATCATAGTGCAATCTGTCATTGTAATCTGTCTGGTACAATAAAAGGAAAGTCAACACCTGTAGTTTGCAGTTGCTGTAGCATAAACTGCAAATGTGCATACGAAAAAAATAAATGAAATTTAAAAGTAAACAAACTAGTAACAGAAATGGAATGCAGGGTAAGCAAGGTGAACTAATCACCAATAAGAACATTCCAGCATCCAATTTGTTGAGGTCAATGCTAACTGCATTTGACGGTGTACGTGAAAATGACCTTATGCTGTCTGAAACAAAATTAAGGGTATTTTGACACCTAGTACTGAAACATTGAACATCACAAAAGAGCATATAAATTAACTAACATTTTTTAATTAAAAGAAATATTGTTTTTGTTACAATACAGGAATTTAGCCCAAAGGTGTTTGATTAAGTATAAATAAAGTAAACAAAATTAGATTAAATAAGCAGTTTGATTTACATACCAAAGGTGGTTTTAAAAGAAGATTATGAAAATCTTCAAGACGTGGGGTTATTGCAGTTACAACATTATAGACACCATAAGCTAATCTCTCTGCATCTAAGGTTGTTATTTGTTCAGTCTCACTGTTTCTGAACATTGTTAAAAAACATGAGGGGGCGTTATCTGCTTGTAATGGTTGCTGTTCACTAGGATTACTAGGTATCTGTTGAACACCAGCAGGCCTGAAAATATCAAAAATAAATTACTTAAATGACGTGTTATAATTTGCTTTCCTAAAATCTATAAAAGATAAAAAATATTCATAACATATACATCAACTACCAGTAAGCTTGCACTTTGCAAAAAATATAAAACAAAGAAAATGTTTAAATTACAAAATAAATATCTGCCAACATTTACCATTCTCATTGCCAGTTATGATTTAACCACTTAACGCATTTACCCGTGTTTGACACGGGCGAAAGTTACCGGCAAATTTGCTCATGCCATTGTCTCACACGGGCACTCTTGTATCTCGCGTTATTTTATTTCTAATGCCCGTCTGAGATCCGTTCTAGTAAAAATAGATAGGCTAGATTAAACTTATACCATAGATGGCATAAACTTATTTACCACTTAATTATAGATGGATATTAAACTTATTTACCGTAGATGGCACCACTATGCAGCATGTTTCTTGTGTAAACCAAGTGGTGCATTTTGATGATTAGCTATAAGTTTGTTAGGAATTCTTTGTTATAAAGCAGTTGTTTGGTGTGGAAAAGGTAATATATCCATTTTTATTACTTTAAATATCATAAAAGTAAACAGTTAACCAAAAATTAATTTTTACTAAGTGTGTTTATAACTTGTTTAGAAAAAGTTATCTGATAATGAGCGACTCTGACGATTTTGAATATGCCAATTTATCAGAAAGTTTCAGCGATGAAAGTGATGATCTCTTGAGTGATGGAAGTGAATCTGAAGTTAATATTTTATTATTATTAATATTTTGAAATTCAAAATAAACATGTAATCAAATCGTTTACACTTTGTTTGTATAATAATTTTTTTTATAACTTTTACCCCACCCCCCACAACTGAAATTGCAAAAAATAACTTACACTATACCTATATATATATATATATATATATATTCATTTTCTGTCAAAAAAACCTCGATCATTTTTTACCAGTTTTTCCGAAAAAAACTCATGCTTTAAGTGGTTAAAGGAACTAAACTTAAATCAAGAAGACTTTCAATGCCAAGGTGAATATTTGATTAAATTTCAGAAACTGCATTATATGAATTGTATGGCCAGTGTCTAACAATTTTTTTAAAGATGATTAATTCAAATGTTTTTATTTTTTTTTTAATTTTCATGAAAATTTTATTTTTATACCCTGGAAAGGTGATTTATAATTTAAACAATTGAATAAAAAGATAAAAAGCAAGGTTGGGTTTCGTGGTGCAAGGTCTGATAGCGGAGCTGGACCAAACACAAGATTAAATACTACCCAATAAAAACAGTTAAAAATCTAAACAGACAGTTATGACAATAAACAGTATTCTAAAATGTATGTACATAAACAATATGAAAATAAAGTTAACACATTCAAAAAGAATGACACGTTTTCAACAAAGTGATAAGTGATTGTTAAAAACCTTAAAATAGATGAGAAAAATCTGCAGTTAAAAAACATGATAAATAAAGACTAAGTGGTTTTTGAAAACGAATTCTATGTAAATTTAAAAAAATTTCAGTGTTCAATAAAATATGGACAGGGATTTCACTTATTAACATGGAAAGCAAATAAATGCAAGGATTTTAATTCATGGATTAATTAATCATTTTTTGCAATGGAAAAAAATTATCGTTTCAGAAATTTGTTTAGTTCTGTTGCCGGCTATCTTTGTGTAGTATCTAACTTTGTGTAGAAGTTGGCAGATATGAAAATGTATCTCAAAAAGGCCTATTTTCTATTCAATTAAGTTTAAAAGAAACATTGGGTAGATTTTAAATATAGTTGGTTTTGTGATATATTCTCAAAATAAGCAAGAAACTTTAGGATAACTTTTCAATTAATTAAAAACATGCATATTTAACAATGAGTTTATACCCTTGTTTTTTAAACACAAGTAAGGACAAGAGAACCAAAACACCATTGACGATCGCACTTTCTTTTGTAGTATCTTTAAACATATGATTTAGTAATTCAGATACAACTTCTACCCTAAAATAAAGGAAGATATTAAAACACATAAAATGACAAAAGAAATTATAACAAACAAAATCAAAAGCCTTTAATTGCCATAAAATATTAATCTTTCACATTAAGTGTATCACTGGTTTTGACAAGTCATTTTCTTGGGTTTTCATTTTTACAAGCACCAAGAGACTGGGAAAAACTTCATTAAAGGAAATTAACTTTATTCAGACTTATTGAGGAAATTTGTTGTTAGCCAATTTAAAATGCTCTAATAATGAGCAATGATGCATTGTAATTTGAGGTAGATTTCATTAAAATTATTAGAAAATTAGATTAATTAGGTAATAGATGATGAGAACCTAACTGTTTGAAAGAACATTAAAAGTAAATAGAATTTATATTTGCTTTATTACTTCTATTGGGAAATTGTCTTTCACTTGGACTAATTAATAAGATAAAGAATGGAATATATTTCATTATGTCAAATTATTTTTAAAATAATTTTGGATAATTTTACATTTATATACTTAAAGAGCTTGATTTTGCTTTAGAATAAGTTTTAAAAAAATGCTTATTTGTTGAAGTAATTTGTTTTTGCAATCAGTAAAATTTTATTTTCTTAAAAATTGACAAATCTTATTTAAAACTAAAATATAATTGGTGCAAATTGTGATCTTATAAACAGAGGATCAAAGATTACAATTCATATCAATGTCATCTATTTTCAGTGTTAAAATTAAAATTTTAGAAATACTTATTATTCGAGAAAAACAAGTTAGTAACTTTTTATAAAAACCATTAACTAAATAAAAACATACGATTCAATGGATTCCAAGAGAGGATTAGGTTCTGCTTTATCTTGAAGGAGGGACATTTGCTCTCTTGATACTTTGATTATATCACAAAGTGCATGTGAAGCATTGCAATTAAAATCTTCACCATATTCAAGGTCTATTCTACTAATGAGTTGTTGAATAAGTTTCTGATCATTGAGCCACTAAAAGATAAAAAGTTTTTATTTAAGTTCATATCTATTTTTAAAAAATACTGCACACATGTCTAGAATTTTGCATTATCTCACCAACAAAAGTAATGTAACATATAATTCAAGAACTAAATTTATTTCTTTTCGTTAATTTGTTAGAAAAATTTTTAAAAACATCTGATAGTAATTTAAATACAAACATAACTAAATAAAAAGGAAAAATATTGGTATCATAAAAAAATGAATTTAGTATTAGCAAATTGAATACACATAAAATGTCATGATAGGTTGAAAAAATGTAATTTGTTGTGCTATAAAAATTTATCAAATCCACAACTTTATAGTTCTACAGTTGGATATAAGGATTCCTAGAAATTTTAATGTTTTATAGCAATTGAAAACACAAGAAAAAATACAACAGCTGCTTAAATTGCACTTAAAAAATGAGTAGACAATTTTAAAATGGAAAATTAATTACACAACTTCAATTTTAAATACTAAGAACAATATTGGATATTTTACTGCAGCTAACAGTTAGCTTTTTCAAAAAATTATTAGATGTTCTGTTACTGAACTTTCACTTCCCTTCAGCTTTTGATCCTAAAACTTACTACATACACTGAAGTGCCAAAAGTCATGGGATACCTCCTAATATCGTGTGGGACCTCCTTTTGCCCGGCGAAGTGTAGTAACTCGACGTGGCATTGACTCAACAAGTCATCGTAAGTCTCCTGAAGAAATATTCAGCCATGCTGCCTCTACAGCCGTCCATAATTGCGAAAGTGTTGCCGGTGCAGGATTTTGTGCACGAACTGACCTTTCGATCATGTCCCATATATGTTCGATGGGATTCATGTCTGGCGATCTAGGTGGCCAAATCATTCGCTGGAATTGTCCAGAATGTTCCTCAAACCAATCGCGAACGATTTTGGCCCAGTGACATGGCGTATTGTCATCCTGGAAAATTCCATCATTGTTTGAGTACATGAAATCCATGAATGGCTGCACACAAATGGTCTCCAACTACCTGAACATAACCATTTCCAGTCAATGATTGGTTCAGGTTGACCAGAGGACCCAGTCCATACCATGTAAAAACAGCCCACACCATTATGGAGCCACCACCAACTTGCACAGTGCCTTGTTGACAACTTGGGTCCATGGCCTCGTGAGGTCTGCGCCACACTCGAACCCTCCCATCAGCTCTTAACAACTGGAATCGTGACTCATCTGACCAAGCAACGTTTTTCCAGTCATCTGGGGTCCAACTGATACGTTCACAAGTCCAGCAGAGGCGCTGCAGCCGATGGCGTGTTGTTAGTAAGGGCACTCGAGTCGGTCTTCTGCTGCCATATCCCATCAATGCCAAATTTCGCTGCACTGTCCTCATGGACATGTCTGTCGTACGTCCCACATTGATTGTTGCTGTTATTTGACGCAGTGTTGCTTGTCTGTTAACACTGACTACTCTACACACACGTCGCTGGTCTCAGTCATTAAGTAGACGTGGTCGGCCACTGCGTTGTCCATGGTGGGAGGTAATGCCTGAAATTATATTATCTCGGCACACTCTTGACACTGTGGATCGAGGAATGTTGAATTCCCTAACAATTTCCGAAATGGAATGCCCCCATGCGTCTAGCTCCAACTAGCATTCCGCGTTCAAATTCTGTTAATTCCCGTTGTGCGACCATAATCACGTCAGAAAACTTTTCACATGAATCACTTGAGTACAAACGAAAGCCCTGACAATGCACTGCCCATTTATACATTTCTTACCCGATGCTACTGCCATCTGTATATTTGCATATTGCTATCCCATGACTTCCCCTTCAACTTACTATATTCATATGAATACTAAGGATGGAATTATTTAAGCAGAAATATATAATTGTTTTAAAAAGTTCCAAGTTTTATAAATATTTAAAAAAATTAGAATGAACTTTTTACCTTTATGACTGTAGTTTGCATTTCATTGTTTTCTATTGTCAGAAAACGTAGCAGCAAATCCATAATAGCAGAAGTATTAAGATGCTTTAGTATGAGGGAAAGAAAATCTTTGTCTTTTAAGAATTCATACATCTGGAAAAGATTACAAATAATGCATTTTTTGCCAAGAAAAATAAAGGGAATAACAAACAAGGTCACATAACAAATGCTGTTAATGGGGTTTGGATTTTGACAACCAAAAAAACTGCATAATTACCCAATAAAAATGCAATTGCAACCCTAAATATAAAAAAATTCCCCAAATGATGGAGCAAAAAATCATATTTTTTTATTTTTAAAGGTAGTGTAATGGCAGCTAGGGAAACGATCACCACGACAACGTGGGAAAATGGAAAATCTTGTTGACTCAGGTGTCGAGAGGAAAAGCCCACACTCCATAACGACCACCCGAAAACATCTTAATGATTTCTTAACGACAACCAGCCAGCAGGGGTCGGAAATCGCTGTGGTTTCAAAACAAAGGGCAGGCGCCTTTCTGTCGCTCTCTTCGACATTTCGAGACCAAGAAGATTGATATAAATGATGATGAGTTTCCGACAGGGTTTGATGGACCCTTTCAAGTCCGCCGAAGTCTGTCGTAAAAGTTGAGGGGAAAGACCAACGTGAGACAGCCAATCAAGAACGTGAGAAATCTTCAACACCCAATCCAGCACCGACTAAAAGGCGGACCAGAAACGGAAAGGAGGAGTCGATAAGCACCCAACATATAGAGTTTTTGGAGATATCATCAGAGAGAGATCACGAGGAGAGAAGAGGACGAGAGGAGAGAGAGATCACGAGAGGAGAGACGAGAGGAGAGACGGAGACAGAGGATCACAGAGGATCAGAGAGCTTGGAGAGAAGCGGTCAACAGAGACCGTTTTTGGAGCTTGAAGTGAATATTCGTTCGCTGTTGTGCATTTATCCCACCTTGGGATCCTATACTCGCCGGAGTATTTTAGTGAGAAAGGCTCGACCGTAGCCGTAAAGGAGAACCCTCCTAGAGATCCGTGTAACTGTTCATCCTAGTAGTGATCCTGTCCAGAAAGACTGAGATTTCCTGCCTTGGAACTCTGTACTCACTCGAGTAATTTTGTGTTGAGAATAGGCTCACCCGTAGCCGTGCGTTAGACTTCCCCGAGCGAAATTGTGAGGCTCGCCAGCAGCCCTAAGCGCCTCGATAGAACTTTGGACCTTCCAAGGAACTAATATTAATGAACTTTACATTCATTTTCCGACTTTTTGTACAAATTGTAAAATAAACCAATTTAGTCCAGAATCGGATATTTTCAATGGTAACTAGTCTAGCTACCCGTGAATCAAGACGTTACAGTAGATGAAACAAAGGGTATGCAAGCATTCCTTATGTGACAGTAAAGGTGAAATTACAATCCAAAGGTCATATTATTTTACAAAATAAAGTTTTGGAATAGATAACAAACCAAGAAAATGCAAATAAATGCAACTTGTAATTTTCTGACAACTCCTATGTCAAATTAAAACTTTAAATTTTAAAGTCACTTTGCTCAGACTCTCTCCTACAATTTTACTGAGAAAAGTCCCCCCCCCCCCGAGTTACAAAAAATTTGTTTTTAGTGAAATTGATACAAAAACGGCTTTTCCCTTAAAAATACTAAACTATGCAACATATAGACTTAAAAATAACAAAAAGGTCTTTAAAATGACCAAACAAATCACAGAAGCAAAAAATTATAAAAAACACCCTAGATTTTTAGGAGATAGTCCCTTAGAATTATTTTAAACATTTCCATTTCCTCGAATGTTTCAGACTGCCAAAGAAAATGCAAAATCATGAAAATATTAACCTCTAGCCATAAATATCAGACATTTAGTGAAATTTGGAGCTCACTGGGATTCTGCACAACAGCAACTGGAGACTGCACAACAACAGTTGTGGAATAATTTTCGGAGACTAAAATATCGTTGAAAATACAAAATGGAAATGCCAAACCTCCAAGTATAGGTTGAAGAGATTGCATCCCTTATAATGCCCATAATTTTCTATTTAATGTTTTTATTTATTGTAGAAAAAATTTATGGTCATTATTCAGCAAGTCAATGACCAAGTGGACTAGTGCTGAAGTACAATTAGTACCATGAAACCTTATAAGGTATGAGGCAATAACAAAAACGAATACTAATTGCATCTCTTGCAGCAAACATGCACCAAGGCATAAATGGCATGCACCAAGAGGCTATGCTTTGACTACACAAATAATCATTAAAAATTATTGACCTTAATCCCTGCATGTTTTTACAATTATATTTAAGGTTTTATTTCTATATATTTTTTATATGCACATGTAGCTTCATTGTTGTAATGGTAAAATATTTTCAGGTCATTTTAATGTGTTGAATTATGAAAGGTTCTGTTTGTATTTATTTGTTTGATTAGGAGGTATAAATGCTCATACAAGTGTGGTCTTTTTTGCTCATTATAACTGTAAAATGAGAACATTAACTTATTTACAGGATTCTAACACCAACAGTTGTTGGTTAGTTTTTAAGCAAGTGGTCTAATAGATCACAAGATATCAGATGTGTGACAATTTTAATGGCATGGTTAAAGGTTAATATAATTTTTGATAAGAGCATATTTAAAATTATTTTATAGGGGTAATTAAATTTTCAGATAAATTGAATTCATTATTCACAAATCATTTCTTAAAAAAGAAAAGTGAAATAAAAAGTCATACTAATTCAGTCTTTTTGGTGATCAGTAATCCCATGGTTTTGCTGAAAAAACTAGCTAAAAGAGGATTTAAAGAATCATCTGTGCTAAGAAAATTATATAACTTTTGCAGTAGAGCTTCATCACCAGCAAGAGCATCATTGATTTGAGCAATATCAAAAGTCAACAGCTCACATGCTCGATTAGAAAACCTATAATAGAATAAGTACAAAATGTAGATACGTTTTATGAAATTCGTCATTAATTTTATAAAAGCTACATTTAATTGCTTACCTATAACGCACTTTTTCATCACTGTCCTCACTTGGTTCTTGAATTATTAAAGTAACAAGTTCATCTAATATTTCTGGACGAACAAGGCTAAATTTGTAAAATAATTTTTATTAAAACTTACAATGGTTCATTTGTCTGATCTTAAATTTTATAACATTTGGAAACATTTGTCAAATCATACAAAATTAGCAAACCCATATAAAATTCTTATATGTCAAAATCTCCCTGTTTATGATTTTTTATATGTTGATCTATTATCTTTTTATCTTGTTGGGAAATGGAGCATGTCAAAATTAAATTGACATAGACAAAAGTAAAACACTTGAGTTACAAATTTGTAATATAATTGAGCAAAACTTAAACCATCTGCAAGCTTTCAAATTACTCCCAATTGTGGATTTGTAACTAAGTTTTTAATTCGGGATCTTTCTATGATATTTGAAGTTGGGTCTCTTTTCTGAAGTTATGTGGTGCATATTTCATTTGGGGTTCCCATTGAACATATTTGAATAGCACATAGCAGTGTGTCATTATAGCAATCTATGTGGACAAAATTCAGAAATATCAGATTATGAAAATTACATTATATTTTAATAGTAGTATATCCCTTTAACAAGACCATGTGGTTATTTTTCAAAACAATTTTGCCCTAATAGGTACAGGGGTTTGAAGTCTTACTTTCTAGAATTTTACTAGAATTGTATGCCTGGATATTACGAACTCAGCAAAACATTAGTAAAATCATCCTTGCAAAGTTTAATCACTGATTACATTATGAGAGGAATAAAATCAGCTCAGAATGAGGATTGGATGTTAGGGTTTTATGGCGCAAGGTCCAAAAGCGGACAAGCTGCGCCAAATACACGACAGAATATAACTCAATAAAAGTACAACATTGAAAAATCAAGTCCAAGACAAAGATAAAAGATAGATTTAAAACACGTAAAATGTGTGTCGGACGATGAAAACAAGACCATTGACTGCAGCATAACAAATGATTTAATTTGTATATGTATAAAATTTGATGGTTGGAAATTTAAGATTGAATTGTAAAAGAATGATAAAATATATTGATGAGTCATTGTGAACTTGGGAAAAAAATTAGATGAAATGTAAAAACCAACTGAACGTAAAAATGCAAAAAGGTTTGTATGGGGATTTTCCCCAACCAAATCTTGTAAGTTTAAAATTGTACTTCTAAAATTTTTTGATGTGAGGATTAAAAGCAGGATATATAATTAAAATATGATGAACTGTAAAATCTGAAGAGCATGATGAACAAAAAGGGGAGTTCTTGCCCAACAAAAGATGACGATGAGTGAAATGTGTGTCCAATGTGTGTGAATGAGTGAAATGTGTGTGAAGGAGGGTTAGTTTGACATCAGTCCTCCGTACAGGAGACAATGGCCATTGATGAATATGGGTTTTATATAATGCAATTTGTTGGTGACTTGAAGGTTCCACAACTCTTGCCACAAGGAGTTGACGAACTCCTTTGTGGACATCTTAATGTTACTAAATAGCTTGCTACAATGGAACAGAAGCTGTCTTCATAGCACTGTCAGCAAGCTCGTTACCATTGATGCCTACATGACTAGGGACCCAAAAAAAAATATCGAAACCCTTGCTCTGCAAGGTATGCAAGATGGTAAAAATATCTGACACGACAGAATGGCAAGTGATGGTATATTGCTATAGCTGTTGTAATACACTCATGCTGTCAGTGTAAATGCAGTACTTATGGTGGGTACTAGAGGATATCTGCTGAAGGGCGCAATAAATTGCCACCACTTCAGAAGTGGACAGAGCAGGAAGTGTGAATTCTGTAGTATGAGGAAAATAAATAGTATGAGGAAACACAATCCTGCAGCCTCCATAATCTCCTCCTTTAGACCCATCCATAAAAACTGGTAAATAGGTGTCAAATTGACAGCAGTGTGTTATATATTTGTTGGTATATTGTGCTGGAGCAGTGTCAGACTGCATATGGAGTGAAAGGGTTGATAAAATTCAGTGATGGAAAGTCCCATGGTGGAAAACGAAAATTTTCATTTTGTTGGGGCCCAATATCACTAAGGTAAGAATCGTTAATGATGGAATTGGTTCTATGCAAAAGAGGTTTAATGCAAGAGGAACGAGCGTCGTAAAGGCAATTCAAACCTGGAGCAAGTCATGCTTCAAGGGATGGGATGACACCGATTTGATCTTATAATAGTAATTGATAGACAACTTCCGTCGCAGGTCAAATGATAGCTGGTGACATTCCACATAGAGGCTGTTAACTGGAGATGTGCGAAATGCACCAGAGCATATCCTCAGAGCAGAGTAATGGACAGTGTCCAATTTGCGCAAATTGGTCGCATTTGTTGTCATATATGCAATACATCCGTAGTCAATGTGAGACAAGATGACAGATTGATACACTCAGAGTAATGCTTTGCGATCAGCTCCCCAGGATTTATTTGAGTACTTTCAATATATTTAGTGATTTCTCACACTTCTTTTTCAGGTGTAAAATGTCAGGTAAGAAGGTGAGATTTTTATCAAAGATCACTCCGGGGAATTTCATCTCGTTGACTACGGGAATTTGCGAGTTCCTGATATTGATTGTGGGATTCTAGTTTCCTACTTCTTAGAGATCCTAGATCTTTGTTTCCTACAAAAATGAACACAGCACCTCTTGTTTAAGGACAGTCGTTTACCCAGATTTACAGATGTTTACAGACGATTTACACAAATCGTATTTTAAAATTTTTATAATTTTAATTAATTTGCTGCCTCTATATGTTTAAACTTGTTAGACATGACATATAGTAGGGTATATTTTTGGAATTACAACTAAATATTACTTTTTGGCCTTGAAGTTGCTTTTATTCCTTCATATGAATTATATTTTATAATACAAATCCATAACACTTATAATTCTTAATTAAAAAACATTTCAAGAAAACGGATATAATTTAATTTTAAATTTTATGATTTAATCAGTTTTATAAATAATAATCAAATAAATTTTAATTTTACTGCCTTCTTTCAACCCAGCTTGCTTCTACATTTTTAGTCTAAACGCTGCAAGTTGAAAACATTATTTCTACAAAAAAAGTCTCTGAGGTGGTAAGAGCTTTATGAAGGGCTTTCTTGTCTTCTACACAAACACCAAAATCTGAATTTTCTCATTCCCAAACAGATATCTGGGATACAATGCTTACACAAAAGGAAATTAACTTCGCACTAATGGAAATGTTATCATAAAAAGTAATAGAATGAAAGATCTGTCATATGAAAACAATGCATAGTTCTTTCAAGGAATCTGAATAGGTGAAACAGTATTGCTTAAAAACAAGCATGATACAACTGGAAAATGAAAAGCATTGTCTTACAAATCTATGAGTTTTTTTGTTTGAGCTTTACACTCCTGGAGTATATCTTCTTCCTCAAGCAATTCTTTTAATGTAACACTCTAGAAAAACATTTGAATAATTTGTTAAAAAATAGATCATTAAAAATAAACTAAAATAATGCACAATCAAACATGTATATGGCAACTAGCTTCATCTTTAAAGTTATCCTAAACATGAGTTCTAAAGACATTAACTCACAGAATTGCAGCTAATAACAAATTGTGTTGTTTTTTTTGCTATTTATGGCAAATAACTCCCAACATATATAACTAGAAACATATATTTATATTCATAAGCAACATTCATAGTGTTAAGCAATGCATTTAAAATAAGTGATAAATAAGTTGGCCATTCAATTATGGCAATCCTGAATGGTAGTCAGTCCTATTTCAACTTGGAATGTTTTAGTGTGTCTGGGATCTTACACAAAAGTTAAGAGCTAAGTACATAACTCATGAAATACAAAACATTGAATCGGATTTTTTAATTATGTTCATTTCAAACATTTTGATTCTAAAAGTAAATAAAAAATTACCATAAACCAATAAACCAAAAGTCAAACATGTAAATTTGTGAGATTTAAGGTGGTCAAGTAATACAAATTTGGTAGCAATATTGATGCCTGTGATAGCAATACGGTACAGATGTACCCTACGCCGTGCGGTGTGGCAACGCAATTTTTTTGGCACTTTTTTTACACACTTTTACGTCGCCAAGGAAATCTTCCAAATTTGAATATATACTGCATACATATGGATTAAATACATAAATCTTGACAAAACAACATTTTGACTAATAAAACACTACAAATCTGGATTAAATATAATTGCGAAACCATGACCGGTGTCTGATCGATTTGTAGCTACGACATGGCTTATCATACCGACGATTCCTACAAATCCAATTGTAACCATAGCTAACCAAATTCCTCACAGAAAACGTCATTGCCCCGTTGCATTTATCGCAAGAAATTTCTGATTTAATTAATCCTGATTCCTTTATAAAACTCAAAAAAGCTCTTTATCGCGACACAACTCATAACAAAATAAACGATTAAGAACTCATTCACTCCCATAAGTTAGTCTTGATGGGTTACCATCACACGGCATTAGTCGCTTAAAAGTGCACCAAAACACGCGCCAAGAGTCGTTGCCACACCGCGCAGAGTAGAATACATCTGTATCAGCAATACTGTGATTGTTTGCGCCTTGATTTACATTTCTGGACTTTTTTCATCTCAGTGATTGAATAGTTTTCCAGAAAATTTTGAAATACTTTAAACAAGGTGAAAAGTTCTGCTAGCTACATTAAACATTAACTACCTTTAACTACCTAGCTACATTAACTGCCTTTTTGAAATTTTCATTTGCAGACAATTTTTAATTAATTATTTGAAAAGTTTAATAAATAAATTCATAAATTAATATAAATGTCACATACTCAACCTACTTAAAAATGTTGTCATTTAAAAATAACTCACCTCTTTATCCAGCAATGACTCAATGCAGGAGCCAGTAATTAGATTATATTTCCAAAACATTTCCAAACTAAAGAGAAAAATATGGTATTTGAGATATATTATTACATTGTTGTGCAAAAGTGAAAACTAATCAGAAAACTTTGATTGGGTTTACTAGATTTACAATCCAATGGAAAAAAGTATTGTCAAAGTAAAATGAAGATATCTGGGTTAAATAAAAATTACATCTTAAAATAGACATTCTATAACATTACATTGCAAAAACAGCTATACAATCAAAGTTTGAATATGGAAATGGTTACCTAGTTCAGAATATCACAGATTTTCCAAACTAAAATAAAATACAAACATTATAACTTAATGTAAATTTGTTTATCTAAAACACCACAAAGGAAATTAAAAGATGTAACGAATAATATTTTTAAACAAATTATTGTATTTTATGATTTATTAGTTTTTTGTTAATCATTTAGAAATGATCACTAATTTAAAAATAAAGAAATGCCATGGAAATCAATGACAAAATCAAATGTGAAAGGAAACCCTGAACATACCAAACAATATCAAGACCTCATAGATGTAATTTACAAATCATTTATCCCTCCTAAATAACAAAGCAGAGACCATAACATTAAATCAACAGAAAATGGAGAGTAATATTTAAAATTAAGATAGGATTTTTCAAGAAATTCATATAAAAATTACACTTACCTCATCATTCAAAATACCTTGGAACTTAATAAAGTGTCACTGTCCCAAATAATCAGTTGAATAAATCCCTCTGAAAAAAATTAAACAATAACTAAGTGTTGAGAAAATAATCTTTCTAAATTGACTATTTATGATTACAAAAAATAATGGGTAGTTTATATACAAGATGATAAAGTTTTCTTTCATTCCTACAGTGACCACTCAATAAGTTCACACTCTGAAAAACAAAACTATAACTTTGACCAGAATCCAAGATTTACTTTATTTTCTGTTTTTATATTGGCTACACAAAGGCTGGCAACAGTTCACAACATAATGTATACAAATCCATGATACATAATACTTATGGCAATGACACATAATAATTATGGCAATGACACATAATACTTATGGCATTTAAAAAATGTTTATCATTATTTCCTGAGTGTTTAAGTTGGTGTTTTAATTCAAACATGACTTTTTTTCTCAACTAGTCAACTCTACACTTTTAAAAGATCACACTTGCTTGGAGAACAGAAAGACCAGTGGAAATTCATTTACCTTCAAAAATTCCTATTTGTAATTTCAGAATAGATTTTACCACAAAAAAATTAAACATTACAGTATAAATAATTATTTATCCGTCAAACATGGTAAGGACACTAATACATGAAGTTTAACTTTTTTGAAGGACTACTCGCTCGACACAAATACTAATAATACTTGGAATATGGATAAATATATATTTAAAGGAAATTATTAGAGTTATATACTTGGTTAAAGGTATTAAGTAGTCGAAGAAACAGGTGAGCGTGCAATACATTTCCTTACAGTTTATGTAAAAGCAATATACAAAGGCAACAAATATACTTGGCATTTAATAACTAGATTTAAGACTTGCAATCACGCAAATAAACCAAGGATATTTGAGAGACTGGAAATAGTTTTGGTTTCAGAAGAAATTGCTATCGGAGATTTTTACTTTGCATAACTCGAAGACAGTTCATCACCACAATAACAGAAATTAGATTGCATAAAATTCGAAATCAAGAAACATCGTAAAACTTATACCGTTATATATTCGATGCAAGTGATTGATAGGCGTAAACAAACTTGTTTTGACATTAAGCATGAAAACATTTTTTAAACGAATGACATGCATGTTTCCTGAAAGTTAGCATGAAACATGGTAGAAACTGATTTCCTGCTACTAAAAGACTGTTAAAATAAAAAATCATTACCTATTAAATAGAAATGCGACTTAATGTTTTGATTTGACTTAAAATTCTCTAAAAGCTGGCGGGAAAACGATTGTAAGATGGCGAAGTTCAAGGAGAATGGACATCGATTAATCTCTGTGACAAAAGCATACATGACGTAAAGACTTATGGTCCCACATTTCACATTATGTACCAATAGGAGAGACGAGTCGAAATTACCAGCAATCCAATTATCTTCGAATTCATACAACGTTGGTTGGTAGGTATTTTAATTAACGTCCCACTGGAGCAACACAAGATATTTGTGACGAGCCACCAGATTATTTTATTTTCCAACGAGCTTTTGTTGGTTGTGTTTTGGCATCAGTCGAAGAAACTGTTGTTCTAATAAAAAGGAAATAAAATCGTTACGAAAATTTTTGTTCTCTTCGTGAATTATTTCTCATATCTGTACAATTGAATATTTTTGGAAGGAAAATATGATGGAATACTTGCGAATCGCATTTTTAATGGAATAGAGAAAATCGGGTAGATTTTCCTGTAGATTCCTGATATCTGGTGACCCGGGACGTGATCGCATTCTGAAAGGTATTTATTAAGCCTAATTTAGTTGATATTCTATTTGAACTATGGAAACAATTGTACGGAAAAGAAAGCCAGTTCGGGCTAATTTTACGAAAACGTTTAATGCACTTATGGATACTTTAATTGATGATTCAGCGAAGGAAGAAACTATTAAGACACGATTTGTTACTTTAGAAAGATTAGCGTCAGATTTAATGAAAATGGATGAGGAGATTACAATTTATTTATTGGAAGATGAAGCAAAATATGATGAATATGAAAAAGAATATGCAGTAATTGAAGATTATAAAGAGAAAATGGATAGAGCTAGAATGAATGTCGACATATATTTTAATAGACAATCCGCACTCATAGCTGAGAGTATACATTCGCAGGATACTGAACAAAGGAAATTGAAACTTCCAAAGATTGAGCTTATTAAATTTGGCGGTGATGTGAAGGATTGGCTGTCCTTTTGGAGCCAATTTAAGCGAATTCATGAAGATCGCAACATGGCTGAGGAGGACAAATTCCAGTATTTAATTCAATGTATGAGTATCGGAAGTCGAGCTCGCGAAATTATCGACAGCTTTCCTCCTACTGCAGAAAACTATGCTAAAGCCATTGAGAGTATAAAATCTCGATTTGGCAGAGAAGAATTGCTTATTGAATGTTATGTAAGAGAGCTTCTAGGACTTGTAATAAAAAATACTACTGATGCAAGAAGGAAGAATAGTACAACACGATTGTATGATAAATTAGAATCTTATTTACGAGCGCTTGAGTCTATCGGAATGGGCTCAGACAAATATTCTGCAATGCTATATCCTCTTGTGGAATCGTGCATTCCAGAGGAAATTTTAAGAGTTTGGCTGAGAAGTCCATTACTGGCATCGGAAGACAATAAATATAATGATAAATTGAAACAGCTATTGCTATTTTTAAGAAATGAAGTGGAAGGAGAAGAAAGAATTTTTATGGCTAAGACAGGATTTAAACTCAAAGAAAATTGCACGAGAGTACAGACATTTAAAGAGTCAGAAAATTCTACCCCAACAGCGAATGATTTGATTGTAAGTGCAAAAAACCGGTCGATTCCTGTATGTCAATTTTGTGGGAAGACACACGACTCCAGAGACTGTTTCAGGGGACAGAAGCTACCCTTAGAAGAGAAAACAAATATTTTAAAGAAGAATAAGTGTTGTTTTTCCTGTCTAAAGGTTGGGCACCGATCGCTGAATTGTAAATCTAATGTAAGATGCGCAGTTTGTGGAAAGAAACATTGGGTAATTATGTGTCCCGAATTAGGTAAGAAAAATTCAGAGATTGAAATAAAAGAGACAGAGGACACCACTTTATCCAATCAGAGCCATGCTGAAGTGTTTTTACAAACATTACTTGTTAGATTGTCCTTTCGAGGAAAGGAAAAGACTGTAAGAGCATTAATAGATACGGGCTCACAACGTTCTTATATATTAAGTAACACAGCTAAAGAGATGAAATATGTACCAGTTTCTAAAGAACAGTTAACCCAAGTAGTTTTTGGGGGGCATGCTGAAAGAAAGGTGCATGCGTGCTATAATGTAGTTCTAAGAAGCCTCCATGGTAATAATTCAGTTGAAATCCAAGCGTTGGACCAACCGGTTATTTGTGGTTCCATACCTAGGCTTAACAAGAAAAAGTGTTCAGAGATTGCCCAAAAAATGGGTATTCAGTTGGCAGATGTCGGACATGGTCAACCACCAATTGAGATTCTCATAGGCTCTGACTTTGCTGGTTTGCTGTACACCGGAGAAATACGTCAGCTTGAGTGGGGATTATTTGCAGTGCAGACTCATCTTGGTTGGATGATAATGGGGAAGTCATCGGGTAATTCAGAACAGGACTCTTACGGTTCGGACTTGATCTCACTTTTGATACAGAGCAATGATATAACGGATTTATGGAAGCTTGAAAGCATTGGTATCACAGACCCTTGCGAAACTCAGTCCAGAGGAGAAATTGAAGCTGCAGTTGAAGAGTATTTTAAAGATACAATCCGTATAAACGCAGAAGGACGTTACTCTGTACGACTCCCGTGGATGTATGATCCAGAAGGGTTACCGAAAAACCGAGAAATTGCTGAGAAACGATTGTATTCCACTACTTCAAAACTTAAAAAGGAAGGAAAATCCCTGGATTACGACAAGGTTTTTAAAGACTGGCTAGACGATGGAATAATTGTCGAGACTTCTTTGGATGGAGGATATTTTTTGCCTCATAGAGGAGTGTTCAAGTTTCAATCTACAACTCCAATACGTCCAGTCTTTGATGCGTCTTCTAAGCAGAAAGGGAAATTGTCTTTGAATGACTGTTTAGAAAAAGGCCCAAACATTTTAGAGTTGATTCCATCAATTCTTCTAAAATTTCGTGAGAAGAAGATTGGTGTCATTTCTGACATTAAGAAAGCCTTCCTACAAATATCTGTGGATGTTGAAGACCGACATTTCCTCAAGTTTCTCTGGTGGGAAGATGAAGGTATGAATACTGTGAAGGCATTTCAGCACTGTAGAGTAGTTTTTGGTTTGAATTGCAGTCCCTATCTTCTTGGAGCGGTGATAAAACATCATTTGACTCAATATTCATCGGCTGTATACTCTGAGGTCACAGAAAAACTAAAGGGTGCCTTTTATGTCGACAACTGCGTAACATCTGTGGATTCGGAAACAGAATTGAAAAATTTCATTCAGTTGTCAACTCAGATGATGGCAGAAGCAAAATTTGACTTGCGAGGATGGGAGCATTCAAACCTGAATCATAGTCTCCTAAAATGTGATCCGACTCCTGTGTTAGGACTTTTGTGGGACAAGGAAGATGATGTTCTGTTTTGTGACACACGACGTATCCAAAAACCTGGAGGACCAATTAGTAGGAGAATTATACTTTCCATTGTGCAGCAAATATTTGATCCTCTGGGTATAGTTTGTCCTGTATCTTTGTGTCCCAAAATCTTGTTGCAAAAGAGTTGGAAATCCAAACTTAGTTGGGATGCAGAAGTCCCTGAAGAAGTTTCAAAGACATTTTTGAAATGGCTTGATGACCAGAAGTTTCTAGCTGAAGTAAAAATACCTAGATGTGTTCATCTTACTACCAAATTGAAGATCTCCTTGCACACTTTCTGTGATGCGTCTTCCATGGCCTATGCATCAGCTGTGTTTTTACACTGTGAAATAGGTCAGAATATATCAGTCCAGTTGCTTATGGCAAAAAGTAGAATAGCTCCATTGAAGAAAATTACCATACCCCGGTTAGAGCTTATGGCATGTTGCATTGGTGCTCGTTTGACACATTTTGTAAAAGAGAGCTTGAAAAATTATGAGTTTGAGGAGTTTTACTGGACTGATTCCTCTACCGCATTGTACTGGATCAAGCATGATGAGCAGTGGGCTGTATTCGTTAAAAACAGAGTTGATGAAGTTAGAAAGCTAACGAAACGAGAAAACTGGAGACATATTCCTGGCCAAGAAAATCCTGCCGATCTACCATCTAGAGGTTGTACAGCGAAGAGATTAATTGAATCTAGATGGTGGGAGGGACCATCTTGGTTAAAACTTAACGAAGAAAATTGGCCTCGTTCCGAGGTCGCAATTAAGAATGATGAAATTTCTCAGGAAAGGAAAACGACAGTAGCAGTCAGCATCGAAAAGGAAATACCTTGGTATTGTTACAGATTTTCATCATACTTGAAAATAGTTAGAACCATCGCTTGGATGAAACGCTTTGTAGATAATGCAAAAAAGACTTCGTCAGACCGTAATGTATCTGCATTTACTGTTGTGGAATTACAAACGGCTGAAATAACGCTACTGAAGCTAATACAACGTGAAGCATTTGGAACGATTAAGAATGATGCTCTGAAATTTCTGCAACCAAAATTAGATGCAGATGGTTTAATCCGTACTACTACTCGTCTTGTACAAAGAGAAGATACCAATGCTTTCAAAAATCCAATATTGTTGCCTAGTAAACATCCTGCCGTTAAGCTGCTTATTTTAGAAGAACACAGAAGTATGAGCCACGCTGGAGTGCATACTCTGATGTCGCGGTTAAGAGAAAGATTTTGGATTTTGCAGTGCAGACGAACAATTCGACAAGCTCTAAGAGAATGTAGAAATTGCAGAAGATTCGATGCTTCAAGGACTGAAGTTATACCAGCACCATTACCTGGGAACCGAGTCAAAGATGCTGCTGTCTTCCAGATAATAGGCATTGACTTGGGAGGTCCGTTGTACTTACGAACGGGAGAGAAGGCCTGGTTCGTCCTTTTCACTTGTGCGGTGATTAGAGCAGTACACATTGAATTAGTGTTATCTTTGAGTACAGATAGCTTTCTTTTGGCTTTTAGAAGATTTGTAGCTAGAAGAGGCAGACCAGTCGTTGTTTATTCTGATAACGGGACTAACCTGGTAGGAGCGAATAACGCTCTACGAAGTATAAATTGGGAAAACATCAAAGAAGTATCATTAGCCCAGCGCATCCAATGGATCTTTAACCCTCCTACCGCCGCCTGGTGGGGCGGTTGGTGGGAACGCCTGATTGGCACGATAAAAGATATCCTTAAAAGAGTCCTGGGGAAAGCTCGACTGACACATGATGAGCTCGTTACTGTTCTATGCGAAGCAGAAAATGTTGTAAATCATCGACCTTTGACCTATCTCTCCGAAGACGTTGAAGATTTGCAACCGTTGACACCGTCATTGTTTCTGCAGGAGGTAAAAGACAGCTGTATACCTGACTTAGAACTTCTTGACTCCTCCAGTTTGAACAAACGTTATTGTTATAGACAGAAATTGAAAGAAGACCTCAGAAAGAGATTTAGGACTGAATATTTAGGGCAACTGAGACATTACTCAAGTAACAAATGTCCCACTACTCTTCAGTTGGATCAGATTGTTCTTGTGGGAAGTGATAACTCTAAACGATTATCATGGCCACTCGCAAGAATTCTCGAATTGTATCCAGGAAAGGATGGTGAAATTAGAGTTGCTCGGCTGAAGACTATGCACGGAGAAATACTTCGACCTGTTCAACGGTTGTATCCCTTAGAGATGATTCCTGATTCATATGATAGTTTGAAAATTGACAAAAGAGAGAATGAACAGGAAGATAGTCAAGAGGATGTACCTAACAAAATGGTCGGACCAGCTAAGCGTCAGACGAGGTTTGGTAGAACCATAAAAGCTCCGTCCAAGTTACAGGACTTTGAACTGTAAATCTTATAACTCTAGATTTTTGTATTATTTTTTGTGTGTGGTGTTAAATTAAGTGTTTTTATTAAATTTCCATTCATAAAAAGGTGGGAGGATGTGACGAGCCACCAGATTATTTTATTTTCCAACGAGCTTTTGTTGGTTGTGTTTTGGCATCAGTCGAAGAAACTGTTGTTCTAATAAAAAGGAAATAAAATCGTTACGAAAATTTTTGTTCTCTTCGTGAATTATTTCTCATATCTGTACAATTGAATATTTTTGGAAGGAAAATATGATGGAATACTTGCGAATCGCATTTTTAATGGAATAGAGAAAATCGGGTAGATTTTCCTGTAGATTCCTGACAATATTGGCGACGGTCCGGGACCAATCCCAAAGGGAAAGATCAAGGGGGGGGGTTTCAATTAACGTCACACTGGTGCAACACAACGGGCTATTGGTGACGGTCCGGGATCAATCCCAAAGGGAAAGATCCGAGAACACCACCACGTAATTTTGAACCACGGTCAGATGACGACGGAAAGATCAAGGACAACACCACGTAATTTTGAACCACGGTCAGATGACAAGGCGGAGCCGCGGTGGCACGGTTGGAAGAGTAACGGACTAGCAACCGAAGTGTTGCGAGTTCGAATCCAGCCAAACACCGTCGTGTACAAAGGGGGCTGGTGCACGTTAAATCTGTCGTGGACTCAAATGTCCTCACGTTGGCGTGGTGTGGAAGTTTGGAGAGTGGGGTGCCAGCTCAGGTGTTGCCTCGTCATCTGACCGTGGTTCAAAATTACGTGGTGTTGTCCTTGGTTCTTTCCCTTTGGGATTGATCCCGGACCGTCACCAATAGCCCGTTGTGTTGCTCCAGTGTGACGTTAATTGAAAATACCAATACCAGATGACAAGGCAACATCTGAGCTAGCACCCCACCATGCCAACGTGAGGTCGTTTGAGGCCACGACAGATTTAACGTGCACCAGCCCCTTTTGTACACGATGGTCTTTGGTCCTCAATCTTTCCCTTTGGGATTGGTCCCGAGCCGTAGCCAATCGCCCGTGGACGATCAGCGACGGTTCGGTAATGGAATGCCTATCCACCTACCAACGTCTTAAGAATTCAGAGATAATTGGATTGCTAACAATTTAGATTAGTCTCTCCTATCTTCTATATATATAAAATAGGATGTGTGTGTATATATGTATATTTTCTATATAAATCTACACCGTTTGACCAATCCACACCAAATTTGGTACACTTATACTTTAGAACACTGCGGTCAGCATAGGCTAACTCTTAACCGACGTTCTATTGGCCCTGGGGGGGGGCTAAAAACTATTCGAAATCGCCATAGAAATAACATTGAGCATAGTTTGATTGCTTTAGGCAGCTATGGTTGCTTTACCAGTGTTGATCGAAAAACAATTTTTTCCGAAACAAATTAAATTGCAATATTTATGTTTGAACTGACTTTTTAGTTCTTCCCATGATGTAAATAAATTATAGATATTTTATTGATGAAGGGAAAGAATATTTTAAAATATTTATTTTTGCAAGGAAATTCAAGGACAAGTTTTCGGGAGTTCAAGGATGATTTTCAAGGAAAGTTGGTGTATATTTCGACCCACTTTCCTTAAATAATTTACTCGGATCTTTCCCTCTGGGATTGATCCCGGACCGTCACCAATAGCCCGTTGTGTTGCTCCAGTGTGACGTTAATTGAAAATACCAATACCTTCAATAATTTATTAAATACGTAATGATTTCTAGAATTCTGTTTCATAAGCTTCTTAGGTAAGGCGTAACTTATTTTAAAATGTCTGGAATAGATACATGTGAATCCTCAGTTGAAAGCTGTGATTTTCTTTCTTAAAAATTCTGTAAAATCGACCTTCTGCTTTTTGAAAATTTTTTATCTATTTAGTTTAATTTGTCTACACCGAATACATTTATTTCTAACCCAAGCACCGCTATTCCGAAAAGCAAAGAAAAACTCATTGATCATAAAAGCGTAATTTTGCTACTCGGTATATGGCAGCACCAGAATTAATGGAAACTTTTTTTATATAAAACTTTGTAGAGAGAGAGAGAGAGAGAGAGAGAGAGAACTATCTAGCAATGTGAGAAACTGAAACTTCCTTGGACTCATGATGGAGAACATTCCAGCACCCACTCGATTCTTAGCTGGTCGTATTTAAAGGAAGCTAACTCGGTAAGTCTTCCAGTTTATCATCTTTCCGTGAATCTGACAGTTTTATTTCGCTTTTAGTTTATTGTATAAGAGTGTTTCCTACTTTATTTGTGTGACAGTGATAATGTACATTTTGGATTTATATTTCTGAATCGATGTAAGTACTTCATAATTTCAATTTTTTTTGTTAATTTTAGCTTTTTATTGTATTCTATAATAGATTTCATTGCTCAGTGAGAGTGCCTTTTGCTTAATTTATGAAATAGCTTGTCTTTCTATTCTTTTAGATTTCTTTGCTGTAGCAATGCCTCCAAGGAAGCGGAAGGCGATCGGCCAAGTACAGTCAACGGCTAAGATGATGAAAGATAAGCGTAGTCAAGAAACTTCCGAGGAGAGGAATAGAAGACTTACGATTGCGAGAGAGAGCTACTATATTTAGAGCAACAGAGACGGCACAGCAGCGTGAGGCCCGACTTCAGGATAAGAGATAGAGCCAAACGATCACGGATTGCGCACCATTTAAGCTTAGCATTGGAAGGATTCCGCTACGATTCACATAAAGACTACTCGCTGCATGCAAGTGTTACCATCGGGAAAATGGAAATGGTTTGTAGTTACTGTCAAACCAAAAAGTTTAAATCAGAGTCTACTGGTATTTGCTGCAAAAATGGAAACGTTAAACCCTGCCAACTGGAACCACCACCACAAGAACTTTTGACTTACACATCAGAAGATGAAAAACAAGGAAAAGCTGCTGAGCGATGCGGTTTTCGGATCCCGGCAATTTCAGATTGAATTTCGAATTTGTCGAGTTTGTGGAAATTGAAGGGTTTTGGCTGCTTCGTTCCTTTGGTCTTATTGATATCATTATTTCCCTAGTGAAATTTTTACTAGGGCTTTCTTACTTTTGTTTCTACTTGGGTAAGTAGTATTTTCTCTTATCGGCTGATTGACATTTTGAGCGAACAGAGGTTAACCCCTGTTAATGAGTGACGACCATGCATCGTCCCCGGCGGGGGCGACTCTTGCACCTGGACTTTTGCAAGATATGGACCTTATTAATTATTGCAGTGATGAAGGGAATAATAATTTCACTTTCATCATTCGCCCAATACAACCTATACTTAATAAAAACACATATACAATTAAAAAAGAAATATATAAACATTTTTCTGTACCCTAGAACATAGTATGCCGACGAACTCGAAACAACATTATCATCACAGTAGAAGGTAAGGTCGCCGCCCACGAAGCTTTCAAAATCAAAAATATTTTGAATACCACAGTTGATACCAAATTAACGAAGGACAATTTAATAACGCAATATGTTATAAATGGAATAGAAATAGAAGATATAATTGAGATTCAGAAGAACAAGGAATTAAAGTCGCAAATATAATCAGATTCGAAAAAAATGTCAATCAAATAAAAATCCCGCTAAAAACTAAAATTCGATACCCCTACCCCTCGGAAAAAAATTGGAGATAAAGTGCACATTGGGATGATGATGCACCAACTGAAACTATATAGAAAAACCAAGACAATGCAAAAACTGCTATCTATTTGGCCATGGCATGAAAGGATGTAGATCCAACCAAAAATGTAAAATCTGCTCAGAAGACCATCCAGAAATGTGCCCAAATCAGGAAAAAAAAATGTTGCAGAAACTAAAAAATCACACAGCAGATGATGAAAATTGTGAAAAGAAAAAGGAAGAAATAGAAATATTGAAATATAAAAACGGAAACTTAATATCCTACATAGAAGCTAAAAGTACACTCGCAACCTCATACGCCAAGGCGATAACTCAACAGAAAAAAGAGATCAACACAGAGAAGAAAGGAAGTAATAAAAAATAGCGAAATAAAAGAAATAATACTTGAAACTTTAAAACCAATACTAACTATAATCGAACAAATTCAAAGAAATCAAACAACACAAATGATTGAAAACAATATAACACCAAAAGAAAATGTAATTTATGAAACTCAAGAAAATACTACAGATGAAAAATGAAATGATACAGGAAGAGAATAAGGGACAAACCACTCAAGATCGAGAAGAGGAATCTCAAAAAGACAAACTCCTAGAATAGCAAATAAAAAATCTAATACAAAATAGGAAAAATATAGTAGATAATAACAGTAATACCACAATAATAAAACGCATAAGCGAAGATTCTAAGAATACTCGTAACCCCAAAAAAACTGACAAAAACTACACACTCAATCTTCACTAGAACAATCTCATAAGTGGTAAAATGGAATATGAATAGGTCTTCCCGCTGCCTGTTTTATTTTTGTTAATCTTTTTTTGCCGTGTTTGGAATCAACCGCCGCTTTGACTTAAATTATAATAAATATTTTAACCAGGCTGACATCTTAATTTTAGAAGAAACTTTTTTAAAAACGAATAATCGATTTAAAAAAAAACATTTTTCGTTTTGATCGACCCTGTCCTTTCAGAGGAGGTCTATTAATAGCCGTCAATAGAAACATCAGTGCTCAACTCATCAGAGGAAAAGAATCAATTTTTCGAATTCCAAGAAGTAAAAATTCACTATAACAACACAGCCATACACATCAATATTTATTGTCCTAAAGGAGTTAGAGATGAAAGGATGCTCAACAACCTCAGATTGGATCCGAATAACCTTTATATTCTAGCTGGAGACTTCAACGCAACACAGTAATTGGGGTTTCAAGGAAGAAATTTACACACAACCAGAACCTAATTTTACTCAACCACCAAAGTGGAACTCATTTCAGCAATGAGGGAATCATGTCTGCTATTGATCTCACCTTGGTATCCAACAACTGCACCTCAATAACCTCTTGGCAGGGTGCATCAAGACAACTTCGGGAGTGATCATTTCCCCATTAAATTTTCCTATTATACACCGACGAACAATAAACGTAATTCTACTATACAGTTTAATTGGAACATCTTCAGCAAATTCTTAAATTATAACCTTACTAATCTAAATGATCCATGTTTTTTCAACGATATTTTCCAGAAGGCCATTGAGAGTTCCCAATCTAAAAAAGAACTTCCGCCACCAAGGACCCCTTGGTGGAATTCTAATTGTAGTCAATTAAGAGCCAAAAGTAGACAATATCTTAATGGAACTAAAAAATATAAGTACAACTGACTGGGATCAATATAAAAAATGTTTAAAAAATTGATTCAGAAACTTAAGAGTTTTGGTATACAATCTGTAAAACAGTCGCTAAAGACAAAAATATTTACAAAATCTTACAAAGACTAAAAGATCCAGCCGACCAACAAAAGGATGCTTATAATATCATTCATTTCAACAACGTAAAGATCCATTCCCGGGGAGCAAGCCAACCTTTTTAACAAGCACTACACTTCAGATGAGAATCTTGACTTCCTTCCCCTGAGTTTCGTGGATAACAAAAACAATGCGCTGAATAAGGAATTTACTTGTAATGAATTTTCCAAAGCTATTTCTGAAATAAGGAAATCGACCCCAGGGAAGGATAAAATTACGATTACCATGATCAAAAAATCACCCGAAAATATCCAAAAGAGCATTTTTAAAATTCTAAATTACAGCTTTGACACCAGCTCTATCCCCATGTCTTGGACCCACTCTCTTATCCCTATCTTAAAGCCACATAAAAATCCACTAGACATAACCTCATATAGGCCTGTTTCTTTAACCTCCACCTTTGCTAAAATTTTAGAGCGCATGATTCTTAATAGACTTATGGAAGACATCTACTATAATAGGAAAAGTATTAATAAAAATAACCATGGTTTTCTACAAAACAGAAGCTGCATTACACTCTTAACTCATATCCACAATGACATACTAATAGCTAGGAAAAGGAAAAATAATACAGTTTACGCCTCCATAGACCTAAAGGGAGCTTATGATTCGGTTTGGAGAGATAGACTCATGTACAAATTATTAAAAAAAGGAATCGCAGGAAAAATGGCTTTATGGATTTTCAATTTTATTAACCAAAGAATTTTTCAGGTGAGGTGGCGCAATACTATACCAGAAACAAAAAAGCTCTCGAGGTTTACCCCAAGGATGCATACTCAGCGCTTTTCTTTTTCTCATCTTTATTTATTCCTACATATCCCTTCACAAGTCAAATGTTTAATCCTCGTTTCTAATTCTATTCCATTCGGAATTATTTATTTTTCTCTAGAGGCACAAGACAAAGCTGCCAAGCCTCAAAATTTGCTTTCTCCCAGGGGAAAAGCATCATCATCAAGAGATACGTCAGAGTCGAAGCATTTTCTTAGTAACATCAGAAAATACAACTCATGTTTCCAAATGACATCATTCGGCGCCACATCAGTTGTTAGACAGCCCGGATTTCAGTCGACATTCAAGGTGCAAGGGCAGATTTACCATAGAGCGGGATCGTTGCTTTTGCTGTCAGATCAACCACCAAAATTTCTACAACTATATTTTATTCCAAACGAACAAATGGAAACTAATCATCGCCTACATCTCGAGAACAAGACGTCAGATTGTGTTAAACTTACAGAGGATGTTTCATGAGCACAATAATCTTACTAAAACGTTTGAAACAGCATTGGAACGTATGCCAACAGATGAATATAAAGTAGTCTTAAGAGCAGACCGAAGACCAGCAGGCGAACACGAGGGGCGCTTTAACTCTCCTCAAGCAGATGAAGTCGCGGTGGTTATATCAGGCGATGAGTTTCATCAACGGGATATCGTTATTCAACGACGAGGTGAATTATTGCAACGTATTTCGGAAACACATCGATCTTATGATGCTCTGCAGTACCCAGTAATATTCCCCCATGGTGAAGATGGACATCATTTTAATCTGAGGCAGATCAACCCAAGAACAGGTGAAACAACCAGCAAGAAAGTTTCAGCGATGGATTTCTATGCGTACAGATTAATGGTTCGAGATACTGAGCAGAACCACGTATTGAACTGCAGGCAATTGTTTCATCAGTTCATCGTCGATATGTACATAAAAGTCGAGAGTGAGCGTCTCCTTTACATTCGTCTAAATCAACGTAAACTGAGTTGACGAATATATTCACCTGAGAGATGCTGTGGCAAATGACAGGAACGTTGAAAACCTCGGTGCCTTAGTCATACTACCAGCTACATTTACAGGCAATCCCAGACACATGCACGAATACACGCAAGATGCTATGACGTACATGAGGACATACGGGAGACCAGACTTATTTATCACCTTCACCTGCAATCCGACTTGTTGGACGGAGATCAAGGAGGTTCTTACCAATTGTCAATTACCCAGTGAGCGCCGCGACTTGATTGCGAGAGTATTTAAACAGCAGCAGTTGAAACTGATTGACGTTATAACAAAGGGCCATGTATTTGGAGTGCCGAGATGCTGGATGTACACGATTGAATGGCAAAAGCGAGGGCTGCCGCACTCGCACAATTTGAGCGGACAAAATTCAGCCCACTCAAATCGATGACGTTATATCTGCCGAGTTGCCTGACCCGGAACAAGATCCCGAAATTTTTGCAGTGGTAACGAAAAACATGATCCACGGACCGTGTGGAAATCTCAATCCCATCTCTCTGTATGAAGGACGGAAAGTGTACCAAGAAATACCCTAGAAAATTGATTAAAGAGACACAAACCGGAAATGACGGCTATACCCTGTACAGACGGCGGGCTCTGGAAGATGGAGGGTTCACGACGAAACTAACGATACGCAGAAATAGAAATCGACAATAGGTGATTGATTAATAAATTGTGGGACAAACAAATAAAATGAAATGTTGATATGAAAAAGTCAAGTAGTTTTTTCAGATAGATTTGAATATTTGGATTTTCTAAATGAGTATCATCGATGTACCTAAGTCAGAAATTAAATTGAGTAAGCTTGACATGTATGTTAGCAGTCGAGTGTAGCTTATGGGAGTGCAGAACAAAACATTTAAAACAAGATATTTATCATTATGAGTTAAATAAGGAGAAAATGGAGTAACCCTTCTTTAAATCATATCAGCTTGAATTGAGTTAGTCGATTAGGTTTTTATGGTGCAAGGGCCATATTTGGCCAAGCTTCAGGAAACAAAAGACAATGTCAAGTAATGAACATACAAACACAAGGAAAGTTTTACTGACACAGAAGAGAGAAATACTCAGCGAGGAATCGAATCTGCACCACCTACACAAGACAGACAATGTCAAGTAATGAATATACAAACACAAGGAAAGTTTTACTGACATAAAAAAAATACACCCAGGGAGGAATCGAATCTGCACTACCTACAACTAGCATTTTTGGTGAGAAGTTTCCGAGTAGGGAAATAGGGTAAGCTGATAGGTCAGCATCATGGCTAGGGTAAGATGCTGCTGGAGTCGACTAAGTAGGTTCAGACGAACATTTACACATTGTGAAGCTTGAAATATAGTTTAAGTTAAATAGGTTAGAGGAGTAATTAAAGGGATTAATTAAATTTGAGATTAATTTCTTTGGGCATTACATGTATATTTAAATGGAATTCATAAAAGATATTCAAATAGTTTTTACCAAGTGCCAGCTTAACAATGGTTTGAAGGAAAAGGAATAACTAATTGCTTTTGTGGAGTTAAGACCAAACTCAGATCTTAAGCATCTGAAATACCACTCATCATGTTTGCAGGGAATATATCTTCCATACATTGCATTTCAGCTTGAGCAAAATCAGTTTGAGGGCAATGAAAAATTATGCTGTAAAAGCTGTCATAAGGGTGATTGAATAAGTTAATTAGTCCTGAATACCTAGAGTTTAACTTATCACAATTTTAACAAAATAATAACATCAGAAAATATTTGTAATTTTATCATAACTATTTGATGTGATTCTTTCTAATGATTTAATATTTATACATGCATACATCCTGCTTTGTTTTACTTCTAAAATAGAATTAAATTTTATATCCTGTTGGGGTATAATTTTATATATTTATAAGAGAACATGATTTTAATAACCTGTTACATTTGTTTTAGAAATAATTAAGTCTTCTCATTCCAATTTATCATAATGTGAATGCTTACTAATACCCAAAATTTTCATTTCGATTTTAACTAATTCTCTATTAATAAGCATATTTTTAGGATTCCTAAAAGAAATGGTGTCCATAACTATGTTTATTTCAAAATTTCTTTATTCTGCTTGAAAAATATACAAGAAATTTAGCAGAAATAATTAAAAATCAAGCAAATTGTGAATTTTGGCAGCTATACGACCAAATGTGAATGTTTTTAATATCATGATAGTTCATTTTAAATTCAAGGGCTACATAATCAAATTATGGATAAAACTCATAAATAATATTTCTTGAATTTCCTTTGCAAATAACTGTATAGAAAACAAATTCTTGACACTAAAAATATTAATGAACATTAAATGATGTTTCTTAAACAACTTTATTTACAGATACATTCATCATGATTTCCTTTTATTTTTCATGCGATTCTTTGCACTGCGTTTAGGATGAAACTTTTTAGAACTTTCAGTAAACCTAACTTTTCTTTTTGGATCATAATTATCAACTGAACCTCTCTGTTTCTTTCCATCAGTAGAAAACTTAACCCTTTTCTTCAGCTGGCCAAGATCATTTGAAGCTTTACGTTTTGTGGCAACGGGTAAAACACCTAAAAGATATTTAATAAATAATTGGCAAACTAAACAAATGAGTAATGATTTTATAGTAATACAGAAAGAGTACTCACCTTCATCAGGATCTTCACCCACTTCTTTACGATACCATTCTTTGTCAGTTTTTTCATCATCATTTTCGGGTTCATTTTCTTGTAATGCAGCCTTTTTCTTTTCAACATTCTTTTTCTGTTGAGTTCGGAGTTGTTCTTTGAGAAGTCTAAAAATGTGAGGTAAAATTAGAAGTTTAAAGTCAAAACACTTTGCAGAAAGTCTCATGCATACATTGTGTTTAATGCAGATAATAAAACAAATTTACTTTACACTAGGTGAACATGCAATCTGGCCAAATTATTAAAAGCACTTCGATTTTTTTTACAAAATTAAAGAGTATTGATGATTTTTTTTACAAATATGAGGAGGAAAAAGTTACTTATTTGACTTTTACAAGCCTAATAATTTATTATCTCTGAACATTGATGAATAAAACATGCAGATTTGGTAGTAATAATCCCATATTTATTTTTGTTCGAATATGTGGATAGTACAAAACTAAATATTTTTAATATTTTATTGCCCTGCCTTTTGTGGATATCAAAGCTTTGATTCACCTTGGCATACTGTTAATGCATACTTGTACTGTTTCCTAAATCAATGGGCGTTTACAGACATGAATAAATTTCTCAACCATTTGTTGTTACAACCATAAAAGCAGAATTTGGTTGTTGTGGATTTGGTCTAGCTGGAGCTAGACATGGAGTTAACAAGTCCATTCACCCACTGAAAGTCATATACCAAAAGAGATTCAGAAAACAGGTCATCTCGGGACAACCCCAGGCAAGAATTGTGCTGTGAAGGCCTGGTCAGACTGGCATTTAAGGCAAACAGGATGAATCTTGCGACCACTGCAAAATGTGAGACACCTCAGATGGCCACTGAAAAAGCGGGAGAATGCTGTCCGAATGTCTGTCGCAATTGAAAGCAAGAGATCTTTCGGAACGATCCTCATGATACCAAGAGTACCTGGAGAATGATCCATGCCTTCTTGTCAAGATTTTTTCTAATAAAGTAAAGCTCAAGAAATGTCAATGAATGAGTAGCGGACAATGGTTCATTGACACCCTCCTTCACCAAATCATCTGCGACTTTGTTTCCCCTGAGGTCCATATGTGAAGTCCATTGTAGGTGCACCTCACAGAAGGATGAGGCATGCTTCAGTTTGTTAAGGATCGCTATGCCAGTTCCATCCCCCACACTGCGCGAATTAGATAGATGTTGGATGGAGCTGTGACTGTCAGACCAAATCCAAACGACCTTTGGGCAATTGCAATGAGCTTACTCCTGAAAACTGAATAGAAGTTCAGACTTTTTTTCTTGATTTTTACAGTACTGTTTGGAGCTTTCATAAAAATTTGGCTGCCAGATCGAGACTGTTTGTCTTTACAACTATTTGTATAAATAAGGGTAGCCTCGCAAGGAATACTATTAATAATTTCCAAGGCGAACTGCCAGAGACAAGCTGGAATATCAGAAGCAGAATTCGGTAATAAGTACTATTTAAGTTTTCAGGAAAGTAAAATAAAATTGGAGTAATTAAAACTCAACTCATAAGATACTATGAAAATATGTACAAGCCAGGCATAATAATTGATAACTATGTCATACCAATCACCATGTGGCCATTACAGAGGTTGCAGACAACATTGCTGCCAGAGGCATTAGATGCCTTCATAAGCAGTTAATACTTTGGCTTTTGTAAAGCACACTACATGCACTTTTAAATAAATTAGTGGGTGCCTCATTGGCCACTGAGCAATGTGACATTTTTCATATTGGAAATGAGTGAATCTGTTGTATACCTCAGTTGGTAGGTATAAATGTGTCCACAAAGATACAGGTTGCCAGGCAACAAGTCAGTACTTTTTGTTAACAGCCACAAAAATTGTCCAAAACCTTTCCCTAGACATTGTATGCTGCTGTATGTTTTTCGGAATTGCAGCATATTTTTTCTGGAGATTGAAAGAACTTCAATTTTGAGAATTTATCTATGTATTCAGTGGTTCACTATCATACAAATTTGTAAAACATTTTTATTCTCATAGTTAAACCCAAATATTGCAAAAAGGTCAACAATTCAAAGGAACAAAGATGGACGAAACTCCTCATGAATTTTTCAAGTCTTCTATATAAAAAATTTTATATCATACATCAGCACATGTCCTGAGACTCAATCCCTATTGAAATTACTTGTTTAGATATACATATTCAGTTTTGATCAAGACAAGCAGCACTGAGTGCTTGTACCCTCTTAATATGCCATCGCCCAACAATCAAGACTTATCAGTCTACAGGTTGGTTGGCTAGTCTAGTTATTTTTTGTTACGCAATACCACCCTATAGAATTTGACACATGTTCATAAGGCAGTGCAGGGCATGGAATTGCTCCTGACTTTTCTCCATGCTTCTACTGAACTAGACTCTACGCATAAAAGTTAAACTAGTATTTTCCACTTTTCATATTGTGAACTGATAATTTTGTTAATAATTTGTCATGGCTCACCCTAAATCTCAGCTTTTTAACTCAAAATTAACTTTTCTTTTACTTTATGACCTTCAAAAAAATTATGAGAATTATCTGAATAAATGTTATTCAATTTTATTGAAATCTACAATGTATGAATTTTCAACACAAAATTTAAATTATTCAGGACAATTATTAACAAAATGAACACAAGGTAATATTTTACATTAATTGTGGAAGATATTTGGCACCACTTAACTGTATGTCTGGAGAAAAAAAATAAGTCTCAAATCTTGTTTGGAATTCAATCAACTTCCATACTTGTTAATTAAGAAAATAAAGTAAATAATTCAATTCTGCTCACATACTTTTAACAAAGACAAAAATCGGATAGCTTTTTCAGACAAATTTACATACTTTACTTAATGATTATGTGAAAAATTATTGAGGAACCTCAAAATTTGGGAATCAGAATACTGCCACCAATGCTCAATTATGGAATCCAATTCTAGTTTTGTTGGGTTAATTTTTAAGTATTAATTGTTTATTGTCGTAGTTTCTTTGAGTGTATATATTATGTAGTGTACTGCCTTTGCATCAACTTGTCAGCACTTGGTAGTCTTTCTCATGGGTTAGCCGTGAGAGGGAGTGCATAGAAAGAATGTGAGTCCCTACTTAGGGGAAAGAGCTCATTAGTTCCAGCAGGTAGGAGCTGAGGGCTGCGCCCCCAATTAAGAAGTCTTTGATGTCTGACGGATTGGCAGTACCATTGTCCACTAGTGAGGTGAGAGGGGGATTTTGATGGATGACCACTTGGGGCAGGTGGGTTTACCTTTGATCAGGGTTGATTGATTTGGCAGTTCATCAGAAATCGGAGTATGCTAAATAGTCGTACACGCAAACAATCATGGCACTTTTTTTCTGCGGAGAAGGCGATCAGGAGGTGAAGAAGTGGTGAAGAGCAGATTGACACAAGAATTTCCCTCGATCTCTTGGTTCACATGATTGAGAATCATCTCGGTAACCACGCTCTCCCATGGATAGTGCTTGCTAGAAGAATTGAGGTGTTGCAGAAGTCCGATGTCTAACACCTGATGTGCCGAAACCCCACACCATTTTTTCAAGATCTCTTTGCCGAGGGTAAGTCTGTCTGTTCCTCTGGTTGTGCCATTGGTCCCATCATTCTCGTCAACTTGTGTATTGAGTAGCATCATTGTTTGTAAAAATTGATTTTTCTGTCTTGTCGGGGGGCTCTTTTTCTTTAATTGTTAATCTGCATTTTATTTATCATCAAATTTTTACGTAATAAATTTCCTAATTTAAATTTAAGATAACTGTGTTCCGGTACTTTATAGTTCCTATGAAGGCAATTCATTGTAAAGTAAATTGTTATCCACTATACGATCCGAACATTTTATTAACACATTTTAAGCGTAACATTTTTTCATTTTCTGTTTGGATACTGAATGGATTTTCAATCCACCTTTTTTGGCATTAATTGGCAGAAAATCTGATCACATAAATCCTTCAGACTAGGTATAGGTCTATTCTTCGTTTGTTTTTACTTCAATAATGCTTTTCATCTTAAAGCTCTTTTCTCAACATATTCATAAAATAACACAAAATGAATCCATTTTTAAAGAAAAGCAAGTACATATCCATTATACATATTATATCCATAAATATATACTCACTTCTTTTTCTTAATTTTTGCTTTAATAGTTTTTATTTCTTCTGGAGTCTTTTTTATGAATTGATGAAATAATACTTCCCCACTCATTACTCCTTCTTCAATCTTCACCAACTGCAAATTTAATCTTGGGCCAATTTCATACAACCTTTAAATTAGAATACATACTTCAGTGAAATCAAAATTAAATAATAATTCAAGATAATTGTTTTACAAACAATACTAACTTTCATTCATAATTCAAAATAAAAATACTGATATAAATAGGTCTATACATTTTTTTGGAGGGGGAATAAAATCTAAAATGTATTTATGCCACATATATTTTAATGTAATAAGCATTTCATATCGATAAAGGATACATAAAAACCAAGCTTGCCATTAAAAAATTAGGGATGAAATAAACATTTGCCATACCAAACATTTAACAAATATTTTACATTGAAATCATATAAAGATGGATGTAGAAATTTAATAGTACACTGGTATGCAAAATTTAAGAAACAGTAAATTTTCGGCTGCTTCTTTTCAGTGAAGTGACCTGGATGTGGGAAAATGATACAAAAGGTACATTAGGACTTACCAAACTGATGAGTAAAAGTAAAACAATAACAACAGAAGTGAACCATAAAAAAGTCTGAATTAAAGTAGTGACACTGCACTGTATGAAATCAGACAGAAGGGTGACTGAATACTTGAAAAGAGAGAAGGTAGTCCTTTTTAGGCTGTTTGGCAACCTTGAACACTGACGAATGCTTTACACTGTATTTGCATGAGATTGCAAATGAGTTCCCAAGGTAGCACAATCCATTCCTATGTTAAAACCTCTAATGCTGCAGTTCCAAAATTTGAATATGCACCTGCTTTCTACTGAATATCCTTGGTTATGCAAAGCCCCACAGGCTGTTTCTTTTAATTTTTAAGATGTAACCATTAAAAATAATGGTGTTCCTTAAGTTTTGCATTCCAGTGTATGCCATTTTGAAATTGAAATGAACAAGCTATGGCCTACAGATAGAACTTGGCCTGTGATGAAGTCATGTTAGCTAACAATCATGACACTGCAAACCATAATTATTTTGCATTCCACACAAATTGAATTGGCAATATTTCCCATGTCTGAATTCAGTATAAAAATATGCATATAAACTGAATTGACTTACAGGGGTCAGACTTTCAAAAGGATCAATTCATGGAAAACTCAATACTGCACATTAAAGCAACATCACCCACCAAATCATGCTTGAAATATAATGCAGTTGCATGTGCTACGATATTAGCAAGAACTATATATGTGAAAAAGCCTTTTGCATTAAGAATCTAAACAAGTCAAAGTCAATAAAACAACCATTCTGTTTCAACATTGCCAAAACAATTGACCCACACATCAGAAAAATAACAAAATATTCAAGTTCAGCCATCGCATTAACTGTATGGGCCATTGATAAGATACTTTTTTTGTATGTGGCTCACTATCCATGGCAAGTTGTGCACCTCATACAATGGTACAGTAATGGTCTTAATTGATCTGCTTCTAATCAGTAATATGCAAGTATTATAAAATATTTCAGATTAAAATTTATTAATTCAAACATTGGTGTATCAGCAGGTAGCATGAGTAAAAATCATAAAAATAGAAAACAGTTTAAAATTATTTACAAGTCAAAAACAATAAACACAATTTTACCTTATTGCACTTTTCTCAGAGGTAATATTTCCTCTTGAAGAGATTGGCTGAGGAAGAGTCACTGTATTTGCAGGTGTGTCCATTTCAACTTCACTCTCAGACAAATTGCCTGACTTTTGAAGGAAATCATCAATATTCTGATATTGACTTAGATTAGGCACCTTGCTTTGGATTAACTTCTTCACTGGTTTACTTATTCCAGTAGGAACAACTTTCACTGCACTAATAGAAAATTCACAAATCAAAACCTCATACATTGAATAATTTTATGATATAGTCCATTAAATAACAAATTCAGTAACCCCTCATTTTATTGTACATTCTACTATAGTGCTCTTTTTCTACTAGTTTCCCAATGAATTTTTGATATTTTATGATATAGTTTATTATACAACAAATACAGTAGCTTCTCATTTTATTGTACATTTGGCATTATTGCACTTTAATTGTCTATAAATGAATCTTTGACAAACAAACCAAATTTTAAAAGTTAAGAATTTTGAAGGGATTACTTGTTTTAAGATTTGAGAAAATCTCAATCTGTTTCTTTGAAATTAAAACTCAAAGGTTTCAAACAGTTAATCAAAACCAAATGAGTAAACAAGATCTGTCTTAAAAGTGTGAATGAGAAGGAATTTTTGTTTTCTAACATATAGTAAATGTGTAAAGTATTATTCTAAACTGTTTTACCAGATTTCATGTTTCACTTGTAGTTAAACATAATTTTAAATAAAAAAACATAATTTAAGATATGATTGGTACCTTTTATTTCTAATAAGCAAGTTTTTCTTGGCCTTTGCTGTTATACATTTCTTTTTTATCTCCAAGAAGCACGATATATCAAGGTGTTATTATATTAAATGAGAATAAGTAAATCTATAATAGTGGATGACAGTGACTAAAGATATACAGCATTCCTTGTTTTTTTATGCAAGAACTATAAAATAAATTGATTCCACAAGGATATCTATAGTAAAGTTATAAATAAAAAAATGACATGAATGAAAAATTGCTTTCCGTATTTACAGAAATTTATAATTTCAATTTAAAACTATCACTTTTCTTAAACTTTCTTAAACTTAAACTTTTTCACACACCTGTGTTAAAATCAACTCACCTCATGCAGTTTCATGTAATACAATTCCTCAAAACTAATTAGTTTAGTAATGTAAGGGATAAGTGTATTAGGAAATATTCATGACATAATACAATCAATAAGTTTGAAAACTACATAACATTTGATCTAAAATCAATAAAATATAAAAAATGATTATAATGTAACACAAAATGCTTAATTATTCAAATTAAAAAGTTTTCCATAATTACATATCAAATAAGGAAAAAAGTCCTATTTTGAGTCTAAGTCATTGATTGTACAATAGCCACATTGTGCTTTTATCACAGCTTTGCACACTTGGGCATTGTAACAAGCAATTTTTCAATATTTACTGTGTGATTTGTTTCAAGTAAAGCTCCCCACAGCCAATTGATTAATGTTCAAAAGACTTAGGTTTCAAATTTTCTAGTCAAGTTCATCCCACAAAAACTATTGGATTGAGATTGGGATGGCCAGTGCATAATTTTAAGTTCTCTGAGTCTCTTCTTTTACAATAAAATTTTAACATAACTTAGAAGAATGTTTCGGGTCATTGTCATCATAGAAAACAAACCCACTGCAAATCAGGTGCTTCCCATATGGCTTATTGTTGGATAATATCACAGTAGCCATGCTAGTTTGAAATTCCACTGATTTTGAACCAATTGCCAACTACACTGCCTCCAAAAGTCCCACATTATCACAGAACTACCTACATTCTTGATGGTGAGAGATATACAAACTGAAATTACACCCATTCACAGGGTCTCAATGGACAAACTTCCTTCTGTTATTGACAAAAGTTTAGAACTTGGGATTCTTTTTAAATAGGATACATATCCATTCAGATCACATGTTTACAATCTTCTGTTCACTGTGGTTAATGAACACTGGTATACATAACAAATTGAGATTTGACATAACTCAGTTTCACTTGGTTACATTTGCATGACTATCAAATAATTATCTTCATCTTTTTAAGTTATTCTAGGTCTACCATAAGAAAAACAATCTATATCCTGCCCAGTCTCACCAAAATGTTTCAGTGTCGTATACAGTACTCATCAAAACTTTTTTTCAATTGTGGATATTTTCCAAAGTGACAGCAATCTTTCGAAGAGATATGATTACAGTTCGTTTATCTAGTTAACTTCTTAGGGGTCGTATGACACATATTCAGCAAATTACAACACCTTAAATGTTTCCAAAACAGTATTAAAAATTGACACAGGAAAGTTAAATTATATTAATGATGAAGTAGCCAACGGTTTTACTGATCATTCCCAATGATAGGATCACGTTATTTTCCAGAAATTTGCATGCTCTTGATTTTCTGTCATGTGTTTCGGGAACAGTCTGTCTAGCCATGTTATGAAATGTCATTAATATTTATTTTTTTATGTGTTAGACAAATAATTGATTAACTATTGTAATAAATTCTCTTTTTATTCCCCAAGCATGGTATTTAAGTACAAAATCTTTTTAAAATGTTGGAAATCACAGTATGCAGGATGGAATGTGCAGTATGCTTCCAAACTTATGGATGGTAATGTAGTATAAAACACAGTAGAACCCAATTGTGGCAAGAATAAAGGAATCGATATTTCTTATTAAATCTGTGATTGCCAAAATTGGTTTTCCAAAAAGTGCAAAAGAATCTAGAATTATGCAAGCTAACATAAAAATAATAACATTCATTGAAACAATTTAAAAAGTTATTACTTACTATTGTCTGAGTTCAATAATTTTTTCTTCATTGTAGTTAAGAAGTAAACACCTCCTAACACTATTCAAATTTGTCTGTTAAAAGAAAAATACCAGAAATCTGTACTATTCTTCAAGTCCAATGAAAGGTTTTTGAACAAAAGAAAAATTTAAACATTTCAGAACAGCATGTAGAAAAGTAAATTCCAACAGAAAAAAATTAAGTCAGTCCATGTCAAATCAACAATTTTGATGAAACTTGAGGCATCAAGTGACCTTACATAGTTCTGAATGGAAAATAATTAAAATTTGCTTTTGTTCAGAAATTATGAAGCTTTAATATTTAAATTTTTAATGAAAATTGCTTCATCTTTAAATAGTTAACTGTCATTTTCCCAGTAACTAAATGGCATAATCCAAATGGTAATCTCATTTTAAAGAGATTCATTAGAGCTTTAATTTAAAATAAAACAGTTTATATTTTTCTTTTAAATCAAATTAAAGTTCAAAATTTAAATATTTCAGAAAAGGGCAATTTTAAAATTTTGAAAAAATTTAAAAATTACTTTGTACTATTCTCTTAGACCTCCCAAAGGTTCATTTTGGAATCTTAGTGAGATCACAGGTCATACAGGGAGTATAGGTTTCACACATACATGGAGACAGCCCACATGCTTTATATAACTTTTCACAAGAGAACAGCTTTAAACAAATCTAGGTGACTAGTAGTTTGTAGTAGAAAATTGTACTACAAATTATAATGTAAATGAATTTAATGCAAATTTAATTCTACATCTTTTAATCACATGGCAAACTAAAAATATGAATTCAGCTCACAAGAAAACAATTTTAGTTGCTCACCCTCAAACATTAACATAGTATTAATCAATATGGTAGAGGTGTGTGTTGGCTGTTGCCTAACCCAAAATCACCTATCCTTTCTACATTTTAGGTAGTGCTTACTGATCTCTGCAAATTTTCAAATAAAATTTTCTGCTTTCCACTTTGTGTAAACCTTATTCATTGGTGTGACAGAATTCATCTTGCAGATTACATAGTAGAAGGAATCAGAAGTTATCAGGTAATATAAGGAAAAAGGTCCTGATTGGGAGAAATGTATCATTCACTTGAATTTCAATTTAATTTCTTCCCAAAACAGTTCAGCCACAATCTGTTAATGCATATTAAAATGACAACCATTCAATTTATCAAAATCTAACTTCTCTCCATTACGGATAACTGACTAGTTTGTTAATAATGGAGCAAATGAAATGGCTTAATATGAACTTTTGTTTCACACCGTTTGTTCAGAGATGAGAATTTTTGAGTTCCTAGAAAATTCATAATTTGACTGAACCCATGTGCCACAGGCAATTCATTTTCTATGTATTTTTGTGTAACATATATGAAGTACATGACACTGGTCAAAAGTTTTGCTTGTTCAGAGCTGAAAAAGTGTCATCTGATTTTGAGATGGTCTTCATAGACTCGTATTTGCTGCTTTCCTTTTAACTATTCCTTAACCCCATCACATGGTCCTTTACCATCAGATGTAGCTGAAAATGCCATTCTGCTTCAATTCCAAAATCCTCTTTTGATTGGAATGGCTAAGAAAGTTCTTTTTATTTTTGAATTGGGCAAGTAAAATAAACTTTTTCTTTAGTTCAATGTTGTATTTAGACTTGAAAAATCCTGATATCCTTTCCTTACTTCTCAACTCCTGATATGCTCTAGATTCCTTCTACTTACAATTAGTGTGTTGAGTTTTATGGCCCAAGGGCCATATTTGGCCACACTGTGCCAAACACAAGACAAACATCAAACTTACAAATGGAGATAAACACAAGGAATATTTTTAATGACAGAAGCAAGAAATATACCCAGGATAGAAACAGAAATCGCTAGATATATGGAATTAAAAATGAGAAATGTTGTATATATTTTTATAATTTCACAAGATTGAGACAATTTTATATTTAGTGAGTAAAATTTCTTAAATATTTTCCCTTAAGATTTGCTTTTCATGATTATTTCTATGGTGAAATTTAATCATATGATTATAATTTTGACTCATTTGTCTGAATTTTGCAAAAATTGCAAAATGGATTCGAAAATTTGGTTTTTAAGTCTGTAAAAGGTGATGTTTCAATGCAAAGAACTAATTTACAACTTTAGAGAACTCTCAAAGTGAGATGACACCAAAAAATTTTAAACAAGTCAAAACAAATAAAGAAATCTTTTACAGTTGGCAGCTATGTATTTTGATTAGTTTCAGTTGCTTGTCATGTAACAATACATTTTCGTTACTCGATAGCAGTGTTCAAACCTAGAACTTGTTGCAATGAGAATCAAAGTACAAACCATTCAACCACCAGGCCAGAGCTGCACATTTTAAATAAGGTTAAACAGCAATTTCAATTTATTATGTAAAGGCACTTTCAAGTAGAGAAATACATGACAACATTTTTCAATAAAACCAATTTAAATATATAAGCATGGTTACCTTATTCACGTTGATCGATGGAAACATGTTTTGAAAAGTAGTTGCCATGAGTTTAAAATGCATTCCATCACCAGTGAAATTATTAAGCACCAAAAGAGGGTGGTGATCAAACAGCTTTTCATAAATAATTGACTTCTTTTGGGATGAGATGATATCTCTGATAAGAGAATATTCCTTAATTTGGAATGTGAGTGTGGGTCCATGGGGTAGTTTTGCAATGCGGAGATACATAGCATGTGGAGATTTAGTGAAGATGATTAAATGGGTTACGTTCAAAGGTCCAGCAATGTGTACGAAATCTTTCAAAGTATTCTGTTTTTGAACCTAAAAACAAAAAGTTTGATCAAAATTATGGATGATTTGTCGCTGTGATCACTTTTTGTACACGAATTAAAAACATGAATATCACAAATACTTTTTCCCACTATGTACAGAATGTGATGGATGATACAATATAACATAATTAAATGAAATTATTCTGCTGTAAAATCCCCAACATTAAGCTTAAATATGCCTTATATATTAACTGTTTAATAAAATGGTTAATGCATAACAGATCAAAAAGAAAGGAAAATTTTCGTAAAAATCAACAAGATAGATAGTATGATAAGAACATGGAGGATGGCAGATCCTGAATGACTCATGACTAAGGACCAGATTCAAATGCAACATTTCTCGATCATTTTGCCTTGAAACTCTATTGGTTGTGGCTTCACGCCAATGTTTTGATGCAACTGAAAAGACTCAATCGTGTATACTCAATTCCCCTGTGATCGAGGATATTCTACTCCTCTCCGCATTGCGAGTTCACTCAATGCGATCATTTTCTGTTTACATTTCTTCTGGACATGGCAGATATTCATCTTTCAAAAGGAGAATTCCTCGATATTTAAGTTACAAGTTTGAGGAAAACCTTTCGATTCGCCCAGACCCACAAGCATTTAACTCGATGGACACTTTGTTCCATCCTTGCTGCTGTTCGGCTAAAGTGGCATAAGCACCGCCGAGTTTTCCGCTCATGAGATCTGGGCGGACTTTTAAGACGGCAACCAAAACTTTGCTTTCTTTGCACATTCTATTATTGGATTGAAATTAGGAGTTTGTGAAAAGATAGTTAATGCTTAAAATTGGGAGAGTGAAATTAAGGAATTGGTTTTACCAACTTACACAATGTCGTTCGTAGAACTTTCAGAGTGACAAACTGAACCGCCAAAAAATAGGTAAACAAATGTGATCCAACTTCACATTTTCTTATTGGTTAATTGACAATCATGTGACGTCACAACCATTTGAGCAATCATCTTACTACTGTGGTAACCCTAACAGCCTTGATCGTAATTAGATGGGGAAATGAATTCCAAAATAAGACTTGATAGTAGTGCTTTCAGTCGATCGATCACATTTCATTTGAATCTGGCCCTTAATACAACCAATATCGGAGGCTGAAGTAAGAGAAAAGTATGCAGTTTACGATCGTGCACAGCATATTATTTTGACATTGCAAAATTGACAAGAAATTTTTCGCAATAAAAATTTTACAGTAATTTACTTAAAGATAGAACAGTCTCTAAAAGTCAGGTTTCCCCCCCCCCAAGAATATTATTTTTATCATCACATATACAAAATTTTCTCAATTCCTGCAATCTGGGTTTTACAATTCCCCCTTCTGATTTTCCTCAATACAGGTCCTGTACAAAACTTAAATCAGATTTCGCAATACAGTAATCCCTCGCCTACTGCGGGGGTTCGGTTCCACGGAAAGGCCTTGGTTGGTGAAACCATGGTTGACGAGGGATACATGATTTTCCACTTATGTATGTACATATATATGTATTTACATTGAACATGGGAATATGTATAGAAAACGAAACAATAAATATATAAGTCACATACATAGTAGGCTTTAATAAACAAAGATATGTACATACCATAATATGGTGCAGAATACATATGTAATTACATAATGTACATAATACATATATGTATGTACTTAATACTAATATGTGCATATGTACACAAATAATGAAGATTTATGAACTGTGTGAACAGCGAACTTACTTACGAAAATATGAAAGAATAGTTGGTTATCTAATTTTTTTCTTGATTTCCTTTTGGACTTCTTTATACGGCTGTAACAGACATCCAAACCATTTTTAAATTTCAGACTTCTTTCTAATGATGGATCTATGTCAAAAGGTATGGAGTTGTGCAGATAAAAAAAGTGTTGTTTATGTTACTTAAAGTCAGGGATGTAGATGTCGTGGTTGTTGCTTCCTGGGTGTCGTCCTCATCACTTGATTCATCTTCGTATATTTCAAGAAGTTCTGCTTCTGTTAGTTCATTATTATGAGAGTTTAGAACTTCTTCAATATCAGAGGACTGTAAGCTGTTAAATCCCACTCCATGAATTTCATGCAACACCTGCAGAATTTCTTTGATTTCAGGTTCTTTGTTAGGCACACCTGAATTAACCATCACTATTTCTGACCATAGTTTTTCCAGCATGCATTTAATGTAGAAGGACGTAACTCCTCAGTTGCATCCTTGATTATTACTAAACACTGAGCAATGGTAAACTGTTTCCAACTCTGCATGGTAGTGAAGGATCTAGTTCCGTGCTGTCCAAGATGTGACTGAAAGTCTGCCTCAGGTAATATCATTCAATTGCAGCAATTATCTCCTGATCTAATGGTTGTAGGAGCGAGGTGGTGTTGGGAGGCAGAAATAGAACTTCTACATCTGGGTTGACTAATTTCAGGGATTCGGGATGTCTGGGAGCGTTGTAAGTCAGAAGAAGCACTTTGAATGATAGAATTTGAGGCCAAATATTGCTTAACACTAGGAACAAAGCAGTTCACAAACCAGTCTGTAAATAATGACGCCGTAACCCACGCTTTCGGATTGGCTCTCCAAAACACTGGGAGACCACTTTTGTCTTTATTTTTAAGAGCACATGGGTTAAGACTTTTGTATACGAGCATGGGTTTCACCATATGATCACCAGAAGCGTTACAGCAAAATAGAAGTTAGCCTATCTTTCGCAACTTTAAAGCCAGATTTCTCGTTTTGTGATATGAAAGTTCAAGCAGCATCCTCTTCCAAAACAAACCTGTCTCATTGGCGTTGGAACACTTGTTCTGGCTTATACCCCTCACGTTTGATGAATTATTTCAGCTTGGCCGGATATTGATTGGCCATCTTTTGATCCACTGAAGCCGACTCTCCCACGATTTTAACACTGCACAGAGAAAAAAGTTTCTTAAATCCCTCGAGCCATCCCTTATGTGATAATGCTTTATCACCTAAATAAATTTAGCATGGATTTTGTAACGGTCAACAGGAAAGGTAACTGGCTGCCTAACTGCAAGGCTGTTGACCATGACTGTTATTGTGCGTGCCACTCTTTTTGGCGAAGTCCCCGCAGCACAGCGAACGTTCACCCCTCATGCGAATGGAATTCGCACAGGGAACTAGTCTTGGCGACCTTTCCGTGTGGCCCACGTGCGGGGTTTGCTCACCAGCTCTGAAAAAGGCAAATTTCGAGACTCATGGTTGGAGAGCACAGCAAGACTGAACCCAGGAGGACCGGAAGAAGGAAAAAGCTTAGGCTTAGCTTTTCGTTGGACCAGAAGAGTACCTGCATCAGATTCATCTCTTTTCGCAAGGCAACCGCCAAAAATAGGCAGTCACAGACAATCTAGCCTCTCCTTACAGAGCGAATATATCAAAGATTAATCAGAAATAAAAGAAATTGTATGGATAAGTCGTTGTCTTCATTCCATTTCTACCACATAGTAGATCAACAAGAAACCACTTGTTGCGAGTCCACCATGTTCTTGTGAATACCTTACTTGCTTGGAAACTTATTCACTTTCAGGCTTTAATTGATTAAAAAGCCATATTGCCTTTTCTTGAATGATGTGGCTGCTAATAGGCACCATCTTTTGTGTTTGGTCTTCAATCCAAATGCTGAGAGCTTTTTCCACATTTTCCATGGTTTGAGATTGTGGGAAAAATGTAACTTTATTGCTAATACGAGTGCCGCACAAAAAACTGGGCCGAATGGATTTTTCACTTTTTAATTGTTCTTACAGTTGATTCATTTACCTTAGACTTTTCGAGACACTCACAAAAGTTTCACCTGCAGCTAGACAATCCAACTGAATTTTTTTATCTAGACACTTCGCTTTCTTTTTACAAAGTCTTTATCACCACTTTTAGAAGACGTTTTCGAAAACTCCAAAACGAAACATGCAGCGTGTGAGAATATGTATGTTATACTGAACAACTGACTTTGCAGACTGGCGAGTGAACCTTTTATTGCCAAGTATAGAAGATTCGGCTGACATAAACAAAACTTAACACTCTATGTAAACAAACCAACTCCCTCCCTTCCTTTCGCGAGTGTGCAAGGTCATTGAAGATCATTACACTACGAGTTTACCCATTCTTCGCCAAATTTATTTTATTGCTTTCTCATTCTAAATTATATATGTAGGTATTTATTTTGTCTGAAGGAAAACCCTGTGGATAAATGAAACCGCGTTTGGCGAATCCACGGTTGGCGAGGGATTACTGTATAATTACTTGATTGTATTAAATTCAAAGGCATGCAAAAGCAATCAAACTAAAATGTTACAAATGTCTCACCCTTAGTTGAGATGCAGTATATGGTTCCATGAGCTTTCGAAAATTGAGAAGTAATTCATTGGCACTTTTACCAAGTTTGCCTCTATTGATCACAAAGGAATGGGGTGCCTTGGCTATTTCCTCTGGTTCCGTATTTTGCATTCCTTTTCTAGCAGCTTTGGCAGCTTTTCCTTTCTGAGAAACATTTGAAAAAATCAAAACACAAGTTGTGAGTAAAGGTAAATAAATTGAATTTTAACTCTCTCTCTCTCTCTTAATACAAATAAAAACAGGATTACAATATTAACTTTAATTAGTAAAACATGTCGTTCAATATTACATTTTAATGAGTGATGTAAATTTAAAAATAACGATACTCCCCATGTTAACACTTCAAAGTTAGAAAGAAAATTGAAAAATAGCAATCGAGGAAAAAATTCAGAAGGAACCGTGCACGTGCTGTAAGCATATACCAGGAATTATGTAAATGGTTATAAATCATCAATTTAGTGAGTATACTAAACTTAGATTTCGAAAAAATATGCCTAGAGACAAGTTATGAAATATACTGGAAGAAACTTACCTTTCCATGACGTTTTCCCATCCTTTAAATTTTCTTCGTGGAGTGAATTTACTAAATCATTACTCAGAGCAGCGTGTAAAACACTTATACTTGTTTTGTGTTTTTACCAATGAGCATGGTCGAGAGTTGAGTTGTTGAAAATAACTTAACTTTTTAAAGTTGAAGTTATAGTAAACTTTGCATAATCAGAAAAAGTATTTTTCGTTAGGTAGGTATTTAATTAACACCACACCACACACACATACATAGACTTGAAATATAAGTAGACTGAACATCGTATTGAGAAGAGATTCAAAAAGTGCGAACATGTCGCTAGTAGTCACGTGACTGCTACGCGAAATTTCAACTTGGTTGATTGATTTGATTTTTTATAGCTTCTCTTAGCGACAACATTTACTTATAGTTAGCGATGAGAATGTGTACAATACCGTTACCACCGAGATAACAAGGCCAGACCGCTGTGACGTTTCGATCACGTGACTCGCTTACTAGTAGTCATAACAAACATCGCCGCATGGCCGGCTACTTATGGATTACCTTTAATGTAGCTTAAGAAATTAGGGTTTTTATACTATTTTTTACCGGAAAGCAAGTGCAGCTGCAGTTAAATATTGTTATAGAACATTTGTGGAACATTACAGTGTCAAGGTGTTAAAGGCTTTCGTCAAATAACACGTTTAACGTGTGTCCAGACCGATTTATTTAGGCTTAACCACGAGGCTATCCAAAATGCCCTTTAGATGCTGTGTACCTACTTGCTCTGGAAATTATGGATATGGTGATGCACCAAAAGTGGCGGTTTTCTCCTTTCCAGAGGATAAAAATATTAGAAAAAGATGGCTCAGGGCGATTCCACGAGCCGACTTTACACCATCAAAACGCAGCAAAGTCTGCGAACTTCATTTTCAAAACGATGATATCGTCCGGAATGTATCGAAATTCAACAAAAAAACTGCTGAGTGTTCTACCTTTTCCATGAAACGTCTCCGTTTAAAAGTTGGTGCTATACCAAGTATATTTCCGAATTGCCCTAAATATCTCTCGAAAACTTGTCCCACCGTTCGTTGTCCTCACGTTGGCGTGGTGTGGAAGTTTGGAGAGTGGGGTGCCAGCTCAGGTGTTGCCTCGTCATCTGACCGTGGTTCAAAATTACGTGGTGCTGTCCTCGGATCTTTCCCTCTGGGATTGATCCCGGACCGTCACCAATAGCCCGTTGTGTTGCTCCAGTGTGACGTTAATTGAAAATACCAAATACCAAATACCCACCGTTCGTAAAAGCAGGGAAGATAAAATTCGTGAAACTGAGGAATCCAATTTATTGAGAGCTATCAACGAAAGCAAATCTGAGTTCATTGCTCATCATGAATCTATTTCTTTTCAAAATTTTAATAGGCTACTAGAAATTTTGGATTCATTACCCCATAAACAAAATTGGTTTAAACTAATTGAGGAGTCAAAAGTTACTTTTTTCAAAATTTGTTTTTGTTTTAGGACCTGCAACAAATTACACTGTTGTAATACATTCAAATCTGAAAATGGAAACATTTATATGGCCAAGAAATTTCTGTAGATAACAATCAAATCAAAACACCCTGTCACGTTAGTAAAATTTGGAAGTTATTGAAAATTGTTTGAATTTTATAAATGAAATATCAAGGAAAAATTCTTCAGCCAACTATGAT